>JACAXG010000087.1:2207226-2483704 GCA_018881555.1 Amblyornis subalaris
CTACAGTCATCTTGAGAGCAGGCCAGGGGTGGAGTGCTCGCTGATAACCTAATGGTAGCAAACCCTTGTCCAGGTCTTGGTGAGCATTCAAGAATCTGCAAAGAAACAGCAGAATGAATGATTCCTGGAGTGTGTTAAATTCAGTAAGCAGAGCCTGCGTGTCTTCCTGAGAGGCTGAAAGACCGGATTCATGCATTATCTGGGAAGTGTAGCAGATAGCTGCGTTATCAGCCGCGCTGTTACGGATTCTGTCTGACCATGCCCTTATCTCCCGAGTGCTACCGGTTGCCGGACAAGTGCCTTTTTTCATCCCTTGTGCAGCAGCTCCTSGCATGTCCGAAGGGAAAGCTCTCTCCTTTCTCTGGGATCGCTTCAGCATGCCAAGGTCAGCACGTGGGAGGAGCAGAGTGCGAGTGTGGAGGTTTGCTCCACGCAGAGAGAGAGAGGCAGCCAAGGGGAAGCTGTGTCTTTACAGACCAGTATTAAAACATTCTAAGAGGATTTTTTTTTTTCCCTCGAGTTAAAGCAAACAGTTACAAAGAACACAAAAAGTAAAATCAGCTTGAGAAACTGATGTAATGGAATTTGGGGTTTGCTGCATGGGTGTGGGAGGAAAGTGGATCAATCGACCCGCATGCAGGTGAGGCGAGGCAGCCTGGAATGACTGCATCCCAGCAAAACAGAACAAGGGTGGCTTTCCAGCATGGAAGAGCAGAACTAGTGGCAAATYCATGAGCGATGTGATATTCTTTGGGATTTTTGTTGAGAGGAAAGGACTGACGTGGTCAGCACTGATTTCCCATCCCTGCTGTGGACGCCGTGGTGGTCGATACATCTGCTTGTGCCGTGTTCTGCTGGGACTACTTGAGTCACAAACCCTTACTGGCGTTCTAAACCCTAAATGGAACCRCCTCTGCCACCTCTGGCTGTTGTGTGTATGAGCTGAAACCATGCAGAAAGGGAGTTTCCTGGAGTCTGGGGCTGAGCCTGAAACCAGAACACACAAGAACACAGCACAGAAAGATGCTCTGATGCGTAAAAAGTGAAGGCAGGAACAGTCTGGTTTATATTTATGTATATGAGGATCTGCTATCTGCATTTGTCCTGGAAAAAGTGAAGGAGCTGACTTAGAGAGGTACAGGGAGTTGTGATAGGTGGTTCATATGTTTTGATAACTGAGCAACAACCACAGACTGAGAAAGCTGAGGGAAGTGAAATGAAATAGTGTATGGTTAACTCCTGGGTAAAAGTTGATAGCACAGGCTATATCTTCAGGGGACAAATCTTCTTTTTCATCAGTCTGATTTATACACGTAATTAGATATGGATGTTTTTTCAAGAAAGGAATCTGAGCCAATCTTATCGTTCAGGTTTTTGATAAAACTGATTTCCGAGTGGTGCTCCTGGGTGAATTGTATCTGAATAACCTATGGACTTCCTAAAAAATCCTTTCAAGAGCCTGAAAGACATCTAAATGTTATTTTCAATTGTATGCATAGCAATTGGCCTTGAGCTACACATAAYAGGTTTAACAGTTTCTAGGGACTGTAATTTTGATGAATGGGAACAATTGCTTATTCTTAGGTTCAAGAATGCAAATTCTGACCAGTTACAGAATAAACTGCATTGCTGAGGCTTCCATGGTATCACAGAACCATAGAATATCCTGAGCAGGAAGGGACTCCCAACAATCATCACAGCAGCTAGACTGGCTTCCAATAGCAAAGTGTCTTTAATTTTAACATCTGGGAGGAAAAGTTTGAAAGCAGATGATTTTATTTAGATATATATCCTGCTTGAAGCTTATTCTCCATACATAAGCTTATGCAAGTACTTTCCTCGGTAGAAATGRCAGTTCATGTGTGTAGGAGATGAAAGACAAGAATTTCCCCTTCCCTCTGGATTTTGTAGCTTTGTACTTGCTCAGGAGTCCTTTTAAATCRCAGTTTCCCTGACATGTGCTATCCAAAACCATTTTGCACATACCTGGAGGTTTTTTTAAGCACTTTCCAGGAGTGCTCCCTCACTGCCTTGTGATGGACAACTGGGAAATASTGCTCTGGTTTTCCTTGGTCTTGGAATTGGCACTGCCACGAGCAGGGCAGGTGGGGAGCCCCCASAGCTCAGGGGATGATCCCTGCTCTGCTCTCAGAAAGGATGGCTTGTAGTGTTTGTGCCTTTCTGGACTCAAGAGTTCTCAAGTGCATTTCCCTTGGCACACAGCATTGTCATTGTAATACCGAGGAAGGAGAAACTAGGTCTGAACAGGTGCAAGGGAGAAGTGTGGAAAAGAAATATACATATTTGTGTGCTAAAGCTCAGGAAATGTGACATGCTGTGCATTTCTGTTAAGACAGTAAGTTTTCCATTGAATTTAGAGGTGAAATACAGCAATATTGCCTTGGCCATGCTTTTATCACATAGCCACATAAGTGAAGAGAGAGCTGTTTAAGGCTTTTAGGAACACACGATCGATTTGAAACTCACTTTTTGCATCTTGTGGACATTGACTGCATGGGTATGAAGGCTTGTTACATCTTCAGGCTGAATTTTGAAGTGATTTTAATCTTTCTTTTGAATTTGGTAAGATCACAATGTGTGATCTTGTCATTGTGACCTGAAATAAGACTGATTTTCTGCTGAAGCAGGAAATTCGTAGTTGACATATTTACTCTCAACAATCCTCTCGGTAATGCCCTCCCATTTTTACTTCTTAAAATAATATGAAATAAGATAATCTGCTTCTCCTTCCCCCCCTCCAGTCTCATTGTTCTGGGAGACAGGCTTTAACACTGTAAGACCAGGGAGGGGGCATACACTGGACACCAAAGAAAACCTTTATTTCTTTAAAGCAGTAGTACTAATGAACTTCAAGTGCAGTCAGTCTAGCATGTTGGATATTTATTATGTTAGCTGGCTATCAAGTTTGGGGGACAAATCCTAAAGATTCTTTATCTTGTTCCTCCCTCGCTGATACAGGCCTCTATTTTTAAAATGATGCTAATGCAGAATTACCATTTTCCTATCTGAAACTTTAAGAGCTTAATTTCATTCCATACCTTTTTTAATTTTTTTTTTTTTTTGTGACTGACCCCTTTCCACTCAGAAAAGCTGGATTTGTGTCTGAATAGCTAATGGCTTCTTTGGGCCGGCAGCTATAGGCAACTGTTAGCATTATTAAACTCGGTGATGGGGATCTCTGAAATTGCTGTGATAAGGGACTCGTGTGCTTACTTGGTCTTTGACTTGCTCTGTAGGAGGCTTTTAAATATATAATCTAATTTTCTCAAGCATCCATAACAATCTATTTACACATAATTTAGAGGTCTGTCAGATCGCCAGAATTACCCTGTTAAATTATTGGAGCTAAGTTTTAATGCAGGTTGTAATTAGTTACTTGTTCCAGCGGGGAATTAAAATCAAGCTGTTAGCCTGTACATCTTCACTGAAGAACAGAAAGCTGTGGCTAATTATCCTGATGGTGTGGGACTGCTGGCTGACTTATGATGTAGGAAGGGAACTATTTGAAATACAATCTCTTTGGAGCAGAGCTGCGTATTGCATCTGTGTTGAGGACTTAACAGTAAAATGATGATGGCTTCCTGGTTTGGAATCACTGGCTAATTGGTTTTTAGGTCATGGATATTGCATTGGTTTCTATGCAGCAATTTAAAATCACATGCTATTTTACCTAGTGCTTCTCGATAGTTATGGTGTAGTACAATGTAATAAAAAGGAGATACTGTAGGAAGAACAGCCATCAGTGATATATGGAGAGCAATACAGGAGCATGGATCGTTCCAAAGCTTCAGTCTTGCCCAGCTGAGTCTAGGAGCTAAGGACAAGTGAGGAAATGGTAACCAGAAGTACCCATGGACAAAACAGGAAAGGCTAAGCCAAGAACTAAGAGGAGACTAGCAAGATACACACAAAGTCAAAGGGAGTCATTGTATGTAAGTGCTCAGAAGAAGACTAAAGAGAAAATCCACTTCTTCATGGAATGAGAGCCCAATATTTTTCATATTTACTCATGGCTGTCGAGCAGCTGTCTCTGTGGACAAGGTCAGTTGTATGGAAGATTCCTGGTACAATTACTGTGGCCACAGATATATGAGGAAGATTAGAGAACATTCAGATGTTTTAGGGTGATCTTGACTGGATAAATTCCGTGTTAGGACATGCAGAGAGTTGCTGGCTAACATCTTGGAGCTGCTAGCTGCCATATTTGAGAGCACATGTGAGCCAGACGTAGATTAGTGTTTGCATCTATGTTTGAAGAGGGGGAGGTAGATGAGAGAGGAAATTTCAAATGTTCAGTTCTCAAAAAAACACTGAAGCAAAGTAGATAGATCATGTTTAAGCACCTAGAAGAACAAAAGGAAGAAAATAAGAGCTGATTTTATTGTTTAGTATTTTCACTAGGAAGCTGAATGATGGATTTAAGGGAATGTTCATTAASTATGAAGACCATGAAGCTAAGAGAGACTATCACTACCTTGCAGAACAGGTTTAAATTCCAAAATTTATCTGAACAGGTTGCAGCTTCAGTGTGGGAAATGAACTGCAGCTCAGTTTGATAAATGCAGATTACTGTAGCTAGGCAATCTTAAGGAGGATGGGAAACAACCTGCTTGAAGMAGCTATTTAGAAAAAGGTCTGGGATTTTTTGTGGATCACAGCCTGCACTTGCAAAAATAACGTTATGTGGTTGTGAAAAAAAAGTTAGTGCCATAATGAATACCTAAACTAAACTATTGTGTCAGCAAGACAAATCACATAACCTTTCTACTTTGCTCTGAAATTCTTTGGCTTCAGATTGGGCTATTTCTAATTTTGTGCCCCACGGTCCAGGAAAGATATGAACCCATGTGCAGGGGAGAGCACTTAAAATGACTGGAGATAAAGAAAACACAACCTCTGGAGAAAGAGTGGCAGMATTTGAGGCGAGTCAAAAAAGCTGGAGGAGTAACATGACTCTTGAAAAGGCTCTCCCAAGGAGGAAGTAATCATCTGTTGCGTAAATTGGTGGAGAACAGGATTGCTGGCACTGGCAGCGGCAGCAGTGCTGTCAAACAAGGGTCACTGGGTGTCTGTCAGGAATGTCACCACCCTAAGTGATCCTGACTCCAGGCAGGGCTATGACCTGAGGTAATTTAGAGATTGCTTCCAGTCAGATTTGATTCAACAGTGACCACACTCTGACCCCCGGTATAACAGCACAACTTTTGGCAAGTGTGAGCGCTGAATCTGATTCCAGATGAGAGTTTGTAGTTTGCTTTTTCTCTTGGATCTTAAGCTTTTCTAGAGAAACATATGGGGCAGGGCAGGGTGGTTRAGAGAAGAATGATGACAGTCTTGTGTTTGAAATGAACCTGCTGCTTTCCAATTGTACATTTACTGGCAATTTGGAACTTATTTTGGTCTCTTCCAATAATTATGCACATAGATATTTTGATGACCAAAGTCTAAAATTCTTTATATTGGGATTTCATTCTCCAGATCAAAGCTAATTTGAGAAGAATACACTCATACATACACATGCAACTCATCAAATTCCTAAATCTACTTTATTTTGTCTTTCTTTTTGATCACATCAATGCAAATGATTTCTAGTTGGACTCTTTTGAAGTTTGCTTTAGGGTGAAGTTTCTGTAACAGCTGTGTTAAGAAGTGCAGAGATGAACCTTTTCATTTTAATTAGAACTTGATGGAGGATGCAGGATCCACTCTTTGCAGAAATTGAGAAGAGGGATGCCAGYCTTTCAGAAAACCCAGAAACAACCAGGTTAAGTTTTAGGAGCAGCTGTTTGACTGCACGAAACAAAGGGMGAAAAATACTGAAGGAATATTGGGAGATGAGAATATAACTAGCATTTCTGATTAAAGCTTCTGAAACAGYAGTCCCTCCCAAGCTTCCACTGGGTCCTTACTTCTTTCTCTCTTTTTTTCTTTCCTACACCTCATTTGCTGCTTTGTTTCTGTCACATTGACCATTGGCTATATAAGCATTTCCATGTAGCTGGAATTCTGAAACTGTAAATGCAAAGGTGAGTAATTTCACTCAGACTAGAAGCCGAGTGAGCTATTAAATAATAGCTCAATATCTTAGAAAAATGTCAAGGTGTGCTATGATTTTAAATTCTGTATAGAAAGCAATCTTTACTATATGRCTGCAATATGTATTGATTTTTAGGCTTTAATTTAGAAATGCCCAGGAGACATCATTACTGTTTGACTTGCTGTACTCCTCATTTGGAATGGTGTTGGGGGTTTTACTCGTTTTAGAGAGYATCAGACGTAAGTTTTTAATGACACAAATATGCGCTTTTTCTTTGAGTACCTTCTGGATCCTTGTTATTAAGAAAAGTGCCACAAGGCGCTGAGGCATGAGGTTGTCATCTGTAGCTTTGCTTCTCAGCTCAGCAGAGCAAGCAGATGTTCTGTACTTGCAGTTTTGGGGCTCGGTGGTGGAATGGTCGCTGCTGTATTCAGCATCACGTTTGCTGCACTGAGAGAGACTGGAAATAGAACTTCTCTTTGCTTCGCAATTCAGGATGTAATAAATTGGTCAGAACGCGGGATGGCCCATCGAGCCGCTCGCAGTGAGACCAGGGAGGCTGGAATCGGTTTGCACAGCTGTGTTTTCATCGCTTCGCCCTGTGCCTTTTGGGGAAGAGAGCCTTTTTCGGGAAGTACCGCGTGTCTCAGCACCTCGGCTCAGGTCAGGGCTCCCAGCTCCTGCCRGCGGGAGAGCAGCGATGGCTTCCCCTGGTCTGGCCACCTTCCTGTCCCGAGCTGTGCAGGGCTGGCAGGGAGCACCGGCTTTGAGCAGGCTGCTGTGTCTAGACAGGGAAGTGCCGTGCGGGAATACAGCTGTGGTCTTGGAAGCAGCAGGGCCGTGCCCCGAGCAGCCACAATCAGCCGGACGCTGCGCCACGCTGACGTGSCACGGGCAGCTTCCCACACCTGAGCTGGCTCCTGAGCCCCGCACGGGGTTGTAATTCCGTGGTGGAGGCTTGCCTGACCTGTTTCGCCGAAGCTGCCAAACGGTTATCAGRCAGATAATGGGTTTGGCTGCCTTTGGCCCGGGTTAGATTCGACCTGATACGTGTGAGCCGAGGGTTTGCATTCTTTTATGTGCGAAGTGATAGTTACTGTGGATGGATTTGATTGCCAATACGGCGTCTGAGCCTTTTATTAGAAGTGACAAACCGTTCGAGACCTGTAGGATTTAATGTTCTTGACTGGCTCAGTCTTTCAGGGTAACTGCTTCTCCTGCGTTTGTAATAACTGGCAGATCTCCTTATTAAATTCAGTAAGAGCAAAAGCATATTTCCATTGAAATGAATACCTCAGGAATGAATTCTGTTTTAGTGGGAAATGTTCCAGTCTGTGCTTGTATTTTGCTCRCCATGTGAGTCCTTTCATATATTTTACTGTATTTGCACTTATTTGCAGTGCCCTATAACAGAGCCATATATAGGTATGAGTGCTTTTCTGTTCCTAAACCTCTCCTAGTCTGTGTGTGCTTGTCCATGAATATGTATCATAGACAGAGCCCTCCAATCATCTAGGATCAGTGTGCAGTAGGATCAGCAAAATCCTGCTAGGATCTTCTATTGAAACGCTTCTTTATTTTCTTTTGACGTAATACAATTTATTTATCCAGCAAATCTTTGATACTCCGGTTTGTTTGCACCACAGACCAGAATTAAAATGTGACCCAGTCAGATTAAAAAGTTACTAATTTTGTAGCTTTTCTTTTGCCTTTATAGGCTAGACTTCTAGAAAATCCTTATTTCATTTAGAAGAGTACTTATGGACATGTCAATACTGGAAGTCAGTGATTCCTTATTTCTGCCTGTCAGATACTTCTGTCTGTGGCTGCATATTAAATATCTGCAACAGGTTATTTAGTTATGGGACTACTGTTTGCCTTTTGAATCCTTCTGCAAGAAATATCATGTGGATCTGTTGGCATTTAGACTCACAGTAGAATAAAGTTCTGGATGGCCATGTCAGTGGTGAGTATTGCCCACGTTGTTTCCACGGTGTTGAGATGCATGTGATATATTAAAAAAAAAAACAATAGCTGTATCAAAACTGTGTGTGTACCATTGTGGTGCATTTCTGTGGTGCAGAAAATCAGATTAATTTAAGCCACCTTTTTACATGGGTTTGACATTGCACTAAAAGAAACTGCATTTGTCTTTCCTTTGCCTCGAGGCATGACAGAAGTGGCTTGTATCTGTCTGCAAAAGATCATTTGAAGTTTTTAGAGGCTTCTAGTTGATGACTGGCCAATGATTTTATTGACTGTTAAATGGTCTGTGTGTCAGTGAGAATTGGAAAGTAGTCCATACCGAGAAGGCCATGGATAATCACTTGACTTGGAGTCTGTAAGGGAGAGTTCCAGACAGATATGGTTTTTTCTTTCTGTTGATATCAGGTAACGTGACAGTAAAAAAAAACTGGATGAAATGGAGCTGGAATAGATTTCATCAGTGGAAAATGCCTGCAATAATAATGTGACATATGCAAAGGAAACTTCACCTCTGTTTTATCGTTATGGAAATGGTGGGGGCCATCTTCATCAAGTCTCAGTGGGTAACACTGTATGGAAAAAGACAACAGTAACAGGCTGTGGCCTGAAGCCTTTGCTATAAAAACCCCCAACCAACAGACCAGCAGTTCTCTTGTTATGTGGTGATCTTTTTTCCATTGCCAAGCTGACATAGATTTTGTTTAATTATCAGAAGGGAAAAAGGGAACACCMTCTCTTTAACCCCATTCGCTTATTTTTTCCCCTTTACCGCCTTTCTAAGGGAGGACTTGGTTAAATACCCTTGGCAGAACCTCAGAAGATTTTTGGCGTGCCAGAGGGGAAGACTTAAACAATTAGGATAAAGCTTTACTGCCCTTGCTGTAAGAGAGGCATTTTTGGGGAGCKGCAGAAGCCTGGGGCACGTGTTCTCAGCGCAGCAGGGACAGCCTGGGTGCCGCTGGAGCAGCGAGGCTCTGCTCCCGGAGGAAACACCTGGGAGCACAAATGCATCCCGGTTCGCTCTGCCRGCTGTGCGTGCTCCGGGAGCTGGGAAGGTAGATGGAGCTGTGGTGCCAGCAGATTGAACACTTGCCTTCTTTCTTTAGTGTAATTACATTTGCTTTTCAAATTAAAGCRTTTCCTCCTGCTCCGTGGTACGGCGGGTCCAAAGCTGTGATGGAGAGCAGAGCTGAGGGCTGCATGCGGGAAACCAGGTGTTCGGTTTGATCAGTAGCTGCTGTGGTTTTCTTGTTTTGTTGCATACTGGGAGCCAGMGAAAAGGATTTCTTTTGGAGTGCTGGGTATCTTTTGCTTTGGAGCACTAAGGAGCTCTTTGATTTCAAAGGACAGATTTTCAGAGGACTATGGCCTTAGTCCAGTATCCATTAAACAGCTGTCAGCCTTAGGGCTACATATTCTTCCATGCAAAGTCTTTTTTGTTGTGTAGGTGACGTTGCTAAGTCAGATACTGACACCTTGTTTTGGCTTTTTCAGGAAAATTAATTCTTTGGCGGTTGTCTCAATATGGCATCAATTGGTTCCAGCGCAGTCAAAGCACTCTGCTGTTAGCAGTAGGCAGAACTCTGTGAATCACGAAATACATGAGGGCAAAAGCAGCAACTTACCCTTTTCAGCAGTCCATTAGCACTCTGGAGTGATTAACTCCAAAGGTTCCAGGGAAATGAGTCAGCAAGGAGTCAGGCCAGACCCTGAGTCATCCTTGCGCCCGCCAGCCATGGGGCTCACCAGGAACCCGCTGCCCTTGTGAGAGCGGAGCTGGCCAGCCATGGAAGGGATCTTTGCCTTCCCTCCAGGCATCCCAAGACTTCCTGTGACTTGCTCTGTGTGATTTCCTCTCGCAGGGGCTGAGAGGAGAGGCTGAGGAGCTGGCTGTGATCTCTGCTCTCTCCAGTCTACCTAAAAAGGGATCGTAGGGAAAGCGGAGCCAGGTTTTTCTCAAAGGTGCATATTGTAACATCCAGGGGCAATCAGCGGAGCAAGGCAAAGTCAGATTAAGTAGAATTTTTCGCAGCAAGGGTAGCTAAACACCAGGATGGTGYGCAGAGAGGCTGTGGCACATCTGTCCTGGGGATGGAAAGCTCACCTCAACCAACAACACCCTGAGTTAACCTGCTTTGAGCAGGCACTTGGACTGGGTGACCTTCAGAGATCCTTTYCAACCTAAATTATTCATKATTCAAAAATATATGTGTTTAAGTGTGTTCTCAGTCAGAGTTTTCGAACCCAGTTTTAATCCAAATCTCAGCTTTTAACCCAAACTGAGATTTACCTGTAGTATTTTAATTGYACTGGTTTCTTAAAGAGCTCTGGGCATTCTAAGCTTGATGACTTCTTCTCTAGCATTGGAGTTCAAGAGGATTTTTTTTTTGCATTCATGGAAGATAAAAATTTGCAGGCAGCAAGATTGTAGAAATATGCATGGTGCAGGTTTGGGCTCTGGCTTCAGTCTGTGGCCAAATCCTGTGATGTTTGTTCCTTTGGGAGTGCATGTCCTCAGGGTTGATCTGTGACAGTGATGTACCAGCTCTGGCCTTCATCCTTGTGCTGGGCAACCCCAAATTTGTACCTAGCTAGCTCCTTTGTGACTGAAAAAGTATTCTCTGAAAGGCCAGCATGGCAAGGGAGCAGCTCTGTGTCTCTCCAGGAAGTTTGTTCTTGCAATAGCACAGATAAAATGTATGAGGCAAATGTATAGAGTTTCTTAGGCTCTGTGAAACTGGGAAGAATAACTATATTTTTTTCTAGTTACTTCTATCTCAGGTGCAATTATGTAMTGCCAGGCTTTTTTCTCGTGGATCCTTGATGTTGTTCTTTTTGGGAAAAAAAACCAACTTGCAAACTATGTTTAATAATTTAAAAATATCATACTGCTTTGGGAGTTCTTTTTTCTTTGATACTTGCTTCCCTAGCAAGTAAKTTTTAAAAGCACTGCTTGAGTAACCTAGAAATTTGCAGATACATTTGCTTGCTTGCAAGAAAGACAACATTGTCATGGGTTTGTCCTCTTTCAGGGTAAGGTTTTTTTTTGGTAGTTTTGCCTCTCCCAAATTTCCCCTTCACTTTTCTCTCAGGGACTTCATTCTTTTACGCCTGACACTTCTTGAAGTGAATACTGAGTTTTTGTTTTTCCTGTCATTAGGCTGGCCTACCTCAAGGAAAAGTTCAGACCCTTCCAGAGAGAGGATCAAAGAGGTCAATTATAAATGAAAGGTAGGGGAAGGAGGGATATTTTCCTGCCTTGCTTCATCATTTTCACTGATGGAGTCTGCAGAAGCAGAACAGTCTGGTGCTTGTAATATTTGGGGATGGCTCTGTGTTTTCTGAGCTCATTATGGAAAGGAGCCAGCGAGAGAGCTGGAGAAGTGAACAGCCTGCCCACATGTTTAGAATGGGCTGGGAAGCTGCTCCAGGTTCTGATTTCCCAATCACTGCCTGCAAAAAAGAGGGAAGGGAGGGGAGGAGGTTTCTCCCATTCTTTTGTGGAGGTGGGGGGAAAGGAGAAAGGAATGAAAAATGGAAAATAAGAGATGGGAAGAATCTTCTTTCTTCCTGCTGCTTGGGGCACTGTTGCTAGATAGAGCATTCGATGAGGAAAATGCCATGTTTGGGTTTTCAAATACTTGAATTTCAACTGTGCCGTTGGCCTCTGAAACTCSTGAGTAAGTCCAAGAGAAACAGTCTTCCTCTCCAGAGAGGTTTAGCTTGCATCATGTAGGCTCCTTTGCTTGTACAGTCATATGCAGTGATGTAATGAAAAAGATGTGGAAGTGGTGTCTTTCAAATCTTGCTCTCAACCAGCTTCAGGCCTGGACAGAAGAAATTAAGGACTTACAGTCCATACCTGTCGCTGTGTAGATGAAAGTAAAAAGCATTCAGTTTTATCTTGGTTTGGTTTGTAAACTCTTGATAAATTCCACCCCCCTCCCCCCACAAACCAGAGAGGGAAGAAAAATGTTGACTTTGGAAAGCCTGACCTCTCCGCACAGGAGAGGCACTGATGTGCGRTCAGCTGCTTCGGATTCTTTTCTGGGGTTTTTGTGGGTCTTTTTTTTTCCCCCCACCAGCACAAGGCAATTCATTGAGAAAACCTTAAAACAGTCTGCAGGACACGAGTGCAGGGGCAGCTCTGCAGTGCTCACCCACCCACTGCAGCCTGGCCTTTGGGTCCGATGCAGGAGAATAAACTGCATGGAGAGATTGTCCTACTGTGTAAGGATTCCCATGTTTCTCCAGCAAATTTATATTTATCATGAGTCAAACCTTTGTACCTTTTACACAGTCTTGTCATTGCCCCAACATAAGGAAATAATTCTGGGTGACCTCTCCTAAGGAGTGAGGAGGTTTTTCCGTTTGTAGAACATATTGCAGCTTACACGAAAATGTCCAAGCTTACTGTGGTGACCCAGATGTGGCTTCTGTGCCACCAGCCTGCCCATGGCAGCAGTCAAAAGTTATTGCTTTAATTAATTTTTACTACTTCAAGCTGTCCAGAGTGCAAAGAAAGCTGGAGCTTTAAATAATGTTGTAATGGAAGGTGAGCCATTCGTTCACTGTTCCCCTTCTCTGCTTCTTGCTAGGATTTGGCCCAAGTGGGAACAGAGGAGGGACAGACAGGACAGGTTTCTGCCTGGGCACTCCACTGCCTTTCCTCACCTTTCAGGCGACCTCTTTTTTTCGAAACCTAAAAGTTTTGTCCTGCCCTGAGTTTCTGATACCTGACAATGTCAGTAGGTTTGAACACAATGATTTTTACCACTCCATGATGTCACAGGGCAGCAGAGGGCTCAAGCAGCTCAGGAGGGAGTTTAGAGTCTTGGTAAAGCCAGCAAAACTATATGGGGTTTATTTTAACAATCTTGTTTTGGAGTGAGGAGACTGAGTAGAAAAAAGCAAAGGCAGCTTAATTTTTTGATAGAATTTAAATTTCTAGGCATAGGTTCTTCTGGCCAGAAGAACATATGTAGCTAAAGATCTGTATGTTTTTGAAGAAGCCTAAGTTTTTTTGAAACATGCTCATAGTAAGCATATGTTTTTAGCTAAATGTGCAGTGGTATATACAATTAGCCTTTGAAACCCAGTACAAAGTAACAGCTGGTTTGAACTCAACTCCAGAAGCTTTTTATGGCTAAAAAATTTWAAAAAAAACTTATATAGGATATAAAAATGTTAATATTTCAATAAAGTGTGTTTTTTTGTGTTGACCAGGTCACTAGAGCTACTGCAAGCAGTAGGGCCAATGCAGGAAGGTTTTATATTTCAATATAAAGATCCTCTTTGTAATTAGTTATTTTGATGTTTTGCAGCTTTCCTTCTTGGAACTCGGAATATGTAAATATTCAGCGTTAGAAACTTGTTTGCTAGAGGAAAAGGAAAAAAAAATTAACTCTTTGAAGGAGGGGGGAAAAGTCACTTGTCTGAGGGCTTAAAAAGCAAATTGACTTTGAGACCTGTCTTGTTTTTAGAGTCCCTACAAACCCAGCTAAATGCTGTACCAATTGGACTTCAAATGATCATTCCTTCTGTCTTTTTCCCTGACCTGAGCACAGACTTCAACATCCGACATTAAATTGGACATCTGATAAAGCAGCAGCCTAAAGTCCAAGTGTTTATCCTTTTATCTAGGCTGCACTGGAATGCTGTTGCTCACTTTTTTTTCCTTCCTCCATGAAAAAGAAGCAAATTACAGAGAAGCACCAACAACCAAATAACAGTATAAGTCAAAAAACCCCATTTGGAAGAACACTATTGAAAGCTCAAGTTTGCAAATTGTTAGGTTAAAGAATGAGGTCCCAGGAAAACAGATTGTTAGCAAAGCAATATTGGCCTTAAGTGAAGGATGCATTTAGAAACTGGGAGAGGTGTTTAACCTTTTTCTTTTTCCTTCATTAATACAGTGTGTGGTTACCCAAACTTATGATTGAAGGGTTGCTTTGTTCTTTCTGTTAGAGACTAATGTTTCGACTGAATCAGGCAAATGGAACTTGTSTTGCATAACTGAAAAAAAATAAATAAATCTGAACCTAAAATGATTTTTGATTATATTTTAACGAGACACAGTTTCTGAGCTCGTTCACACTGGATGATTTCACTTGCTGCATCTTTTAAATATTCATGAAACTTGAAACAGAAATGAAGGCAGGTCTCACTTTTCTGACTGTATACCTCATAAAACTCCACTGAAAAACATTGTAAAAGGATTTATTGAGCTTTCAGAAATAAGAAGGCTAAAATTATGGTAGCCTGCATGAGCTTAAGTAGCCTRCATCCCCTTATCCCCTTCATGTTCACCTTGTGTCCTAAACCTTTAAAGTAATAGAACATCTCCTACGCATCTCTGCATATTTCTTTTCCTATAGTTTTCCTTGATCCAGTCATTGCAGAGAACAAACCTGTGCTGGATGTAAATTTGTGCTCTCCACTGAGGGAAGCAGCATTTTCTTGGATCACATTTTTGAGGGTGCCAGAATATGTTTAGAGGATGAGTCAGGAGATTGCAGAAGGAAAAAATTCAGGGTTGTGACTGATGCCCTAGAGTATTGACTTTTTGTGCAGTACTAGGCAATTTGTTTAAAATCCAGATTCTTATAAGTGAGTTCTTGTCTGTATGACTGCTTGACTCCTTATTATATTTACTGAATGCTTCCAGAGATCAATGGGTGTTCTTTTGAATATGGAAAGAATTATATAAGAACAAGAATTCTCAGAAATAGGCCTTGGATTTCTCGTACTGTACCTTTCAAATTGGTAGATAGATTTGACCTGACACTCTTTGTCTTAGCTCTCTCTTCCTTAAGGAAGTTTTATTCAAATAAAGATTTCTGAAGCTTTCAGATACTGTGGTGATGAATGTTAAAAGCTCCCAGAAAATAAAGGAACAGACAGGAGAATTTCCATAGCTTGGAGTTAAGAAATTTTAGTGCTATATATACTGGAGAAAATGCAGCTGCTCATTCAAAACCATTTGTAGGCAGCACCCATTCTGTTTGCCAAATGAGAGTATTTCACCCTGCAGTGAAATACTTTGTGGCCACTTCATTAACCCCATGCTGTGCTATAGAAGAAAGAGTGAAGTAAAATTGGACTTTTGAGGTAAAGATCTTTGTGTGGGTTTTTGTTTATTTGCAAGTTGCTTCCCCCTTAAAAACTGAGAGTAGGTTTAGGTTAGATATTAGGAAAAAATTCTTYACTGTGAGGGTGTTGAGGCCCTGGGACAGGTTGCCCAGAGAAGCTGTGAATGTCCCATCCCTGGAGATGTTAAAGGCCAGGTTGGACAGGGCTTGGAGCAACCTGCTTTAGTGGAAGATGTCCCTGCCCACAGCAGGCAGATTGGAATGAGATGATTTTTTAGGTTCCATCCAACCCAGGCCATTCTATGATCCTGTGATTTTTTTTTTTACCAAGTCCTGCCATGAATCCCTAACTCCCTTTCCATTGYTAATGCAGGTTTCTTCCCAGGATTGTCCCACCTACCCCTCTGTTCCTCGTGACCTTATCGCTTTGCAGTCCCTTGCAGTGGCTGTGGTGTGACTCTGGAGYGACTCTGGAGCTGAGCCACTCCGGCTTTTTTCTTGGCGGTGACTCTCAGCTTTCACAGCAGAAGACAATGGGACTTTTTACGCCTCTGCTTCCTTATTTTACCAAGGAGATAAGGCTGTTTAGTCTCCTTCTCTTAAAAATCTGTGAGGAAGCAGTTCAGCAGTCTGCAAGCACAAAGCACCGCTGTTAATGAACGAAACGAGATGAAACTGGAGTTGGTGATGGTACATTGAGGCCAACACTCGGGCACTTTTCCACCAAGGTGCAGGGAGCCTTTCAAGCCGTTTTGGCGCTGAGCATCACTGCAGAAACCTGGCAGTTCTTTTCTTTGAAGTGACAATTAACAGCAGAGGCTTTGAGGCAATCAGTTCAGCCTCAGTTTGGTGTCTCCCRACATTTGTTTTCCTCGCTGGAAGATGCAGCACTCGGCCCCACAGAACCCGCGTGCGCTGCCATCTGCCTCTGCTGCCATCTGCTCCCCGGAGCTGGCTGCAGCCACAGAGGCACGTGGCCTTTCCAAGAGCAACAGGAAGGTTATCTGTCCTGAACCAGGGGAGCATTTCTCCGGAGGAGCAGGGGGAAGGTGGAGCTTTGCTGGTTTAACATGCTTGTATTCCTGTTCGGCACTCGCAGCGTTTGAGTGCGACCTTCCTGCAGTTCGGCTGCCTCTCACCCCACGTGGAAAAGGCCTTGTAGCACAGACAGCAAGGTGATGCTTGGTTTTCCTTAGTGGTTTATCTTTTTATTTTAAATTTAACGGCTCTTCTTTTTCCAGTGTGTCAGAGGGATTCCTTGACACTCAGCTATGTAACCTTTCTTTGTGACATAGCAGTGATTCTTCGAAAGAATGGGAGTTTTTGCTTTGCTTTTTGTTTCTCCTCTCTTGCGCTTTGGAGTAGAACTTCAGGCCTGTATGAGGTCACGCTCCCRTTTTCTCCAGGTCTTTATTTTTATCTTGCTAAATACTATATACATGAACTTGAGAGGTAATACATAAATAGGCAAGAGTGTGTATCCACAATTTCTTAGGGTTCTCATTAGCACATAATGCTATGTGCATCTGTGTATATATAAAATACATCCTTCATCTACATATTGCAAAACCCTTGAAGAATCTCTTCAAAAACACTGCTGGGCAGTTTTTGTTGCAAGAGTTAAACATCTGAAGAGCAAAGTCCCATGCATGGTTCTCATGGGCCTATTTTTAGTTTCTCTTATGGGAAGAATGGCAAAAAATAGCCCAGGACCGTGACTTTGGATTTAGTGCACGGAATGTTTATAGGTTAGCTGACAGGAGTGTGTGTGTGCGTGTCTGTGCCACAGGACTTCAGTACTACACTTCCTGTACATTCATTAACAGGGCTCCCAGCAGAGCTGCTGTAGTTTCAGCACTCACAACACTAATTTTAACATGCTAGAAAGTGCGTCAGAGCTCCGAAGCGCTATTTTCAGCCTTGATTAGGGATTGCTGACCTGAAAGATCTATATTTCTCCACTGAGAGGCTTTCTGGAATTCATAAATGTCTCTCTGGATTTGCCCAGAGTGCTTTGCTCCTCCGCCTCTCCCTTCAGAAGCTGTGGATGGGTGGGATGCAGAGGTTTGTTGCACTTATGCAGATGATGCATTTATAGCCTGCAAGTGCCAGTGCTGCAGCTTTTAGATGTACTTCATTCTGAACAAAGAAAAATATTTAAAAGAGTCAGAATCTTCAGTTTTTTGGTTATTGCTTTCACCTTCTTCTTCTGTCCTTGGTGATTTTCTAGGTGTTGTTTGGTACGATGGGCTCAGTCTGGCAGGCTGGTATTTCAAAAGTGCAAAGTGCAGTTCTCCTGTGGCTGTGTGACTCCAAGACAAGGAGCTCTTAAAGCAGACTGTGTTTTGATGCATATTTTCAAATCATGACTTTGCAGGAATCAGGTAAGAGAAAGGGACATAGACATTTGATGTCTTTTCTCTAAAAAAACCCCAAAACTAGGACTTAGGATGCACTTAAACTTTGAAAATTTTAGCAAAATACCTCTTGTAGCTATTAAACTTTCCATGGAAATACCTGCCTCATATTTTCCAAGTCACTTTCCATTGCAGCTGTTTCCTAACTAAATAAAATGTCCTGCCTTGTGAGTGACCTGCTMGCATTTAAAAAAGAAAAAGAAAAAGGTGAGCGTCTGACTGGGCAAGGCTTGCCTTCCTGTGAACTTCACACTTGTACAGTGTTTGAAACCTTTAAAAGGATGTGGTARTACTGGAGTAAAAAGCTTCCCATCCCCTGAGACAGACAGAAAGGAAAACAAAAGCCCCGAGTTCCCCAAAGTGGAGCAAGAATTGAAAATATTTCAAGAGTGTCCCCTCCCCTTTCTGTTTGATATTTACAGAAAACCTGCACTTAAAAAAACCCCTTGAAACATTGACTTGACTGAAAATGAACAATTAAAATCTCTGGCCTTTGTTGTTCATCACTTATTGGGCAATTACATGGCAGCTTTGCATGGATTTGTTGGCGTGGCTCTGAATTTGGTGTGCAGGACCGAATTGTTCAACACTCGGTGCATTGGCCATTAAATGAGCAAATTATTCCAGTAGCAAAAAGGGCAAATTTTTACCTTGCCCTCATGTTTCCACCCATCTCTGTCATTCTCTGTTTATGTGAGAGGGAGTGAGGAGGAAAGGCAAATATTTCCCTGCCTCCAGGATTGCAGGCAGTTGGAAGAGATGCTCTGGTTGCTGCAGTCACAGCTCCAGATTTGATCCTTTGCTTTTTCAGATGTCACTGTTGTGAGTGCATCTCTCTTCTTTGTGGTCCTGGCACCATAGTGACACACGGATGTAAAAAGCCCTTATCCCTATTATKAGTGGATCCTGATTAAAAAAAACAAAACAAAAACACCGTTGAGAGCCAGGTCAGGGTGATAAACTGTAAGGGTGGGGTAGCAGTTTTTCTTTTAAAAAAAACTGACTTCATCAGGCAGCCAGCTCCATTTCTGCTTGGATGAAGGCTGCATCCTATGTGTGGCATGTCTTTCAGTTTTCATTTTATAAAGGCACAAAATTTTCCAAACAGGTTACAAAAACTGGTGGCTGGGCCTGTTAGGACTGCAGAGTTACTGCGAATAATGAGACGCGGAACAAGAGCAGAGGGAATAAAACCTTTCAGCAGACTTCATCTGAATATGTGTATTTAATTTCCCCTCTTCTCCTGAGGGTAAAAACAGCAGGAAGGTCCCAGAGCCGCTCGGAGCAGAAGAGCAGGTCAGAAAGAGGAGATGGAATCACAGAGCTCCAGGCCTGATGTGCTGTTTCCCCTGTCCCCCTCCTCTCCCCTCCGCCCGCCCGCCTCTCTTGGCTCCCCTCGGCTCCGAGGCTGTTGGAGTTGTGACGTAAACGACTCCCAGCGAGTGACCCCCGTGGCAAACCTGTAAAACATTATACAGCATGAATAAGAACTCTCTTATTAGGCCTGCAGCTGGCGAGATGCAGACATATGGCAGCAGGGATGTTTTGGAAGAAAGGCACGGCTTGACAAAGAACCCAGTCTCCCRATAAAGGTTTATACTGGCACTTTCCTGTGTTTATAATACCATATGCCAGGGCCGTGGCCTCTTTTTTCATCATATTGTTGTTTAAATTTTTTTTTTCTAAACCTAATCAGCCCTTAGGTTGAGGAGTCTGAAAAGCAGAAACTTGATATCGATATTAGTTTTCCCTTAGAGTTCCTTGACAGGAGCTGCACTGTTGTAACTGCCCGAGCTCAAATCTGCTTCATATATAGAGTGAAGTAAGTTTGTCAGGACCAATTGTTCCTGTTATGAAAAGAAAGTTTTATTTTTGAGAACGTTCTCAGAATAGATTCAATATTGCCCACTTTTTTAGTTGGTTTGGGTTTTTTTCCCCTCATGTAGATATTCAATCTTGTTTGCTTGCTCGCTTTTTCCTTGTGTTAGTTTAGTATTACAGGATAGTATAAGCATGGTTGTTTTCAAGGAGAGTTGCTATTTGAGTCTGTTTTTAAAACCTCTTTCCCTTGCAGCTTCACAATCTCAACAATAAGCTTTTCTTAGATCCAGGCATCTGCTCTCTGGTTTGAGAGCTGCACAGTCATGCTGTTCTTCTATCAATTACTTGATAACTGGTACTTTAAATAATCATCCTTGACCTTTTTTTAGTCTTTCAGGCTGATTGATGAGTAAAATCCATATTTACAGCAATAGCCAGAGAGGTTTTTTTCAAGTGTAACTGCTSGTTTGGGGTTTTGTTATTTACAGGACAGTAGCCCTTAGGATTTCCACTTGGGGATCTGGCCCAATTGTTCCAGAAGCTGCATAGAACCAAGACCAGAAACACACTTTCTTCTGCCCCAGAGAACTTTCAGTCGAACTGAGTTTTGGCTGGAGGAAATTAAAAACCAACAAGAGCTAAAGAGAACTCTGGGCTCTTGTTTTTTGCTTTTTTTCTTGACTGCTTAAGATACAAATTAACCTTGTCTCATACCTCCTTCATAACTTAGGCTTTTTCTTCTGRTTTTGGCCAGAACCTGACGAAAGTCATGAATTAACTCTACCCTGGTACAGCTAATCCCATAGGCCTGGTCTTCTCTAAAGTGAAGTTGCTGCTTCCTGTTGTTCCCACAGGGACTTGGGAACAATTAGAGGAGATTGGTAAAAAAGATTGGAGCAGCTAAATTGGCCACTTCATCACTGCCTCTTGTTTGCTTGCTTTAGGGATGCTTTTTGCATCCCTTGGTAGAAGCGTGGCCTTTAAAAGAAAAACAAAACATCCAAATAAAAGAAACAATGGATATTTTTTTGTTCTCTGAGCAGTTGGGTGTATCAACTAGACAAAAGGGTGAGCTGTATGTSCTGTCCTGTAAAAGGGAAATTCCTCCCTGCTATGGAATCCTGGACTCCTCTGCTTGCCATGTTTTTAGCACATTTCTGGTTTGGGTTCATTATTTGGTTGGGATTTTTCTTCCTTCTTTCTTCCAAGAAAGTTGACGTCCTCCTTCCAACCTCTTCCTACTAGGAAATTAACTCAGATGCTAATGAAAATTGAAGGTTCCTCCAGAAATAAAATGTTCTGCCCCATCCCAGCTGGGAAGATGGAAGGGAAACTGKTTTAGTTTCTGCTGGGTCCCCAAGCAGAAGTGAGTCCGGGCAGGAGAGGATGCTGTCGTGGCAGGGGCATTTTGCACCACGCTGTTGTGTGTGCCCAGCAGTGCCAGCTGGAGAGCTGAAGTGCTGGCGTGATGGTTTAGAGTGGTTTCTCACCTGCTCTAGCCTGGTGACCTTCCCTGGTGGTTGTATGAACCTCGAGGACCTTCCTTCTTCTCCCTGTGCCTCCCATTCAGTAACAGGATTACAGCAAATGGTTGGCCTGGGTGTAGCTTGCTGTGCTCCCCGGGTTGTAGATCAGGCTCTGACCTCATTCTGTCTCTGCTCTCTGATGTCTACATCCTGTGAAATCCCCAGGCTCCTTCCTCCCCACAGCTTGGAAGTGTTTCTCTGCTGCTCTGCACCCAGGGACACGTTTTGCTGGGCACACCAGCACGGCCCTGAGGCAGCTCACAAGGAGCTGGACTTGCTCCTATGCACCAGGATGTCTGCACCACTCTGGGGTGATCCAGATCCAGACCTGAAAGCAGGGAGAGGAAGGATTTTAGTGTTGTAMGTTTTCCTAGAGGACAGCACAGAATGTGGGACATTCTCCAGCTCAGCATCCAGCTGCCCGTGCGTTGCTGTCAGCTCCTGCTCGTGAACCTCTCCTCACTCCCTCTCCCTGCCCTTCTCCCAGGCGTGCAGCTTGTGCAGCCTGACCTTAGAAAGACTGACCAGCCTGTAAGCTCGGAAAATTTGGCCACTCCTTCTGGATCAAGAGCTGCCCAACAACCAGATTGACAGCCTAGCGACCAGATTKTCAAGGAGGACTGTGGAAGCATCTCAGGAAATGCAGCCTGAATATGATGAGAAACTCTGTGAATGAAGTTTCTATATCACAACAGCAGGAAAACTCATTTGAGTCAGTAAACTCTTTACAGCTTGAAGCAATAGTGGGGCTTTTTTCGCTGGTTTTTGGGATGTTTTTCCCATTCAAATTTGAATTTCAATACTCCGTAGTAAAACAAGACTGAAATGCTGTCGTCCTATTCAATATTGAAATATTGAAAAAGGAGGTTCTGGTGTCTCATAAATACCCTCTTTCTCCCTTCTAGTACTTGTATCCAAAACAAAATCTTTAGTTTGAGTTTTGAAGAAACCCAGTTCTAATTCTTTCAGTGGAGTCACCTGGTTATGTTATTTGCTTATATGCAGGTGCTCTTTGCCTTCTGGGGACAAGGAATCAGTCTGTACCTCTACAAGAGACTTCATATTAATCTAGAAAGCACTTTTTAAAATAAATAATCAGAAGCCTATTTCATTGGGGGGAAAAAAAATCTCATGTATTAGTGAGGACATTAAAGCTGTAGTACTCATAGTGCATTTTCACTCATGCTGCTCTGATAAAACTTGGCATATATTTATGCAGTAAGACAGTAGGACTTTTTGTGCCRTTCTGTACTGTTGCAATAGGAGATATTTGGGCAGTGGATAAGCTACTGGGTAAATTTTCACATGCTTTCTGACCTTCCTGATGCTGGCATTGCCTAGTCTTCTCAAGTAGCAACTGAGATAATTTGGCCCTTGAGATAAAGAAGGAGAGATAAAGTTATTTTTAGCACTAGCTTGCTTTAGCTCTGGCATTTTGTTCTGTCCTGCCCACCCTCCTGACAGAGTGCAAGGATGCAGCTTGTTTATTATGCTTTACCATATCTACTCTTCTGGCTTTTGATACCAGGCAGAGCTGAGGTTTTCCCTTCGGCAGGTTTCCCACCAGTGCAGGGGCAGCAGACCACAGATCAGCCATGAATACTCATTTTTCAGTCCTTGTATTTATTTTTTTTCCTCCCCTCTGCAACCCTGGTAGTTAAAAGCCTTCTTTCTCTCTTAGAGGAAATTTAGTTTCTTTTATCATCGTCATCATTATTATTATTTTTATAATTTTTAAATTTTGTTTTATTTTTCTACAAGTCAGATTCCAGGAAGTGAAATTTCTGAGGAAATGCTGTGAGAAATACTGTGGCTTCAGCTGTAATCTTTGCAGAAAATCAGCAGGTGTGTCTTCTGTAAGTTACAGTAAGAGTATTTAGTGCTGTCCTCTTAAGAGATTCCAAAGGTTTTGAGCTCATCAGTAGTTCTATGTGTGGGCACTACCTGTATTTCCACACGCTTTTTTCTCAGTCCTCTGTGGAAATATTGTGGAAAATGTTGGTAGCGTTAGGCATTTGGAGGCTGGACCCCACTTTTTAGTCACAGTGCCAACAAAATGTGGCATTACAGGGAACCCTGATTCCCCTCTTTGATCAATTCTCCCTTGGTGTCACACTCCAGGCTGGCAGTGGGAATACTCCCTGGGAACACTCACTTTGGTGTGGCTCCCTGGTGAGAACTGGCTTGCTGCACATAGTTTCTTGATCCACCTTGAGCTTCCTGACTTTAACCACTGCAGGTGTTTGAACGTGGACTGTCTTTTCCCTGAAAACAAATGCAATGAAATTCTGGTTCCAGGGCCACACTGTGCGGGGTGGGGGGAGCAGGGCAGATTTGTGGGAAGAAAAGTACTGGGTTAGGAAAACTGTTTGGGATATATACATTTTTATTTATGTTCTATATTTAGGGATGAGAAGGGGAAGTTATTTTTTGCCTCTTCTGTAGTTCTCCCAAGCTCACAAAGCATCTGTTTCTCAGCCTGTGTCGCCCTTGCCTGAACCGAGGTTGTTGGTGGCCCTGGTTCTCCTTCAAGGAGTCTTTGTCCTAATAAAGGGACCCATTGAGAGGGCCAAAGGCACACAGGCACTCAATGTTCAGGCTGCTTATCTCCTGGCAACAYGCTTGTGGAATAGGGGTCTTTATTCTCGTAAAGTAGGTAAACTGCCATGATCTGTGATTTCTCTTTCTGAAAAAAGAAAGAATTGTGTGCGAAAATGGAAAGTGGAAGAGGGAAAATTCTCTCCAATTCATGGAGCTCTTGTGGTGAACACTTYCATGTCAGAGATGCTTCACACACCTCACTAATAATAGGTCAGAAAGCTTTGTGAGAATGCTTTTTCTCTGGGCGTTTTGGCTCTTTATGCCAYCCTGTCGCTGTTCATCTCTGCATCCGTGGGCAGAGCTGAAGTGGACTCCATGTCTTTAAAGCTTGGGGAAGGTTCAGCCCAGGTCTGGGGCACAGCTGTTGGTTTTTCGCTTTGCTCAAGTTATCTTCCCTAGCTGAAGTCCTTCTGACAGAGGACAGAGGATTGCAGGATGCCTGGCTGTTCGGCCACAGAAATAGGGGAAAAACTTTTTTTTTTTAATCCTTTAAGTTTTTCTATCTTTCCTGTTTCATTTTAGCACTTTCTGAAAAAGGAAGGTTGTTGGTATGTGRAGCCTGCCCTCTTTCTGATATTTAGAGGGCTGAACAGTTCGTTTTCAGAAAGAGTGATAAGATCTCCTGGCAGCCAAAAATAAGAATAATTCTGTTCCCTGGTGTATACCCTTGCCTCCCCCAAAAAAAGAACTTGGACATAAATAGTTGATCAAAACAAAGCCTTTGGTCTGATCCCATGAACTGAAGATATTTGGTTTCTATTCCCAGTTTTGCAGTACTGTGCTGGGTAAATGCCTCAATTCTCCATCTGTGAAATGGAGATAAATCAAATTTTTTTTCTCAGGAAGGTTCTGTCTGAGTTAACAAGTTTGTATGGTGGTCTGGAAGTGCTTTAGAAGTGGTTGCTACTAAGATTTCTCTGATTTGCAGCTGATAGATAATAGCAGGGAGAGACTCAAAGCCATCCCACAAAGACTCAGTTAATTGTGTTTAACCCTGTCTCCCAGAAGACCAGGCTGGTTCCCAGGCACAGGAGGAAAAACAAAGGACAACATCCAGGCCACGCTGAATTGATGAAAATGTTGTTGGCCTTAGGGGCTCAGGATTGARTCTGTAATCAATACAGATCTGGAGATCTCCTTTTTCATAGTCAGAAAACCAGATCTGCACAGCCACTTGGCAGAGCTTTTTTTTTGCCTTTTTTTTCTTCTTTGTTTTGGTAGTTAGAAACATAAACACCTTTCAGTGTGGACCCGCTTGGTAAAGTGATGTATTTCTACTAAAATAACACTTCTGCTGAATAAAAATAGCATTTTTGCACATTTTGAACATAAGAAGATGAAAGAAAAAGTATTTGGGACGCAGGAAAAAGGAACTTAAATTACTTTTTCAGCAACAAAAGGAAGGGACTGAAGACATCATAATGAGATTAATAGAAATAAAAGCTCTTATTTTTGAGGGAGTCCTGAACAGCTTCTCAGTAAGAAGAGGAAACACTGCTTTTTTTGATGAAGTTTGCATTAAAAATATATTTCAGCAGCATGCAAAGTTGAATCACTCAAGTAAAAAAATTCTGGAGGGAAAAAGGAGTAATGGTGAAGGGGGAGGTAGTTGCACAAATAAAAGAAAGCAGATTTCAGAATTTTCTGTTTTGAAGAGATGGACCTTTTTGACACCCAACTTTTTTTTTTGAACCACAGAAATGCTACTCAAATTTTGTTGAAGGTTGTTTCTGAGCGGCAAATTAGTCCAAATGACTTAYTTTCAATAGGGGTTGTTCCTCCACCAAACAACATTTCAGCAGTTTTTTTGTGACTCAGTCTAAMCAAACCAAAACTGGAGGTTTAAAACAGAGGGACTGGGGCAGCTGCACATCTCTCCTTTGAGGTCAGCCTTTCCAGAAAGGGCTCCTTKCCCCTCTATCCTGCTCTGCCTTTCTCGTTCTCACTCTAAAATGCCACCTGGAACATCCATTTGCACCGTGACCCCCCTGAATAATGTATGTTTTCTGCATTCTTTACACCATGACAGAGACTGCACCTTTTGTGGGCTCTGGTTTTGCTGTTAGCAGTGCTGTGACACTGTGGAAACACAATGGAAATAGGACTTGGGTGACCACGTGGAATTAAATGTTGGCAGACAGTGTTGCAGGAGAAYGTATTTTATGATATCCCTCTAAGAAAACATGAGTGGTTTTATGTAAAAATAAAATCTGAGAAGCAAAGCTTATTAAGAGTCAGACTGGCTTGAAAGGCAGGATTTCAAATCATGGAAAAAACCTGCGGCCATTGTGAAAAATCTGACTYCTAGAGCACTGAAATCGCTCCTGTTAGGGTGGGTGAAGGTGCCTGACAATTCCCCCTTGTACACCACAAGCCTGGTGTTCATCTCCCTGCCTTTTGCCTGTTTACATCCAGCATCCCTGCCATCCAGATGGGGAGAAGCACATGTGACAGCGTGTGTGTGTGATCTGGAGCAGCAGATGGGTGCCAATGACAGGCTGGTGCCTGTGTAGGCACCTACCTAGAGATGACTCAGAGTCGTGCCCCTGTGTGTTGCTGTGCTGTTCCCGTGCTCCGTTAGGGAAGAGGGCGCTGCCAGGGCTCCTGCGTGTGGAGCTTCACCTGGCTCGACAGGAATCCCGTGCAGGTATTCTGATGTCAGTGCTGATGTCCATTTGGGATGTGCCAAACAGACCGTGTTAAGAATCATAGAAGGTGAAAAGCAAGGTGGGATTGACTTGATATTCCAACTCCCCAGTAAAGGGAGATCTCGCTTCGGTGTCTTTTATTTCCCCAAGTGGGGCTGTCACCTGGCATTCCTTGCCCTGTTTGAGTTGCCTTGCCCTGTTCTGCTCCTGCTCTGAATGTGTTCTGCAAAAAGAGAAGAGTGATGGGAAGTGAAGCGCGCTGAGAGGGGAGAGGCTGGTGTTTGTGCCGGGTGCCTACATCCAGGGCTTTCTTTATTCCCGCCGCACGGGCGCGGCGCGATGGGCTGGCGCGAGGTGTCAGGCTGTGTCTGACAGCATCACCCCTGCCAAGGCCAGCAGCAGGGAAACTTATGGCCCAAACGTATCTTTGCATGCATTTCAGCTGGACTGGCACTTGAAATTGTAGGGCAGGAKGACCTAAAATGAGTGTGTAGGTTGTTTCTTGAGCTAGGCCCTTCTGAGGCAGCAGGGTCGCCGATGCTGCGGCCGTGCGTGCACAGGGACTCGGCCAGGTTAGGAATGCACTCAGCACAAGATTTGGTGTCTGACTCGTGGCACTGATTTAAAACCCACAAATTCTGCAGTTTCTCTGTGTCTTGGTCCTGACAGCTCTGCTGGGGTACCAAAAGTGAAGCCGTGCTCTGCCGGTGTTCTGAGCTCTGCTCATTCCGCAGAGCCAGCGGAGCACCAAAGTTTGGTGCCTGCGGTCCCATAAATTTGAGGTAGGTAATCAAATCCTACTGCTGTCTGGCTGAAACACATACTCTGTGGCCAGGAATTTGCATGTAAATGTCAGTGGGAAATTATCGTTGTGAATTTTCTGTGACAGTTGGCTTTTTTCCTTTATTCTAAATCCTGCGGTTGCAAGGATGAGTAGGAACGATCCCTGGTTTACTGCTGGAGAGACATCTGAGCCCCATGTGAGCGCCCTGCCGAGGACAGTTGGAGGAGATGGGAGGACTGGGCTGCTTGGSGATGGAGTGGGTGAAATGTGTCGTGCTGGAAGAAGATCACTGMGCTGATTTAATTAGTTCTGTTTCAGAGGATTCGTTTTTGCTCGGGTCACTGCTACGTTCATCTATTCGCTTTTTCCCCCCCTCTTAGCAATAGACAAATGCAGGGTGATAATTAATTTGGCAGGTTGATTGAGATTGGGTGGCAGAGAGGGGAGTTTTCCTGGATGAGTGATGAAGCATTGCTGGTTGAGCTTAAAGTGGATAGTCTGAAATAGAAAGTAGTTAGTATAAAATCCCCCCAAGGGTGTGTTTAAACTGAACGTACTTTGAGTTTTGACATTGAGGTTTTTTAGTAAGCTACCAGACTCTACAGTGTAATTTTAGGGCATTTGCTAGCTGGGATCTAGCTGTTGAAATGTCAGTGCTCTTCTTCTGCATTGTGAAACCTCAAAAGTGGGAAAATGGGGTGTTCATGAAAGAAGTAGCTTGTTTGTGTGGGTGTCAGGCTGAAAAAAAGCCTTGGCAGAGCAGTGCTTTTTTCTTTTCCAGGCCAGCCCTGGAAGCTGAGGCTTCACCTGGCCAGACTCAGTGCTGCTCTCAGGGTGGGAGAAGCCCTGTGGGTCATCTGCTTTGTGGGAGGCCAGATTCCCTGTATCTTAAAATTTTCATTGCTGAATCGCAGCTATCCCTCAGTGCTGCCATTAAAGCAAGTACATTTCAGGAAAAYGAGCTGCTGAAGCTGTAAGAAATCACATTTCTGGCTGTCTGCCCTGCTGTATTTTGGCCTCACCAGGGGCCAATTCCTGTAATCACCGTGTTTTGTGTTTCACACCAGGTGGACATTAAGCTGCAGTATTAAAATAAGCAAAGTTTGGGGATTTGTCTTTTCAGTAAGTGCTTATGGTATCACAAGAGAGCTGATTTGGTCAAACTGCTGAATTGTGCTGTTCACAGAATTCCCAGTTTTGGGGGGGCAGTGGTGCTGCCACCTTCGATGTCTGTGACCRAGCACTCGGAGTTAGGATGTTTTCACTCAAAGTTAGGATGTTTTCTCTTTTACTCTCTCCCCCTTTCCTTTTTGTAAGTGGCTCTACTCTGCTGAGAGGCTTCGAGGTGACAGCTGTGACAAAGAGGGGACACAAGCAAGTCACCATGTCCCTGTCCCTGCTGCCGTGGCTCAGTTCCCTTGTTTTGGAACCACTTGTGAAGGACAAATGTCTGGTGAAACCTCCATGCTTACTCATTCCTAAGGCTTTTTTCTGCTGAGGCTGCCAGTAAGGATTTCAATTTGACGATGTTTTGGGGTTTTGTTTGGGTTGTTGTTTTTTTTTTTTTTTTCCTGTGAGGTAGACACTTATCCTCTGGGAATCGAATTGGGAAATTCCCATTTTTGTGCAGACTGCTATTATATTAATAGTAGTCAGCTATATATTAATAGTGGTCAGCTATTTGATTAATGCACTTACTAAACTAATTGGACTAAGTTGCCTTCCATATGAGCTGTCACGTTCTGTGTTCATATTGAGGGTGATTCACCTAAAATCAGAGCTTGAYTGAAAAATCCCTGAAATGTTTACCTGCTTTTTCAGTGGCTTTTTTTATTGCTGTGCAAAAAGACATCCCCTGTATCTTCGTGAAACCAATTTCTTTGGAAGCAGAGGCCCTTCTGTGCATTGGTAACTAGCCCAAAAGAGCAAATATCATCTTTGAGGTTTGTGTTAGCAATAGAAAGTGCAAATGAAACCTATATGACACTAGAATCTCTGAAAAGATGGAAAGTGAGAGAAAAACCGTGCAATAAAGAGAGAACAGCATTGGTAACATACATTTCAGAGCAGATTGTTTTGTAGAAGTCTTTAGACTCCTTGAAAAAAAATAATAGGCTTTAGGTTCCTAAACATGCTCTCAGACTATGCTGGCTTTGCCTGCTGCAGTAGCTGGCTGGTTTATCAAGCCTGTGCCAGGCTTGGTATTGTGACTGGGATTCTTAATGCACAGTTAATGATTCCCAATGGGAAAAAAAAAAGTAAATAAGCTTTCTGACTTTTTATAGGAACTTAATTTCAGCAGAATTGCACCAGAATGGACTTGATTGTGTAGCTTTGAAATCCTGGAAGTTCATGTGTGTACTGTGAATTGCAAGCAAGGTTTAAATAGTAATTTTCTCCTTTTTAGCAATACACTTTTGTTCTTTTGTCAACTTGCTGTTATTTTTAGGAGTCTTGACATTGCTGTGTTATATTCCCATTCTAAGGAATCCTCTTCTGTGAGTTACTGTTTGTGAATTATGGCCGTGGCTGAGGTGGGAGGATATCAGAGTAGCTGTGCCCACAGTTTTTATATCACCAGTATGGATATTTTCTCTAGGGCTTTGGTTTTCCTGACTGTGCTCAGAATGGGAAAGTAAATACATGGAAAATTTGGTGAACACTTCTGCTTGTGGGTTACTCCTCCACCAGATCAATATGCCTATTATTAATCCACCAGATCAGTTCAAAGGGATAAGAAATGTATTTATGAACAATTTAATTGTTTTATTCATTYATTCTGAAATTAAACATCCAGATTAAGATCATTAATTGAGGAAGCCTTTGTTAAAAAATCTGCTCTACATCTGCAAGTAGCTCTTTGTGTGGGATCCATCCTTGAGGATCAGTGAAGAATAAGAACTGCTTACAAAAAAAAGAAAAAAACAGAACAAAAAAAGGGCAAAAAGCCAACCACCACCACCTCCTCCCACCCCCTCCTCCCCCCCCCAAAAAATCAGATCTTTTCTGTATTTTACTACAGCTCTGCCTCCCAAACCTGTTGTTTAAAATCCTACTTGATGTGTGAAAGATTAATAGGAACCTGAGAAATTCAGTGGTAGGAGTGAAAATAATAGAAACACGCATGGATTTGTTTTACTACTGTCATCTGTTTAAGTAGTTGTGACAAAAATTTGTATAAAACCAGATACAGGGTGTGGAGGTGGATATTCCTATGCCTTTTCTTTTTCCCACCTACGTTTTTTTTTTATTTCCCAGTACCTTCACATTCTCTAAAGTTAAACCTGCTCATTTTAAGGGGTGGTGCGGAGCAAGGGGCACAATAGGTGCCGTGAGCCCACTGCTGCCACTTTGCCGTGTCATACATCTCTGTGCCTCCTGCCCCCCTGTGTCAGGGAGCCAGGATCCCTGAAGAAGTCAGATGCAATTTATTGTCTGGAAATAAAAAGGTCATATGCTGCCATGAGACAGTCCTCCAAAATGCAGTCTCTCTCCTGCTGTGTCTCCCAGTGCCAGATATGACCTCACTCCTTTGGAGCTGAGTCCCTGGTTAAGTGCTGGGGACAGTTTCTCTCCCGTGCCTGCGGGACAGTCACTGCTGGTGCCTTTTGGGTTGTCCCTCTGTGCTGCCGTGCCCATTTGCCTCCTCTCAGCCTCACTTCACCAAGTGCCCTGTTTTCTCCATTCCCTGCTGCCACGGAGGCCCATTATCGTGCTCACTGTCTGTCAGAGACTGGAATAATTCACACTGTCTCAATAGAGTATCTTCCTGATACATATGTTTTTCCCGTGTTCTGTGTAGCCTCTGGCAGTGCTGTGGTTCATTGCTTGACCTCCCAGCCGGGTTCTGAGGGGGATGGAGGAGGCAGCTTCCTCCAGGACTTGCAGCTTCCCCATTGGTATCAGCTTTAGAGGACTTAACTGCATCCCCACGTGGGGCTCATCCTGCAGGGAAGCCATTCACTGCAGCTCCTCTCCRGACCCATCACTGTGCCTGCCTCCAGCTCAAAGCAATGCCAGGTTCCAAAGCATTTCTGTCTCTGCCTTGGTTTAAAAATCTTATCTCTGCTTCCAGCTGTTGCCCAGCCACCAAAAAACCTTTGAAATATTTGATTGGAAGCAGCACTTACACACTCACCYCCAGTTTATTCATTTACTTATTGTGGTGGGTTCTTTTGGTTCGGTTTTTTGTTTAGGTCTCTTCAACCAGTTTCAGAACTGGTGCGGGCCTTGATGATTTGCAGGGCTACAAGATGCTGGGAGCATTTTGGGTGGAGAGYGTCCTGCCCACGGTGGCCGTGATGACACGAGCACGCAGCTCGCACGTCTGGCTGGACAGCACAGCTCCGACATCCCGCGCTTTGCGCTGATCCCGGGAGCTGGCCCGAGGTTGTGGAAAAGGGATTGTTTTTCCAAATCCTGGAGCACTTTGTGTCATATCCCACTCGTGTGATCGCTCTCACCACGCAGCAAGGAAGGCATCTCYGGTACTTCGGATGCCCTCAGGGCAAGGTGCAGCCGTGCCATGTGCTGGAGAAGGTGGGCAGTGCAGCCAGGCAGTTGCTCCCCTGTTATGTTGTCAGGATCTGGCAGTGCTGAATCTCAGTAGCTCCAGCCCGCTTAGCTCCTCCTGCCGATGGTGTCCACACCAAAATTGCCCTCCCTAAATCCATCAAGTCAGTAAATCATCTCATTTATCTTGATTACCATGAAAATGCAGGGAACAGTCTATCGGAGAGAAGGAATCCTACTCAAAATAGCATGTGCAAAAACACCCTGTTAGTTTCTGTGTGACCTGACTCCTGCATGTTTGTAAAAATAAATGTTTCCTCTAATATGTAATCAAGGAAATAATTTTTGCTTTTTTTTTTTTTTTTGTTACTGAAGAAGGAATTTATCGGGAACATTTTGTGCCTACACGCTGGTAACAAATAGTTTCTTATTACCAGTGGAAATATGATCCTGGCTGGAGCATGGCTAATACCCATTCAGGCAGAGAATATGGATCATACTGTGCCCCATTCAGCACAAGCTGTAAGGAGGCAGTGTGGAAGAACTCAACAGTGGGACACTGTTTCACATCCTCAACATGCCCATTCAACTAAATCTCTTCCAGAGAGGGAAGATGTTGTGCTCGTGTTTAAATAGAGGCTCTGCTATTTTGGTGAAGGTTGAAACCAGGTGCCAGCCAGATAGGGTACTCCTATCTAGCTCTTCTGGATGCTGATTCCCAAATATAAACAACTCTTGAAACTCCTGGCTACCACCCCACCAAAACTTCTCATAATCTCATTGGTGGTTAACTTTTGCTGCCAGTAAATGCTCTAAATCCTTACAGGAGTGGCAGAAAGGTGTTTTTGCAGATTCTTACCTGTTTGGGGGAGTTCAGGCTACCTTATTCATGTATCACAGCCAGTTCAACAGGGAGTGTTGGATGCTCAGTGTTTGGCTCTCGATCCCAGATGGGGCAGAGGAGCAATTTCTCCTCACATTCCTGTGCTTTGCTTTGTGTTCACCTTTCATTCATTCACTAGAGAGAGCAGGACTCTCTTGTTTTCACTGTAATGGAAATGAGGTATCCAGCCAGTCTGAAATCTTTAAAGTCCAAGGGAAGGAGCCAGTGAGCTGGAGCAAGTTCCTCAGGTGAATTTGGACTATGTGGTTCTGCTGCAGTCGTTTTGAATCCCTTTTATTAACTGTGGTGAGTAAYGGCTGATTTAGCTCACTTTTGTCTTCACCATCTAATTATTTTTATAACTGTAAAAGTGTTGTGCACGTGTAAATATGTATCAAAGTAAAATTCCAGAGTAATAGACCTAATCTGAATAGAATTAGAATAGACTTTGAATTTATTTGAAGTCTTTTGTTAGACACTGAGTATAACTATTTCATTGGTCCTCTGAAGTACTTACAAGGAAGACATCTGCTCAATCCCTCATGAAACTGTGCTGAGTGTCATATTTGCTTAAATAAAAAAATCCATGTGGTTTCAAAATACTGCATTCTGTTACTGAGGACTCCCTCCCCTTTCAAAGAATATATGTGGGACTGCTTGTATTCTAAATATTGGGGGTTTTTCCTGGATTGTGCCCAGTTGGAAAGGTCCTTATAATAAGATTTTGCCTTTGAGTGGTTTTTGGGGTTGGGTTTTTTGGTTGGTTTTGTTGGAGGTTTTTTTATCTAGTTTTTTTTTCTTTCCAGCCATTGCATAGTTAGCAGTATTGCTGGTTCAAGGGTGCCAAAATCAAAAGCCTAGCCCAGAAAAAGCTCATTTAAGGGAAAAACAAGACTTAGAAACAGCTGAAAAGGTTTAAATTGTCCTTTTTTACTTTCTGTCTTTTTATTTATTTAGATCTTCTACAATGTGTGTGGGTCACATTTTGCTGCAGTTCTCTAATACTAAGGAGGCTTAGAATTATGGTTTATGAATTTTAATGAAAGTTGAGATCCTTATGTAATCATGTGCTGGGGCTTTAATTAAATAACCAAATAGGAGAAGAACTGCATTTAGAGAGGAAGGAGCTGGAGATGCTGATTTTTAAAGGCCTTTGTTCTGCTTTAACATGGGTATCTCAGATATCTCATGTAGACAGTCCTTTGTAGCATTCCTTACTCCTCTAAAGGTATCTTTGCAGTAGTGAACAGAAGTTTTACAACCACAACTCTAGAAACTTCATGGTGTTTATAGCAAAAGCCTGAGGTTTAGAGCATAGGCCACCACCCTACATATTCAAAAGGAGCTGGCCCCCTTTCCCTTCTCTTTTCCTGTCTGTGACTGGGATTTTGGTGTTGAGGTCTTTCCCATTCCCGCCTCCTCTTCCACTGACGGTCCTCACCCTCAGTTGGAATGGGGGAGTCTGTTTTCCCTGGAGACCTGTAAGTCAGTTTTTAGGTTGGTTTCAGTGAAGCCCATGTTTTTGTGCATTCCTGAATGTGCAGGAGTTGTTCTTGTTGCTAAAAGCTGCTTTCATTGCTAAGTGTTAAAACTGTCAGAGCTGGGTTTCCAGGACAGTTTCAAATGAAATGTAAAGTAGCTACTTTCCTTCTGAGAGAAACTGCATGCATATAAGCTGTGTGGGAGTTTGATTTTGGTTTTCTCCCTCCTTTTCTGCTGCTGGTACACTTAGCCTTCGTTGCCTGGTCAGTAAGAATGATAAATTTGATGCTGTGAGGCTGTTTACTATCACTCTGGACCAAAGTGATTCCAGGGAATTTTCAGAGGAGGTGGTGGGGTCTGGAGCAAACCCATGTGTCAATGATAAACATAAATCCCCCTACTTCCAAATGCATTTTTATATCTGTATCTCTGTTTGCATGTGTGCACCAATTACACAGTATATTATTTTCTTTTTCCATGATTTCAGAAGGTTGACTCACTCAAGTGAATTTATCCACCCTCTCTATTTTTCTGAGTGTTTGCAGTTGGTTTGTTGTTTGGTTTGTGAGGTGTTTTTGTTGTTGTTTGGTTTTTCGTTTGGTTTGGGTTTTTGCTTTTAATTCTGCTTTCTTCATCTTTTGATTTCCATACAGCTTGTGGAAATCGTGATAATTGTGATGTAAAAATGGGAGAAAGAGGCTGGCTTCATATGTCATGGATTTGACTGTAATGCTTGAAAACAACCTAGAATTGGCAAGGTCTCTTGTCATCCTAGAACTCTTCCTTTGCTTCTTCATGCTCCCTATTTCACCTGGTGACAGCCCCAGGGTTAACTCAGCAGAGCATCCTGGCACAGTGAGAGAGCACAGTGGTGTGGAAGTTGTTTTCCACTGGGGACAACAGATCTATCAGCAAAAATACAAATGTGGCTGATTCCACAAAGGCGTGTTTGTAGAAAAATCAAATTGCACGAGGGTTGTGTAATTTGCTGTGAGGAGTTTGCTCATAAAACAGTGACAGAATAAGYAAGGGGTCACTCTGTTGGTTCCAATGAATTTGTGACTGCTTCATTGGTGAGGCTGGCCCTCCTCCATAAGTGATGCTGACAGACAGTGGGAAATGGAGCAAGGAGGAGCTGTTAGAGCCTTTGGACTCGCTTTTCACTGTAGCATCAGCTGCTGCTGCAACATCCAGTCCTGGAGCACCCCAGCACTGCCCACACCTGCTGGAGGAGCAGGATTAGAGATGAGGAAACAAAAGGCACCTGCAAGGTGGGGAGGAGGAGAAAACTTGCTGTGGAGATGTGAAGCACCAGGCAAGAACAGGGTGATCGAACCATGCCTGAAGGTGAATGGATGTTTAAGAGGACTTGCTCTAGGTGTGAGGATTAGTGGTGATCACGAGTAACCACCCTGGCACATGTCTGTCTACTTTCCTGGGACTGGCTGGACTGGGAGCATCCTTACATACTGAGCACTTCCTCTGATGGGAACAGTAACTCCAAGCTTGACTCTGGACTGCACTGCTTGTTTTTAGTGGCAATAATAATGCAACCTTTCACTTTTCAGTGAGCTATGGATTCAGTGAGGATAGGAGCATGAAAAGCCTGGTAGTGGSATCTTATGCCACGCTTGGTTTTGAAGGTGTGGTATGTGCTGCCAAAAGTCTGTAGACCCTGGAGAGCCACAGTGGCAACAGCCAGGCTTGTAACATTAATTCGTTTTTTATAACTGTGAAATAACAGGCATATTTTCTGTGCTAATTTCACTGATAGGAAGCTGCAGGTAAAGATATCCCTTATCATGCTGGGAGTCACAGGTGGTCAGACTCCAGCTAAATTAATTTTCCTTTAGCCAAGTAAATTAAGAAAGCAGGAGTCAGTTCCTCACAAGGCRTAGGGGCTGAGGAGTAAAACTGAAGAGGTTTTCTTGGTGCAGAGGGGCAGGAGCCACAGGGGAAGGACAGGTATGAGGGTTTTGGCAGAGGCTCTTTGAAGCACACAGCCTTTGGTAGGTGCATCTCTTGGTAGTTTGTGCACRCCAGTTATTTACTGAGGCCGGTTTTCATAAACATCAAAGCTCTGTTTCATACAATAATGGACAAACATAACAGTATGGAGAAACAAACAGGGAAACGCAGCACAGCCAGTGTTTCCACCAARAGTATGTGGAAAAAAGGAAATAATTGCAGTAAAATGAGAGGGGCAGTCRTGAGGTTGTATCAGGTAAAAAAAGTGATCTTTGATGCTTCTCTGCATATGTGGTTTGTCTCCGGTTGTGGAGGTAGAGAGTTTTAAGTAATAACTTAAAAAGAAGGGGCCCATGGAAAAGCAAAGGATAAGTAGTTGATGGAGAAGATAAACCAAAAAAACTCTCATCATATGAGATGCATGTAGCTTTCCTCATTTTTCAAAGTAGTTTTAATCTCTTGTCCCAGGATGAGTGTTTTGAAAGCATGTTCTGCAGTAGGTGTAGGTTGTAAATCTCCTTGCCTGCCTYTGAACTGGGAGAAGGCATTTCCTCTGGGAAAGAATGTTGGGAAAAATGTGCAAGAAAATGTTTATGACTGTAGGTCATTACACGTCACATTAACCCTCCTATCTTTCATTCACATATTTTTGTAYTTGCATTAAGCAATGCTTGTATGTGTACGAGCAAACACTGCCCAGAAGAAATCCCTGAGTAGCTGTAAAAAAAAAAAAGCCATAAATCAGTGGTGAAACAGATTTAAAGCTGTTGCTGACAATCATGGCTGATATCAAATGTGCATTGCTGTTTAATCAAACATCCCCTGATTTTGGTAATCTCCTTGTTGATGTATCAGCTGTCATTTTGCCAGATCAGTATTAAACATTTGGCTACAGCTGAATCTGTGGCAGTGGGAATTTTATTGGCATGAGCAGTGTTGTGATGCTTGATGTGCTTTGGCTCTGAATGTAAAGGTACAACGTTTTGTGGCTTCATTATGAAGCTAAAAGCTGTGTGAAATAAATCATAAAAGCAAACCTGTTTTCAAAGAAAYTGTGTAATGGATATAAAAGCACGAATGTTCCAATTAAAACTAATGATTGCACTTTATCACTTACCTGGGCTTTTCGKTTTTTTTCCAGCTCATGGGGCATTCTGAATGGGATCACAAACGAGGACCCAGAGGCTCACAGGTCGGTTGCTTAGTGTTTTGTGTTTGATTTTGGCTTCTGCTATGTTTGGGGCATTCAAGCAAGTTTTCCATCTGAGATTGGCAAAGCTGTTAATTGTGTTAATATTTGCAGGGTTGGAGCAATGGGAAAAAAAGCGTAAAACCGTGACAGATTTCATTAATATAATTTTTGAGCTGTATTTCAAACAGTTGATCGAGACAGAGCTGAGKCATCCAACAGAAAGTTTCTTTGACTAGCAGAAAGATGGATTAGATGTGTTGAGAAAGCATTTCTTACTCAGCTTTCTCCATCAGGACATCAAAGGAATGCAATTTCAAATAATGTATGTATGTTTGGTTTGGTTTTTTTTTTTTTTAAACCTGCAAACTTGTAAAACTTGGATGGCCCTCTCACCACTAATCCTTTCATTATTGAAAGGATTCATTATTGAACAAGGTGTTAGAACTGTGTGGGGAGGTGCAGGAAAGCCACGTGTAGCCACTGGTTTGCTTTTTAATTGAAAGGAAATTATGCCAGTAGTGTTAGTGGTATCACAGTGATACATTTTAAAATTATCTATAGAATTACAAATGCTGCAATTGCTACCAACACTGATGTTCAGAAATATTCCTGCTTGGATAAAGCAGTGTTTCCCATCTAGTGATGAAAATATACTAAATCATTGTTAGGGCTCCAGTATTTTGCAATTGCTTTCACTTCAGATGAAGGACTTTCATATGGATACCTTGGGCAAATGACAATCCAGATGTGCCACAGAAATGTTAAAGGATCTATAATAAGGTGGGGAAAGAAAATCATGGAATCATRGAACAGTTTGGGTTGGAAGGGACCTTAAAGATCTTTTAGTTCCAACCTCCTTGCCATGGGTAGGGACACTTTTCACTAGACCAGGTTGCTCAGAKCCCCATCCAACATGGCCTTGAAAACTGTCGGGGATGGAGCATCCACAGCTTCTCTGGGCAACCTGTGCCAGTGCCTCACCACCCYCACAGTAAAGAATTTCTTCGTAATATCTAATCTAAACTTCCTCTCTGCCAGTTAGAAGCCATTCCCCCTTGTTCTATCGCTACAGTTCCTGATGAAGAGTCCCAAAATGACCCAAGCTCTCTGCCTGTGTGAATGTTAGAAATGTCACTGGTGAGAAAAGCAAGGTGGAACCACTGGTTTACCATAATGGAAAACTAAAATCCACAGATGAACTCATGAAGTTACTCTGGCAAGACTCACTGATTCAGTGAAGATTTTTTTTTTTTTTYCCCAAAGCTAGTAGGTTTTCTATGGCATGTGTTGAAACATGAGAGGAAGCTACTCCAGAGCATGTCATACTTCTTAATGACCCACTTTGGAAAACATGTTCCTTTTCCTCACGTAGGAGTTAAATGCAACGTGCTGTAGTTGCAGGTAGGGATGGATGTCAAATGGAATACACTGAGGCCTATGGGAATTTCTGTTTGCAGCAGTTTGTCTCGTGATAAGCATCTGCAATTCAATGGAATGTAAATGGGACAAGTAAAAAGCTGTCTTTACAATATTTAACTTGCTCATGACTTTCACACCATCACTGCGCTCCTCTTTTGAGAGGTTGCACACATGTATGTATATGTATGTGTGTATGTTGTAGGATTCCTTTTCTTTTAGAATAATTACACTATTAAGATTGCTCTAATTAGACTGAATTATAGGTTGCATTACAAAGAGCAGTGAGTTCCTGGCTACCTCTACTTGTTCTTTTTTTTTTTCCTTTCTTTTTTCATCCCTGAAGACAACACTGCCTGCTGTAAGTGCTTCACGCTGAGAATTTACTCTGTGGATTTGAAATGAAGCAGAAAGTGCAAAGTGAATTTCATTATGTTTCATGCTTAATTTCTAAGATTAATACAGKTTAGAATTAAGAATTTAGGCATGAAACTTCAAAACCCAGTTCCAAATGAAAGAAATTCCTAAATGTTTAGGAATATTCAATCCACCTAAAGAAATCTCTCGCTCTCAAATATACACATGCAGTCAGCAGAACCACATCACGAGAGGGGAAAATATTCATACCCCTTTGTAATGTCGGCACATGCCACGGGAAAGTGTGACTGGCAGAATTCATCCTTGGCACGCTATTGCYGTGCAGAAAAAAAATCGATGCAAATCGTGTTTTAATTGTTCTACTAGAACACAGCGCTTGGTACTTCCAAGATCTTCCAGGTGGGACTCGCGGCACGCTCTSCGCGCACGTTTTTACGAGGGATCTTGGATGTGTGGGAGTAATTTGTTGCTCTGTCACCGAGGCTTGCCTGGCTTGCTGGAGAGGTAGGCGTAGCCCCGGGAGCCGGTGGGACCGAGCGATCCTTGCTCCGGCACTGTCAGAGAACGGTGATGGAGAGAGGAACGCAGGTCCAGCGTTTTTAATTCTCTTTAAATCTAAAAGCTCTCAATTATCTATCCGAGGTGCTGCGTTTTACCCCTCCAGTTCCTAAGCAACAGCTATTTTCAGATTGAGTGCGTCTGGTGTTGTCTACCTACTCCAGGCTTTTCCGAGGTAGCTCGTCGGTGGGAGCCGGGCTGTTCCCTGCCCCAGCCTTTTGTTGTGGCACTGCAAGGACGCAGATGCTGTAGAGAAACAGGAGAGGCTTGGCTGGAACCGGTCTCGACCTTGCAGCTCACAAAAACTTGCGTGCATCGGGSAGCTCTGCCGTCTACGATGAAGCACAGGAGCCAGGAATAAGGTTCTTGCCACTGGTTTGGGACAGAAGCCTTTTTGTCGAGTCTGGAAAAGCCTCTAGAGCAGATTCAGAATGATGAGCCGGAAATCTCTGTACTTGCTGAAGCGCAGGTGGGAGTCGATTCCCGCTGCTGACCAGGTACTGTGCTCTGGGGATCTGTYGTGTCTCTGTCTGCCCTCAGCGCCACTGCAAAGAGACTTACGATGATTTATTTGGGGTGTTGGGGTCCTGTGCGTGCTGTGAGAACCAGCTGGTCGTTATTTGTCATTTCCGAGACGAATGCTGCGAAGTGTTGGTAAAGCTGATTTTGCCAGAGCGTGTGCTTGTGAATGTGGAGATGCCACGGCAGCCCACCAATGCAGATGTATTTAACCAACAGAGTCTCCCTGCCTCAAAAATGAGACTTTTTAAAGGTTTTAGGAGTATTTTAAACTGAGTGACTAAGGAAAATCGTAGCCTACTGTTGAGGGGTTCCTTGGTGCATTCTTAGTTGTATTTCATGTCTTACATGTGTGTATATATGTGTGAAATCACTGATGCATTAGCAGATCCTCAGCGTTTTCACAGTCTTCTTGGTTGGTGTGTCTTTTCAAGTATGTTCACAAAGATGAGAGTAAAGCAGATGTGAACAGAAYATATGTAAACATCTGCTGGGAAAAGCAAGCATTGTCTCCAGAAGAAGGACTAAGCTGGGATGAATGGGAGTACGATTAGTGTATTCCCTACTTCTTGCTCCAGGTGCTCCAAGATTCTCTGATTTTTTTTTTTTTTTTCCAATATCTCGCTTGGGATGTAAAGATAATAAAAGAAATAATGAGAGAAATAATGTTGAAAAGGAAAGGTGGAGCTGTTAGCTCACCCATCATGATTCCATCTCAGTTTTCCATTTATAAAACAGTAAAGTCCGAAGGGTAGTCTTTTGTCAGTGAGAAAGAGGCAATTTGGGAGAAAATTATTTGACAGAAAGAAGGATGGACAAGAAAAATGCTCCCCAGTTTTTGAGAAGGACCCTCCTGTATCTTTTTATTAAGAGGGAGAAGGGCAGGGCTGGATTACATGCTGTATTTTATAGAGTTGTAGATTGTAAAGATAAATCAGACCACTTTGAACATGTAGAGATCTCAGATATATCACTAGTCAAAAAAAACCCAAAATCTACGCTGTCACATTATTATTCACAATAAAATAATAAGGCACTGTTGATTAATACAATTTCATTGTATTGAAATGGAATTGAAGTGATTCAGATCAGTCAGGCATTCTTAAATCTCTTGGAAAAAAAAAGGTAAATAAATGCTCTGTTAGGAATTGAGTCATTTGTCATCCTGCTTCTGTTAAGATGTAGAGACACTAATGTTGTTTCAAAGGCAAGCTGTATTTCAGCCTCGCTTTTCCAGTATTTACTTTTCTTTGGAATCACTCAAACCCTAATGTTGCATTGCATCATGCTGTGCTACAAGATGATGTGTCTGGGAAAAATCAGTATTTCTTACCTGGGTGTGAGGTGTGCTTGACTGCCCTGAGCTGTGTATCTGTTCCATCACCTGTCCCTCAACCCCTCTGGAGGGTTTGAAAAGAGGGAAGGAAATTTCCCTGACCCATCTACCACTTTGAGAGAGTGAGACTTCGTAAGTGATGCTCGTAAACTGAGTTAATTTGAGAGCAGTGTGATTCTGTAAGGATTGACTGAAGGAAAATGCAGTTACTGTGCAAGATGACAACCGCAACTTCCTGACTGTTTTAGGCTGATCCAGTTCATAAGTTATTGTATGAAAATTATACCCCTGCCTTTTGGTGCAAATTCATTCCTGAGTCCTTAAAGGGATGCACCATTTTACTGTGTTCTAAGCTAACCTGGAGGAAATGATTTTATATTTTGATAGGTAAGTAGTGACATTGTAGGTTTCTTCTCTATTCAGAGTAGATAAAAGATATTTATGTTAACAAGTGACAAAACCTCTCCAAACAGGCTTGCTGTATTGCCACTTAAAACCCCAACAAACAAAAGTAAACAACAAAAATAAAATAAACCTAAAGGAAAGAAATAAAAGCAAACTCTCAAAATGGGATTTTTGGTTTGATCTTGTTTCTAGTTTCAAATAACACGGCAGATCTGACTTTAAAGATCGTGGGAGCTGTAAGTCCACAGTGAAGTCTGGTACTCTATTTCAACACATTTTCTGTCTTTTAAAGAAGTCATTAAGTGATTTTTATTCTTCATCTTGCATACTCTATATGAAATCAAATGACACCCAGAACTATTTAGGCAAGAGCCAGCAGCCTGAGAAGTAAGGGTAGAGAAAACATGGGAGTAGCTGTGATGTCTGTAGACAATATTGTTAGAGGTTGTTGGTTTGGGGGTTTTTCAGTTTTTTGGTTTGGTTTTTTGTGGAGTTAGGTTGTTATATAATCTTAATTTTGATCTTTTGAGCATTGTTTATGCTCACAGACCCTACCTCACAGAGGTCTCCATGGTTTCCAGGATCTGGTATGACAAAGGAATTTTTTGCTCAGTGTTTCATATTTTATGGGTGTGAAAGAGTGAGGAAAGTGGATTTAAGTGTGAACCCTGAATTACATCGTTTTGCTTGATGAGAAATGTCTGATCTACCTGTACATTTTTATATGTGGAAGAGCTTTATCCTGTGGGTGTTTTGCATGAGTAAATTTAAGCAAAATGATGATGAATTATCATATATTGGCCTCTATTCAACAAACTAAAATCTCTTAGTGCTTGTATCTTGAGTGGCTTTGTCAATAGTTTCAGAAGGAAATATATATAATATATTATAAGATCATATATCTAAGGAAAGAATTTGTGAATGCTTTTCTTCCTTGTCCATCCAGCTGTTTAGATTGCCTGCAAGCATTTCCTGAAGCTTCAGTACAAATGTGGGGGGGGAAATTCTGTCAGTTTTATTTGATGTGGGTGCCTGAGGATCTTGTTTCTTGGACTCATCCCTGAGAAGTGCAACTGAGAATGCTTTCACTGGATGGATGTAGATTAAAAATACTGTGGTAACCGGATGTGCCAAAATATTAGGTGTTAAATATTTGCTGTAACAGTGTTGAGTGTTTCCCTCTGCCTGAAATTCCCTGTAGATTTCATCAGCCGTAGCCTTTGAGCATAAGTTGTATTTGATACTGGTCCTAGGACAGGAAAAATCTTCACACATTATCCCATGACGGAAACTTTTAATTGTTTCATTGATGACTGTGAATTTTAAAAACTGGAACTAGATTTCTACAACAATGCAAAAGCCACATAACCAATAGTTGCTATAGGGATTTATAGCTGTAGCTAGTTCAGAGGAAGGCACTATGCAGTTAAATAAATGCAGTGATATTTCTTTAGCTGGGAACGCATGCTTACAGCAGTGTAAGCAATGGTAATGCTTTCTGTACCATTAAGTCACCAGTTTAGATTGTGGTGGATGAGGGTAAAGCCCATGAAGTGGCTTCTCTTACCTGCCAGGGATTTACAGCACAGCTATGCCTGAGGCACTTTGCATGTCCAGTGCAATATCCTGTTCCTTACCAGTGATATTGCAGATGGGACAAACCTCCATAGCCTACAACCCATGCAGGGTGCTAAACAGCAAATAAACTGATCCTGATTGACTCATCATAGCTGTGAAATGATAAATTAAGGAATTTTTTAAGAGAGAGCTTGATAAAACATTACATCATGCAGGCACCATATTCACTGTGTGCTCGTGTATAAATCAGAGTACTGCTGGGACACATCACAGCAGTGATCCTTCTGTCTAAGCCAATCCTTTTTACTTTACCTGAAAACAGATTACAAAAAAAAAAAAAAAAAAATGTTTCCTGTTAAGAATGTTTTTGTGGTTTTCCACAGTTATTCATTGTTAATAAAACCTTACATTATCCTTTCACTCAGCAGACAAGCTTTCAAAGCTTTAGTGGCAGAGCAGAGATTTGTGGGGTTTGGGATGCTATGAGAAAGAGGCCTCATGGGAGGGTTGTGGGTTGGTTGGAACATGGAGCTGGGGCTGGGGGAGGAGAGTTGCTTTTGCACAGCAGGAAAAGGTGCAGAAAGCTGAGTCTAAGAAATGATCTATGAAATACTGTCTTGCTTTCTAATGCAGCAATTGAGTGATGCAGAGCAGAAAGCTATCTCAGAGAAATAATCTGCCTCAGACTTGGCTTTCCTTCTCTTAGCAGTGAGTTGAGCCACAGGCAGTAGCTGGGACTGTGGGACTGTTTCTGTTTGTCCTGCTGCTCTGAGGTGTGTGCAGGAGGGGAACAGGGTGACACCTGAGAGAGGAGGCTCTTGCTTGCCAGTGAGCCACCACCAGTGCTCAGGATGTGACTGGAGAGCTGCTGTGGGCGCTGAGGGTTGTAGGGATGTGCACTCAGGYCACAGAACCAATGTTTCCGAAGTACAGCAGAGCCCAGGTCATTTCAGAGGGATCAGCACCAGGAGTGTATTTGTTATCTCGCACGGCTTTGGGGTCTCRGCGCTGTGCATCCCTCCCTGCTGGCAAAAGGGAATAAAATATCCACAGTGATGCATAAGAGCCTCGAGTGTGGTAGAGAAATTGCAGTCGGTGTTGTAGGGCTGCAAAAGGATAGAAGCTGTGAGGACAAAAGACAGGATCTGTCATACTGGCAGGTGTGACACAGATGATGTGGGCAAACCTCCTGAAACCTTTCATATCCATCACTCGTAGGATGGAGAAAAACCTTTTAAATGGTGTCAGCCACCCTGTGAATCGCCTTTGCTCTCAAATCCTCTGTCCCAAAATGACTGGCAGTGGGACAGGAGGGGATTGGAAGCTCAATAATGACAGTCACTGTCGTGTYACTATTCTTCATAACTAAGCAGGAGCTCAGTGTGGCTTTCCAAAATGTTGCCTTTCTTCTTCAAAACCTTTCTCCACTGTTCATCCTCCCAGGTTCGTAGTGCAAGTCCTGATGCTAGTCAGGCAGTCCAGATGCATGACAGAGAACAGAAGCCTGCTGACAATATTAAAATTGTATTTTACTTTATTCAGTGAGCAAGTTCCAGTTCAGGAAGGTTGCKGTTTGTAGGATCACAGCCATGCTGCAGATCAGTGCAGTTTGGAAAGGGAATCAGCATTGAAATGCAGTCTGAATTCATATCCTGGTGAAATGACTCCTTGAAGAAACAGCATGGTAGGAGAATAAAGAGTTGGGCATGGTGCCATTTGACTCAGGGTTTTGAAAAGCAGAGACAGTGGAAGAAGCTAATAAATTGTCTTCTTTTTTTTCTTTTTTTTTTTGCGAAGCTTTGCCTTACATTGGGGAGTGCATGTCCACTTGTGTGGTACCGATATAGATTATCTATGGCAATTGAATTGACAGGATGGGATTGTGAACTCTCATCCCCTGGAGCAGAGGAAGCAGATCTTTCTCCATCTGGGGTGATCAGACTCCTGAAACACCCCTTCATCTCCCTGCATTTCTCTCTCATCACAAGAGTTTATCTTTCTAGCAGTTTTCATAATTTAATTTACAGCAGTTTTCATAATTTTGTCAATTTATTTGTTTGTTTTCAGAACCCTGCTTTTTATACAGTGTAAGTTTCTGTTTACAGCTTATATTTCTCAGTAACTTCTTTATAAATTTAGAGGCTTATGGTCTTCAGGTTAAGAGGTTTTGTGTGCTTTTTTGGTAGGGTTTTTTGGGGGTTTTCTTTGGGTTTTCTTTGTTTGTTTGTTTTGTGTTTGTAGTGGGTTTTGTTTGTTTGCTCTGGGTTTTTTGGGGTTTTTGTTTTCTAATGGCAGCCTGGTAGGAAAAATGCTTAGAGCATCAGTAATACTTGTTTGTTGGATTTAAGGGGATTTGAAATTTATTGGCATCTGACAGTGCAAGTTGCTGGCTACCTTTAAGACCCACAAAGAAACCTTTAGACTTTCAGAGAGTTTAATCCACTGAAATTCAAGTCCTCTGCTTTAGCACAAGATAGAACTTACCTGCAGGATTTCAGATTGCAAATCCTCCAAATTGCCAAAATATGGGCATCCATAGGCCAATCTCTGAAACAAAGGCTACACTGAGAATGTTCTGAGACCGGAGTGGTGCACCTCAAAAGAGGTTAGTAGTTCATAATGAGTAAAACAGTGTTCCAYAGTCTCCTGGAAATGGCTGTGCTGGATAAAATTTTCCAAATACAGGCTAATTGCTGCGAGGGGAAATGTCAGTGCGAAAGTTTACAGTTTTGAAAAAGTATTAAGGAAAACAGGGTCTTATGAAGGGAAGCGATGGCCAACATAATAATGCCTGATACAGCCAGATCCSTTGCAGTGAAAAAAAAAACCACCTCACATTAAAATTATGTAGCACTGGGGCTTTTGTGATGATAGATGACTGCATTTTTGCTCCTGACAACCATGAGAAGCTGAGCCGTGCCACAAGGTGTTCTTTTCGTTTCTAAACCCCTTAAATTTCACTTACCCCACATACATGTTTCAGGTATTTGCTGATTTCCCAAACAAATTTTTTAACAAAACCATTACAAAATTTTATCTTCTCATATTTAGAGATGAACCCAATTATGGAATGAACGTGATTAATGTGCTTAATTTTTTACTGAGCAGGGGTTATGCCCAGTACTCCAGCCAGTGTGCTCCCACTGGTTTGTTACGAGTAGCRTTGCTGGGGGTCGTGGGCTGCCCTAACCTTCCTTGCAGAGTTTCCACAATGCCCTTGTTGTTGGAAGATATCATAAACGAGGACAGAATGAGCTGGCTGATTTCACTCTATAATGGAAACTTCATTTTAAAAGCATTTTTATTAATACTGTTTTGTTTTGGCTTTTTTTCCCCCCTGTGTTTTGTGTCCATACTGGGGAAGATATGTATGCTGTAATTGCTGCTCTCTGGGATAGTTTTAAAGAATAAATAAGTGAAAGTATTTCCTATTGTTCTTTCCTTACAAGAACACATGCTGAATTCTCTAGTAGCTCATTTTATGAGTTTCCCAGTGGAAAAGCTCACAGCTGATCAGCTCTGCTCTCAACAGCAGATGTTCTTTTTCTTGACTTCATAGTAAGCCATAATTTTGTTCTGTGTCTGATGGATCAGTGTTCAGAATTTCAAAATGAGTTATTGGAGCAGCCYCCTGAGATTTTTGAATAAGCTAGAGCTGGAGTAAATCTTAAAGTCAAGTCATAAAAAAGAAAATTTCATGTTGGGTTGGATTTTAGAGATCAAAGATTCATTGTGTAATGGGTCTGCATTGCTCCATTTTCAATTTCTGAATAACCTTGAATGTTACAAGAGCAGTATGAATTCTTACAGTCAGTAAAGGAAGTCTGGAGATCATCAGGTCTTGAATCTGGAGTTCATAATTATTAAGTTTCTGGCCTTTATGCAGGACTAAAAAAACCTACTTGTTATGGTGAATAGACAAGCCCTTAGAGAAGAGATAGAGGCATCAATTACTGAACTGCATAAAAGTAAAAAAAAAATCATTTAGCATKAAAAAGGTATCTTTGTTAATGGCCTGGCTGATGGAYAGAGTGCACCCTTAGCAAATCTGCAGATGAGGCAGAACTGGGAGGAGTGGTTGTGCTGCCATTCAGAGGGACAGGCCAGAGAAGTGGCCAGCAGGAATCTTACTTAATTCAYGAGAGGGAGATAAAGTCCTCCCACCCCTCAGGAGAAATAACTGCAGGCACCAGTACAGACAAGGGACTGACTGGCTGGGAAACAGCGGGACTGGAGCTTCTGTCATATGAGGARAGGCWGAGAGAGCTGGGACTGTTCAGAGAGAAGGCTCAAGTGGATCTTATCAATGTGTATAAATACCTGATGGGAGAGAGAGTGAAGGAGATGGAGCCAGACTCTTCTCTTGTCACTGGACAAGAGGCAGTGGGTACAAACTGCACTACAGAAATTCCTGTTTAAAAATAAGAAGGAACTTGTTTATTCTGAGGATGGAACAGGTTACRCAGAGAGGTTGTGGAGCCTTCATCCTTGGAGATACTTTTTGTTTTCCCCCTACATCTCCCCACCACAAACACACAAAATTCATGAGGAAGGAAAAAAAGCTGTAGATGGAAAAGGGGAGCCAGGAAAAAGTCTTTCCAAACAGAGCTGGAACTATATTAAAAACCAGCTACCAAAGTAGTGATTTAAAACATGTAATCCCTTTTCAGACTACATGGATAGTATTTTGGTAGAAACCCAGMTAACCTTTCTGTTTCCAGTAACTTTACTTCTGAAGCACAAGAGCTCACTTCTCTGAAAACGAGGAAAATATCATTGTTAATACTGTCTATTATTTTTCTGGTATCTGACAAACAATTTGAAATTTTCTGTCATGTATGGTTTTGACAGTTCATGTGCTGTTCTCACATAYGTGCCCTCAGCTTCAGAGCAAACCCCACACATACAGCGTTTTCAATTTTCACATCCAGGATAGGGKGACCTGAATCTTCAAAGTTGGGTGGTGGATGTGATAGAAATGTGGAATGGGAATAAGCTCTTGTGTCATATTATCATGGACCAATTTTTATAGGTGTCTAAAAATAATAACTCTCTGCATATTGAGATTGTGTTTTAGGACTCCTGGAGGGTTTTATGTGCTTGCTTCTTTTAAATTAACAGTTGGAGTTGAGTGAACAATCTGCAAATAATTATTTTAGATTAAGTTCTTCATTAAAATGCAGAAATGGAAGGGGGCTTAAGTGACAAGAGAAGCTGCAGTACTGCTTTCTATTCCTTGCAACTCTGTGGGATGTGAAAGTGATGAATAGCTGAAGTCAATGATTAGGATCTTCAAGGATCAGCATTGCCTTTGAGAGAGTTCTGTCTCAGAATGGTGATTTTGCTGGGATTTTGGTGTAGTTGCATTCTCATCACAGAAACAGCCCCTGGACAAAATCACTACTGTAGATTTTGACTCGTTTCTGTCCGGATAGGAGTTGTTAAAATGCATCATTGTACATGTGGTTTCTGTGTGTAGCTGCCACCTCCTGTCCTACAAACAGACACCAGGTTTGTTTTTTGAGCTACTACCCATAGTAGCATCAAGGATGGATGCTTGGTGTTGGTGGAGGAGCAGCCCAAGGCACAGTGTGTCCTTCACCAAAGGACACAGTGCAGTTGGACAGTGGGGTAGTGGATCAGCAGCTCACTTGTGATTAAACCCCCCCAGCATGCTTGGGCTCATGCTGTGTGGTGCACATTTTTTACTGAAGAGCAAGTAGAGCATGGGAGAGGAGAAGAAGCAGAAACTGAAATGGAAGTGCCTTGAGATCGGTTTGAATCTGTAAGGCACACTGCCTTTTCCTGTATCAGACACATTTTCTGGAGTAAATCTCTTAATCTCTTGATGTGGGGTATCGCTTTGGCTTTGGGACTGCACAGGCAGCACCTTTCTCTCAAGGCTGTGATGCTCCTTCTCCACCCCCCGATACCGAGTCTTAAAGTTGGGAAGAAGACACTGGAAAAGTTATGCAGCTGGGCGCTGGATTCCTGAGATGCTCCAGGTCCTAGGGATGTGCTATTTTTGTTGCTGCAGGCATTTAAAAAAATGTACTTCCAACATGTTGTTTTGGAATTATTGCTGGAGTTCTGAAGTCCAGGAATTTTTAGCAAGTCCTCACCATAGGAGCAGAGAGAAACAAATCCAAGATATTTTAATATGGCACACGTAGTTCTGTTGATGCCAAAGGGAAGTGCTCGACTTAAATGTCAAGACAATGTTAGCAGCAACTGACCCAAGAGAAATGAGCTGGGGGTCTCAGTTCAGTTTCTGATGGTTGAGTGTCTTTCACTGAAAACTACCTCAGTTTTTCAGTGCTAATGGATATGGAACCTGCACTCTGCTTGTCTGTTCAAGTCAGGCTTTCCAGAGTCCTTGTAGTAGGGTTAGATGAACCTTCCTTGCTCAGCATCTCTTTTGTGTGCTCTAGAAGGAACCACCTGAGCAGTCGCATAAAGGCACAGAACAATTTCTGGGTCAGCCTTTTCTTCTGGTGACGTTTTGAAGTGCACCTCCTATTTCTCTGTAATTAGAAATTGGTGTCTCTCGACCCCAACTGCCTTTGTTAGGGAGATAATTAGGCAGTACTGTTTTAACTGATGTGGTTCCTCCCATCGTGGCACTTCATCTCATTCGGAGGACTGTTCTCTGTGTTTCTCTCCATTGCCTGATCATCCCTCCCAGTATGAAGCCAACTCCTTAGAATCTGTCCCATTCATATTCCCTGCCATGTTGGAGTAACACTGATGACATCAAAGGACCTTTTTGGCCACTGCCGTGAAACTGGGATTTAACTTAGACGTGCCTGTAACTTTCTCACACTGCCAGAAAATTTTCTATGCATGCTGATCATTTAGATGCAGATTTTTTGGCTCAGTAAGATGATTATTTTTCCATATACTCATTTGGAGTCCCCAGCATGACTGCTTACTCCCATTCAACCGTGATGCCTGCCCAGTCCTTCATGGATAGTGCTGTGTGCTATMTCCAGGCTGGCATGCCAGATGTTTTCATGTTTTCAGCTGTCCAGAGTGCACGTCAGCATTTACTAACTGATCTTCACCTCCACATTTGATGATATTTCTTCTGTATGCTTAATTTACTGTATTAGGACCTGCATCCCTTTTTCTTCCTTCATWAAAGTTTGAACGCCTCTTTATTTTTTTGACTCAGCAGAAGCCTGGTACAGAGACCTCAGACCAATGCTTCCTCTGAATTCCCTTCTAGATTGCTTTCAGGTCTCCTTTGTATCATCTGGCTCTGTGTAGGCCCTYAAATCCAAGCAAAGTTGCTTTAGCCTTGCCAACCTTTTTTTTTCCTTTTGCAACATTTCTGATACAGAACTTAGTTCTGAGTTCTCAGTATCAAACCTTAATCYCTGCAACATCCATTGCTTTCTTCTTTAAAAAAAATTCTTTTTTCAGATCAGGAAAAAAAAAAMCCTTCAAATTTTTCTCATTATTCATGTCCATCTGTTAGCACTTTTAGCAATTTGATCTGCTCTCATCAGAGCCTATCTATACCTTTCATTTTTTTATCCTGTATCTAAACTCAACCCTTTCACTGTGCTGTTTGACAGTATCATAATCTAGTGACTCTCTCCAAACCAGGAAAATAAAACAAAAGATGAATCTCTTAAACTTTTTTATAACTTCATTTTGTTGCTGATGATCTTTAGTATTTCTGGTGTTTTTTTTTTAAATTCAGAATATTTTTTTCATTTTTGTTGCTATTAAATTTTATAAGCCAAATCCTTATTATATGACCTTTATTATACTACAAAACCTGTTATCTTACTTGAGAAAATTGATAATTTACAAACCAAAAATTGGCCCTCATAATACTATAACTTTTTTTAATACTGGTTTTTACTCAGGTTACAGAAAATGCAGTATTTATATTTGGGTTTATGAGCAAGGACACTTCTGATGCTGCCTTCTGCTAGCACTACGTAATCCTTTTAGAAATGTTATCCAAGCTTTATCTTACTGTTACTTCACTTTTTTTTTTCCCCCCTCCCTAAACTCTCCTCTAGTGGTAAGGAACAGTCTTGTAATTTCCTGCTTATATTTATGTCCATCCCATTTGTAACAGCYCAACATTATCCTGTAGCATAAACAAGCTTGCTCTCTAGGGTCTTTTAAAGAGCAATCATATCCCCTCTCAGCCATCAGGCTGCTACATTAGATGGGAGTTGTTTTTTCCAGTCTGCCCATAGGTTATTTTCTTCCTTCATTTAAAGGCTCTTTCCTGCATTTATTGCAGTTACGTAGAAATCAACTTTCTGCATAAATTGAATCTAAATTAGAGTCCKCCTAGGTATCTGATTACAGGAAAGACAATAAATCAAGTATAAAACTTATTTTTAATCCTCTTGTCAAGCAGAAGCCATCTAGCTCATGGAATACAGTGGCTTCCAGCTCCTCCTGTTCCCTGCCTGTGCCCTCTGCACTGGTGTAGGTGCATATCAGCCGAGCTATTGATCCTGCCATTTTTTGCAGGGAAGAAGCCTCATTTCCTGTGTGGCCAATCCCAGGCACTCCCGTGGTTTCCAACACTTCCATAAACCTTGTGTGTTTGCTGCTGCATGGATCTCCATCCCCTGCCTGTAGCATGACTGCAGATGGGAAAGACCTCACTAGCACACCGTCCCTCAAACACTGGCGTGCTGTCCTCGGTCTTCTCTCTCCTGGTTTTCTCTCTTCCCCCCTTCCAATCTAGTTTGAAGCTCCTTCAGTGATCTCCACTAACTTCTTTGCAAAGATCTTGTCACCCTTTGAGACTTTCCCTGTCTCTTGCCAGCACACCTGCTGTTGTGTAAGTGAACCCATGAGCAAAAACCCCAAATCCTGCCAGTGACACCAGGCTCGGGGCCAGGCATTGATCTGCTGGCTCTTCCTTTTTCTTCCCTCTTCATTGCCTGCAACTGGAATGATTTAGGAGAACACTGCTCGTACTCCTCAGCCCTTAACCAGTTGTCCCAAGACACTGAACTCTCTCTTGATTGCCCTGAGACTTCTTGTTCCACCTTCATCACTGCCTTCCAGAAGGAACACTGATGGATAAAGGCCTGAGGGCCATAGCAGGGCAGGAGCAAAGAGCAAGGCAGAGCTTGAGCAAAATGTATTTAGTGAATAATTTGTGTCATGTATGACTGGTGAAAACTATAGCATTCTTTGAAAATTGTGGAGCAAGAATTCTTAAATTAGGCTATATATATGCTCTCTGTATATGTTCTACATAGAATATGTATAATTATGATACATGTGTGGATATAGGTTATAACTAGAAAATATAAAAGGGGTATAAAGTTGGCAAAATGCAAAAGACAGGGGTGTTGTGCTTGCCATATTTGTGTTTTACGATTTAACTTCAGAGAAGAAGGGAGAAGGAAGAATTCCAATCTTAGAGAACAAGAACTGAGTTTTCATGACCTTTTTCCCCCCTGAAGTTGTATTTAATTTAGCTGTTGGAAAAAGTAGTGGAAGAAAAAGGCAGGATGAATATTCCATCTTGCAGAAAGATGGACAGAAAACAGAAGCCTTGTCCAGGCAAATAGTCCCAGGGGATGGAATAAATTGCCAGTCATCCGTCTCTCTTTCCTGGATTACCTGATGTATTGGAGCAATTAAAGAGGAATCTCCTGCTTAAATGCAATCAACAATTGGATTTTATTGCTTTGTTTTTCCTATTACAACTTTGAGGTCAGTCTTTTAATGAGGAGCTTACCCTGATGCTTTGCTGAGATTTGCTTTCTTTTCYCTGTTTAGTGTTTAAAGGGAGGGCAAGTAACACGTTCAGGTCTCAGCTAAATGGCACAAATGATGACTGAAGTCGAATAATTGCCGTGCCTTGTGACCCCAAACAAATCGTGAACCCGCATTGGGAAGGGTTTCCCATCAGGCTGTGTTTGCTGATTTGGGAGCTGGTGATTTCGGACACAAAGCCCTCCTTTTGGCAGACATTCCCCAAGGCATTTCTGGCAGAGGCTCAGAGAGTGAGTGACAGCATTTGGGGCTTCTGATGTGGCTTCATATTGTGACATCCCATAACATATGCTTTAGGTACCTAATAAAAGGATGTGAGATCCCATCCCTTCTCAAGTGCAAAGGTTATTGCATATTGTGGGACAAATCTAGCAGTTGGGTGCAGCTTTTTATTTTCTGCTCTGCTGCAAAGCTGGAGTTTCTTCAGATTTGCATTTTTTTGCGAGTAATGTTTAAATAATGTATTTTTCATAGGTATATGCACAGACTGCATATGTAGGCATGTGGGAGGGCTGTGGGTGTCTGCTGCATTTAAAAAGCCATCTTATGTAATGCAAAAAAAAAAAAGTTAAAACATGAGATAATATGTCATGTCTTTGTTACAAAAATTTTATCTGTTGTTATTTGGATCTGGTATGTCGGACCAGCCTGCTCTGGAGAACCAACTACAGCTTTGGTGCATGTTGTGCTGAGCTGTTTGCTTCCAGGACTGGCCATGGAGAAAGCAGAAGCAGTGTTGATGCAGAGCCTGTATTTTCAGCTCTGGAAATTACTTCCTGACCACAAAGTAGGTCCGCACTGTTGGATTTTAAAACCAATTCTTATTTTTTGCTCTCTCCCTGGGAACCAGTTCTGTGGAGAAATGCAGACAGGCCTGCAGCTCCAGGTCTCCTGTCTCCCCAGCAAGCTGCAGAACTTCTCTCTAAGTTTGAGAAGTTTTCAGAGGAGTAATGACTTYTTGGATTTTTTTCCTTAACTGATTCATCTTCTGTTGATTGAATAATTTTACTACTTTCTAGAAGGCAAGGCAGAAAGTACTAATCCTAGGAAAGAACAACTGTTCCCTTTTGGAGCACAGAGTAAGTACTGATGGAGATCAGCTAGGCAGCACTCCTAAGTGTAATCACTTAGGTTTCAATGGCTTGCAATTACAGCTTAACCTAAGTGGGTTGCTCTACAGGCAGAAAATCTAATTAAACTAATTAGTCAGTAATTTRTGTTTCACATCCTGTGTACACCCCAATTCCCTTATTCCTATCACTGCTGTAAATCTGCTAAGAGTCAGCTGGACAACAGGGGTGGGCTGGCCAGGCCAGGTAAGCACTGACCTCTCTGCTTCTGAGGTCATACCAGGCATTACCCCTCATGAGAACTGATGGTCATGCAAAGGAGTCTTGCCAGATTCAAAATACATTTGGCTTTTATTTTGCTGTCAGCCTCGSTTGAGAGTGACCAARAAGTTTCAACTGTTTCAAGAGARGGATGGACAGGAAGAGGGGTACCCYATTATTCACTTTATTCTGGTGAAATACTGCCAGTGCATAAACAGAGAAGGTGATGTGCCAGACATCTTGCATTTGTAACTGGTATTTCCAGCCAGGAATACTCACTTGACACCAGAGCATTTCGTAGCCTGTCTGGGTGATTTTTTTAGCTGCTGTGTGTTGTAGTTTGTTGACGTATGTGGGAGCATACAATACTTGCAAGAGTGCTCGTTAATTGTGGATTAGCACGTATCTGTAATTATCGTCCTAATTACTTCCCTGATTGAATGTCAAATGAATAACATACGTGGTAGCATTCATGTAAAAGGCATAAATTAGAGAACAGGATCACAGGTCTTTRGGAAGAAGTTTTGCACCTCCCAGCAGGAGGATGACTGAAAGAATAAATTTCTTTGATACAGACACATCATTACTTGCTGCTACAGTAGGTACAAATTTCCTTTGACATTCCCACTGAAATTAGATCACCTTCCCTCCCTGTTTTCTGATAAAATTAATAAAATTACATTACATTAAAAAGAACAAAAGGAACATGTGACCACTGCAAAGAAGCACAACAGATTTCAAAGCAGATARCATCTTTTGTGGTGCTTAAATGCTGCTGGACTCCAGGGGAGCCCAGCATTGGATACACTATAAGTCTTCTTATCTAAATGAATTTCTTAGAAATACGAGCGAAATATTTTTAAACTCTTTTCAAAGAGAAGTTGTGATCTGATGGAAGTTCTGAATGCTGTTTTGGGGTGTGTTGTTTTGGGGGGGGAGGTGGCAGAGGGCATTGGAAAGGTTTCCTGTAGACAGTAGATGCAGTACAGAAGAATCTGTTCCTTTGCCTCAGTTTTAACCTCCTCCRCTTCTGATTTGCTTAGCCTACAAATGATATTGACTACTCACTGCTTGAGTTTTGGCATGTGGRTTTATGGGGTTTTAAGGCTGTTTTTTTATTAAAGACTTCCAAACAGTGTAAAATTTTGTGGTGAGTGCAACTAAAGGATATATAGGTAGAGAGTAGAGAACAAATGTCTTTGAATTGAGCTGGCACACTAGCAATTGTCAGATTAAGGRGTTCTTCTAGTGTGACATCTTTGTTTCCTTCCTACCTTGCCAAACTCAATCTGGTTTGGGAAGAGTGTTGATTTTGCCAGCACACTGATGTGTAGACACCAGGAAATCAGCTTTTGTACTGGGAGCAGTTCAGCCTATCCTGAATCAGGCAGATACCCTCAATTACATGCCCAGTTTCTCAGCTCACCTGGCCTGTCTGCTTCCAGCAACAAAGAGATCTTTCCTGGTTAGCTTTGGTGTCTCTGTGTCTCACTACATCACTCCATAAGCATCACTGTTAGGCCGCTCAGCATCTGTTTTATGTCAAGTGTCAGTAGATTTGACTATCTGTATCTGCTCAGCCATTTACCTGCCTTTTGTGTTTTCATTTTTTTTCCCCCTTCACCTGTGAGACAGTTGGGAAAAGATTAGTAACACAGGTCAGGAAGACACGGGGTGTAGTGGATATAGTTCATAGAAGATAGAACAAATTTTGTCTCAAAAACAAACAAAAAACCCATCCCATGGCTGGAAACTCCATATCCCTAAACATCCTGTGCAGAAAAGTGCACTGGCCAGGTTGCTTCTCTGCTCTGCTGTGGTGTCAGCTCCTGCCTCAGCACTGCCTAAATGTGCAGCTCAGGTCACAGGAGTGAGTGACGCTTCCTTGAAAAGTGCTCCTGGCCCAACTCTGCCTTCTCCTCCTGCTTTCTCTTGCATGGATACAAAAAGTCTTCTGAACCAGATTTAATCCTGCCTTTTCACTATGACAGGCACTGCCTGCGTAGCCAGCTGCAGGGTGTTTATCACGGGTGAAGCTGTGGGAGCAGAAAGAAAGCTGCCTTTGATTTACCAGTCTCAGATGACGTAGCRAAGATGTCAGGAAAATCACTTAAAGATCTGCTAACTGACCAGAGTTACACTGAGTTTTTAGCAAACTAGGAATGGTATGATGTTGTTTTGGCGCTGCTCCTTTTCCCGTGGTAGATGTGTTGTAACCCTTTTTGGAAGGTGTCTGTGTTTTGCATGTCAATGTGCTAATCAAGTTTTAGGTAAACGAAGGCACAAAAGACGTAGTCATTGCCTCAGCGCTYTTCTCAAAGAGCCCAGTTCCAGCTGCACGCACAAACACTTTGCTTGGCTATAAATCCTCTTTCTCTAACAGAATTTGCGAAGCACAAAATAATTTTCCTTAGGTTATTTGTTTGGATTATTATTTTTTTTTTTTCCCCGCATTATTTCAGAGGGGGAGAAGTGCCAGAGAGTTTGTGTGCTTGGATGCGTATGAGTCAGCGACTGCATGTTTTATTCATCTCTTCATTTTCAGGCTGGGGATGCTGTGGCACCCAGCAGGCATGACTCAGGTGAATCTGTGCCCCTGCCCAAATACTCTGGTGTTTCAGACCAAACCCTTTGTCCCATCTGACTGCACTCTTCTTTGAAGTGACTGTGGAGCTTGGTTTTTAAAGCGTTTATGCTGTTTGCAGACCTCTCCACCACCCTCCAAAAMCCAAAAATTWAAAAAAAAATCARAACCTGAATTAGAAAGGAACCAACACTTAGAAGGTTATGCTGAGAGAGGACACAGTTTTGCAGAGGAGCCTGTATAGAAATGGAAGAGGAAAATTTAAAAAAGATGGTATTTCCCTGTCTCATCTTTCTGCCAGTTCAGGATTCATCTGTGTGGGTTATCCTGTGTCACTCTGCAGTGAGACAGCAGTGGAAGTGAGCAGTGTAGCTGTCAGATGTCTTCCACCCCCTTCTTATTCTCTCAGCTTGAATTTAAATATTTTGAAGGTTAATACACTTAAATTCACACACAGATTTTAAGAAGAAACCCAAGTTTGTGGGTTTCAGTGTAAATCATTAGAATGCCAAGTAACTGAGGTTAAATTTTTGAATGGTTGTTTATGCCAACRATTTATAAGAGTGGAGGAAATAAACCTTTTCTGAGCAGCTTTCCTAACAGAAAGTGTGACTTAAGCCAACAGAAATGTGCAAATACATAGCTTGGTGCCAAAACTGCCTTACATGAATTCGATTTATTATACACCAGACAGAAAGAAATTCAAACGCTCACTTCAGCCCTCATTCTGTGTTGAGTATGGGGGGGGTTGTGTGCAATCTGTGCGAGATAAACTGTTTGGGAAATTAAACTTTGGAAGAACCCCCCCCCCCCAGCCATGACATTTTTTGCAGTCAGGCTCATGTGATCTCCTSTCATTGGAGTGTGGGTGAACTTCCTGAACCCTGACATTGCAACTCTGCTCAGTGTCACAGCTACAGTATGTCAAGCTCATAGCAAAATAAACCTCCCACCGGAAACAGCTTCACTTTGAAGTTCACAAACTTGCTCTAGTCTTGGTTTTAAAAGAGCAGTATCATACATCAAATACACTGAAAAGTTATTTCAAGCTACTTTTCTATGATAAAGCACTAGGGTTTGGCCACTGCTGCAAGTGCAGATGTATTCATTGCATTCCAGGCTTTGCCAGCACTTTATTTTATTTATGGCTTGCTCCGTTCTTATTTATTTTTAATAAGTGTTGGTAAAATCTGTCACGTTGCTCCACGCTGAAGACTTCAACACGGTGGTAAATTAAAATTAAAACTTTTCACAGTGATCCATGTGCTGGATTGGCTGGCACAGCAGAGAGCACAGGGGTTAGCAAAAAGGCAGGTTCACAAGTGTGAATTAGCTACCCTTTGTCAGAACTAATTTTCTCCTGATGGAATTGGGAAGTAGAAGCAGTAATGGCAAAGCTTAGCTACGAGTACAGGGTGTTGCTACATCAGCTAACACTGCATGAGCTCTTACCTGCAGTGGCCCCCAKTTGGTGGCCTGTTTGACCATAAGCACAATTGTAGTTGGAAGCCTGCACGTGGCTTCTTGGTGGTTCCCCATTTCCCTTGAGATCCYTTCTCTCTTGCTGTGGTGATAGTGAAAATATGTCTAAAACAAAAGTTTCAGGTCSTTGTCTTAATGAAGACCACTACCACGAGGCAAAAGTATGTTCCTTTGAAATAATTACAATTGTTTACACCTCTGCTTAGGTTCTAAAGGCTGCTAAAAAGGTAGTAAAGGACCTTAGAATGAGAACCAATTTGGTAATACCATTATGAAGCAACTCAGTCATGAAGTAAACACCTGCTTCACTTGCYTGATGGGAACTGAGGTTTCTAATTTTTCACTCTGTGGCATCTTTTTGAAGAGGGTAAGATCATGCTCTCTCAGTGATCCACAACTTAGCAAAGCTATTATGTCAGAAATACAACTGAATGACCTGTAATTTCTTACCCTTGCCGATCCTAGTAACAGAGGTTTTATCTGGAGCCTTTGTAATTTCTGTTCTTCCCAGGATATTAACATTCTTGCACTGTTAGCCTAGTGGAAGTATTTAATTAGCTCGTTTCATAATGGCCTATAAAAATGTGAGCATAGCACCTGCATTGTAAACCTCTGGTTGAGCTTCTGGCTGTGATTTATGGCTTTGTTTTAAAATCTGTGAAGCTGTCCTTGGATGAGGATGCTCAGCCTTTTGAGGAAGCCAKCGAGGGCTCCACAGGACCCTTTCCCAGGGTGATAAAAGGGCACCTTGTGAGTGCTTTAGCCCTCAGTGCACGAGGCCAGGATTTCCATATTCTGCCTTCCCTGGCTGGGTGTGCAGAGGCTGCCCGGATTGTGTCAAGGCCACATTCTTTCCACTGCCAGAGGTGTTCACGGCGCTATCAGCTGTGGATTGGAAAGGCAGCCCTCAGCAAGGGGCTGGCACTCAAACAGGGAGACAGGAATCGTCTCAAGGGGCGTGACCACATCCATGTCCTCGGGAGTACATTCGTTTTTTGATTAACAACTCAGTATCAAATTCGGGAGCCTGAAATATTTTTCAAAGCCTTTCAGTTTAGCTTAACTTCGGTTAAGCTCAGTTTAGAGAAGTCCTTTGGGGCATCTGCTCACGGGCCAGCCTGCTGTGCTGGATCTATTTCAGATTGAGACTTCCCAGCCCTGGCTGGGCCTCCGTGGGGTTTAGCTTGCTCAGCTCTAGTCTCCAGACTGAAATATGGAAGGATCTCCAAGAGGGAGGAGGACAGTGAAGGGGTAAGGGACTTCCCCGAGCCCTGAGTATTTACTTCAAGTGGGAAGTCCACACGAGTTGTTGGAACAGCAGATGAATTGGCCCAAATAAACTTTCAAGTGTACCTGGCAGGGGAAGATACAACACTGATCAGAGAGAGAGAGATGACTTGCTTGGAGAGCAGAACAATGCAACTGGAAAACAGGAAATAGCAATAGGAAATGCTCTCCATGCAAGAACAAACAAATATTTGTAGGGGAGAATCTGCAAGTGGCACTGCTTTCCTCCCACACTGTGTACTGTTGCCAAAGTGATGGGCTCCCTCTGAATAAGTCACATTTAATGTACACATGGTGAATGTCAGTGTCTGAATAATCCTCACAAACCTCGGAAATGAGATTGATTTCAGAATCTTGAATTTTGGCTATCTGTCTGGCCATTATGTTAACTAGAAGCTGAAAGTTCCTTGGAGTGGAGCTTCTAAGAGTCTCTTGGGAATGTCACTAAGTCATTTCTTGTCTTAGCTGAGGAGCTCCAGGGTCTGCAGCAGCTTCAGGAGGTGAAGCTCACACTTGTCATACRGACACAGGGAGGACAACTTTCTTTTGAGTGAGTGATTGGGATGGATGGAGAGGCATCTTGCTGGTTCTGAAGATAACACAGTCCTCAGGACTGCACTTASGTACAGGGGTTGTATTTCTCCTGAGTTCACTGAAATATTACTCCAGGACCAGTGAAAGAAGGCATGAACATTTCTTAYTTATTGCTGAACATAAACTCTACTGGAGAGTGCTCTAAGCAGAATCACTGAGTGGGATTTAGTTGTGAACTCTGAAAATTGTTTATATTTAAAACAGRCATGATGTGATGCAGACCTGAGAGATAGGAGGAGAATTCAGAAAATCTCTCTCTTGTCTGTCACCTTTGTAGCTTTAAGTTTATTCTCCTACATCTTCMAGTGGAGGCTTAATGCCTATAAAATTATGGAAGGATGGTTTTGTTGTTTATGCATTTTATGAAGTCAATAAATAAACGTTAAGCAGAAGTGATTAAACCTGAAATGGCAGCAGGGAATAGCTGTATCTCTTCTCCATCCTCTGATTCATTCCTAAGTCAGGATTTACGACTAACTCAATTAAATACACACTTTCCGCGTAATTGCCCATGTGCTAGCAGAAAGTAGTCAGTTGTCAGGGATTTTGTTCATTTCTGGGTTGGCTGCCTGAGAACATAAGGATTTGGGAAGAAACTGTGGAATTACCCATAAATTTTCTTAATTGAATTGAGCATAAGCTTTCAAGCTTAAGATGTGAGCAAGGAAAACTTTCCAGTTTCCAGGCAGAGCTGTCTCCTCGCAGTTATTTACACAGTGCTGCTTTGACTTGCTGCTAAAAAATTACACTGAGGCAGAGATTAGGAATTCAAAGAGCAGTTTTGTAAGCAAAAATGCCTCGGCTTCATTCAGTAAGAGGAGATGAGAAGGGAAGGTTGAGCAGGGCAAAGAAAAAGGACTGTTACTTCAGGCAGGTTTGAACAGTCAGTCAGTGAGACCTTGATCCAGTAGAGCCTKAAGAATGGACTTTGTTACAGCACTTCGAGGAGACAGCTCAGAGTATGTGGCCCTAGATGACAGGTCAGCCTCCTCCCTCCATCCTCCCCTCCTCATTGTCACCCATCTTGTGTGGTTCTGATTTTTGTGAGAAATGCTCTTGAGGGGATTGAGTTTCTGTCACAAAGCTACTGTAAAATTTCTAATCTCTCATTAAAAGCAACTCACGAGCTCCTTTCTTCAGGGTTTAAATGTGCCTCATGGAAGACCTGTCCACTCTTTCAGTGTTTGCTTTAAAGCACTGCTGCCCTTTTCTGCATTTCGATGTGAATTGTTAACAGAGATCAGAAATCAATGAAGAAATCCTTGATAACAGCAAACTGTACTTTAACACAAAAAGGTGCCTGTTTCCTTTGCATGCACATCTGTTCACAGTTTTATTTTAGCTCATTACAGATAAGGTAACTTACATTAGGGACTTAAAATGTTGGCAGTTTTCGTGAAAATGCAGTGATTTTTCCATGCAAAATGGCATGTGATACTTAGGAACAATGTTGTGCCTTCTATTAAATATAATTTAAAAATTAGTACCTGCAGTTTATATTATCCCCACAGGATTTGGAAGTCTTTTGCACTTTTGCACTTGCAATTTTAGGCCATTTATCTCTAGTCATCATGAAATGTTTGTGTGAGATTTTACTTAAATTAATACAGAATTTCTTTCATTTWGTTCCAGATCAATGTGTGAGAAACATAGTCAAAGCAGCCAAATGAGGGGTGCCTCTTCCACACCCTGCAAAGTCACTGGTGTGTTGCTGGAAGTTTTGTGTCTTTCCCTGTTGTCTGCACTGGGAGATTCGTTCCTCATGCCCAAACTTTCAGCAACCTGACAGTGACGAGGCAAATTAATGGAGAGCTTTTTGTTTGATGCTTGGCAGAAATCTCTGGAACCAGGGTGCCAGGGAACCCAGGGCTGCTCAGCAGTGTAAAATAGAGGCGAGGGGTGCGTTCTCCTGCGCTGCTGGACGCAGAATTCCAGGCTGTGGGCTGACAGCACTGCTGCAGGTTTTTAGTAACACCAGCCTGAAGTGCACACACACACCCCATGAAACTCTGCATTCCTCCCCCTCCCGCCCAAGGCTTTTGCTTTTTTGGGGGAGGTGGTGGTTGTTTTTCTGTGCCTGCTGACGTCAACAAAATTGCCAGATGGCATTTCAATGCTTTGCAAAGAGACAGGAGCCTTTTATTACCGGGGTCACGTGGATCCCATTCATTTGCATTCCCAGAAGTGTTCTAAAGCTTTTGCTCACTGTATAGGCAAAGAGTGCTCTGCACCTTCCAGGGACCCAGAGGGCCTTCTGTGGGATGTTGCTGCCTTAAGTGAATCCTTTAAGGGATGCAGAGATGAAGGGTTTACTTCACGTTCGTTTGGCTAACGTTGAAGTACTGAAAGTCTCTAGACGGCTGTGCTTTGCAGAGGTTTTGTGGGTTTCTTTTTAAAATGAAAAAGGAATACTTTTGTGAATTCGGGGTAATAAATTTACAGTTCAGCTCTTAGGAAGGTTAATTACAGTCTCTCAGGTCCGGGTGACTCAGTAGCTTGTGGAACAAACACACAAGTCCAACATTGTGATCAATATTAGCGTAGAAGAGGAGCAATCAGGGTTTAGATTTTGAAGCTTTCAGGCTCTATCACTAGAGCTGGGCTGTGGCATGATCGATGCATTGAGAGGGAACAGAGTCCCTTTATACCCCTGAACAGATGACGGGGAGCTCAGTACCAGATGCACAAGATTAAACCAATTTACTTTGCTGTGCTTGAGCCATCCCCAGTGCAGCTGGGCAGGGGAAATGGCAGTGCTTGAAGGCCAGAACAATCTCTCAGTGACGTAGTAGCTCCAATACTAGCCCTTGTCTGGCAGCTAACCCAGGAGAGAGGGAACTTATGATGAGACTTTCAGTGGAGCAAGACCTTGGAGAAGCGAACCTGCAGGAACCTGGATGCTGGAGAAGGAAAAGCCAGACTTAATTTTGGGGASCATGAAGACTTCTGCTTCCTGCAGATTGTGAAACTGGTCCTTGGAGTAGTTTCTCAGGTTAAAGGGAGGAGAAATGTATTTCTGTCTGAGAATGAAAGGTAGAAGCGCTTTTTATTTTTCCTTGATGCAAACACAGAGTACCTTGGTTGGAGGACATGGACTCTGTGGTGATAATGAAAGGAGGATAAGTAATYTGGTTTTGACATTACATGACAATTTGAAATTAAAACTCCCCTTAACTTATCTGAGATTACCCTAGGCTCCAGAATGAGCAATAATCTGAGCTCACAAACCAGGTTTTAATACATTACTGTTTTATTTTCTACCAATTTCAGCCTTCAGGTGTGCCCCTGTGGTGCCTCCTCCCTCGGAGGACACTGCAGTGACAAAGATGTGTGTAAGTTCCCAAGGGCCATATGTCTGGRAAAAAAAAAAAATACAGGGCAACATAACCCCGTGATCTTTCCAAGTGTGAATATTTTATTGCTTAACAAAGTGCTATTGAAAGGCACTTTGAAAGGCAGCATCACAAACTCCCCTTTCCTGCTTGATAAGCCATGTGTTAATATTGCTTACCCTTGTCTTACCAATTTCCCAGCTGTATGACATACACTAAGTTCTGGTGATATATCATGGTATTTTGTGTATGTCAAGCATTGCTGCAATTCACATGGTGTTAAGTGGTTACAGAAGGACACACAAATAAATACAGTGAATTATTGGACTCTTTAGGTTTGGTACCATTATATTCATGACTGGGAAGTGGAGAAATAATTTTAAGCTGGGTGATGTTGCAGAGTACGAAGAGTAATAACCAACTTGACCCTGCTTTCAAAACTCCATTCTTCAGCTGGGGGAAGAAAAAGTAGAGTTTCTTTAGGGCTGGCGTCTCAGGGAAACTTATTGCTCACGCTGTGCTCCAATACCTAATTTAATTTCACAGGGGACTAGCGATCGGCACTCACGTCGTGATTCACAGATCATGGAGCAGGAAACAGCCTGTCAACTTYTAGGGAGCTGAAAGGGGAGGGGGGGGGGGCTGCTTAAAGAAAAACAAAAATCTGTTTTGTGAGGGAATTCGGCTCATGAGCACAGCAGGSAGACTTCAGTTCTGCTGTGACTCCTGGTGGAGTTAAGAGGAGTCACTCTGCAGATTAATTTGCCTCTCGGTTTATCAGTTTGTAAGGTCTTGAGTGCAGATGAGTCCTGTGGTGGATCGAACACAAAGCAAACAAGCAAAAAAGAAAYACCACTCTTTCTCATCCAGGATCAGAGGGTTTTGAGGCTTCAGTGTGACTGTGCCCCTTCCATCTCAAATTAGCTCTATTCTGGATTTGCTTCCACAGCCTGACATCAGCTTGTACCCAGTTGCAGGCATGCAAATGTGAATACTTTGCATCTCTTTGCAAATCAYATCAACGAACTGAAAGAAAGCACGCTTACACTAACATGTGTAAACATTGCTTTTGTGTGTATGTATGTCTTGATGTTTCATTATTAGCATGTTTTTTATGTAGTTTCATTATCTCTCTTCCGTTATTATTTGTATGTGGATACTCTCAGCAGCTTTTTTTTTTTTTTTCCCTTAGGAAAAAAAAGTGCAATAAACTTCAACTAAATTTAGAGAATACATTCATGCTAAAACACCGCACAATTACAGGTGGAGTTTAGCATCTTCAACAGCTCTGGTAGTAGACAGAAATAAAACATGGGGAGAAGARAGAGGCATGTATATGTTTACCTTATGTGTTTGGCTTATTTTCCGGAAAGGAATTCTGCTTTCTTAATCCRCTTGTCAAGCACTGCATGTATTGCTGGGGAGTTTTGTGTTCCTAGAGAAACGTGTGTAATCCTTCTGCTRTGGAATATTTTAATAGGAGAGTCAGTTCAAAATGTTACGAGATTCCCTCCACCTCCCCCAGATACAGTAATTTCYTCATTGTTTGTACAAGATTTTCAAGATCGTTGGAAAGAATGTGAACAGCGAGAGAATACTGGGCTAATATATAAAAAAACATGGATTAAGATCTTTTTCCTCCCAAATCGATGATAGCATTTCAAGTGCACAGCAGAGCTCCAGTCTCGATTTGAAGGAAGAGTGGTGCCATCTGGTGATCCCTGGGAAAGGCTTTTCTGCTTGTGCCTAAAGCTCCAGGATCTTAATGCCCTGTGTGAAAAGTTCTGCTCAGTTGTGCCCGTGGCTGTTGCTTTACACCCTTTCCTGAGGCACTGACTCCCTTGSAGCAGTCACCTGGCACTAGGTATCCCAGGTGGGGTGCTCGTGTATGGAAATATTTGTGCTCTAGCCTTGAAGATGTGTTCAAACCATGTCTTCCGTAATTTCCTCCCTCCCATCCCCTTCTCCCGGTCTGATTTTCGCTTCTGCAGCTGCCTGTCCTCGTGGCTTTGCTGCCTGACCCTGTCTCCTGCCCTCTCCCCTTCTGCTGTGCCGCTGGCCCCGTGAGACCCCGGTGGGGACGCAGTAACCCTTGGAGACACCAGTGACCTTTTGGGCTTCCTTGGTCCATCCCGCTGGGAACTCCCGGTCTGCAGGGCTGGGTTTCTAAGTGAGGCTGTGGCTCGGTTCCAGCCCAAGACCTGCTCTCTGATCTCCTCCCTCGTTCTGTTCTCGTCAGTAATGAAGGGCTGGCRTCCAGATCATCACCAGTGCTGCTGCCCGAGGGGAAGCAGAGTTCAGCCTGCTGCTCCGGAGCCGTGTGGGGTTTTCCATGGCTGTCAGCTTGGTGCAGGGAGAAAAGGCTGTGTTATGTTAAAGGTGGATTCATAAATTGTTTATACAGAGCTAAATGAACATCGTTTTACAAGCAAAAATAGTTCCTGTGTGTGGTTAGGAGGCTGCCAATGGACGGGTTTTATTTAAAATAATTTATTCCGTGCGCTCAGTGAAACGTCCTTTAACTGGTTTGCGTTTAGGCTGGTCACATAAGCTGGCCCTTAAAGCAGAGTAGAAACCCCTAAATTTTATGTAGGGTCAGAACATGGTTTTATCTTTTTTGACTGGTTACCAAGTACACCCAAACCCACACAAATCAGGTTTCAGAGTTAAATGTGAAGTCGTATTTGTAACTTGTCTGTTTTCAGCTGGCACGGGCTTATACGGTTGTCTTTATACACAAAAGATTTAATAGTCTTTAGAGAAAGCTTTTGATTCTCATTTTCTTCTCTGTTTAAAAAAAGGCCAACTAAATGTTAATTTCTTTCTTTCCAATTAATTTCCCTTCCCCTATTTAAACTGAGCTATTAACATGTGTAAGTGTGAGGTATATTACTATGGCTCAGTATAGCACTGGATCATTATATTGTTAGTTATGGATTAGACGCATATCGGTACTGTGTCAGAAAAATGCCATCCTAGTTGAAGGGGTCTTTCCCAAAAAGCAGAACAAAGTGGGACCTCATCACATTGCCTTCTTGTGCCACCTTGATTTTATTGACAGGAAATCAAACCCTTTCTTTGGTCTGTCAGTGAGGAATAAAAGGGCAGGTAGATAAAAGTGGTGTGCATATTGAATTTGGTTGGGTATTTCATTTTGCTGCAGCATCATACAGAATACTTCAGCTTTACTCTCCACAGCGATTGTAGCTTGCATTAAAACAGGAAAGGAATACAAATAAATTTTTACTTAGATTAAAGGCAGTCTTCGCATTCCTGGCAAAATGCCAACACGTTGCACAGAGTGAGCATTATTGATATGCTTTTTCTGCTTTGTGTTAGCTAGGAATGACAGTAATTAAAAGAACAAATCATTTAAGGGAAATGATTCTTCTTTCTAGAGAAGGTTGTTTCCTAATGTTATTGCCAAAAATCTCCCCACATGCATTAGGAGCAGAAGAAGGTTGTACAGAGAGAATTGCTCAGCAATTCATGCCTTTATTTATTTTACTTTAATAGGGTAAATAGGCTATCTGGGGCCACTTGCAACACTCAGATGGAAGCAGTCGGGAAGATAATAGAGAATTAGGAAGACGGAATCCATATGCTTCATCAGCTGATCTGTCAGAGCACCGTATGGCAAACAATTTAGCTTGTGGTCTGTTTCAATTTGTTCACAAATATGTTTACACAAAGCATTGTGATGAGAGATGTGCATGACTGTTCACCAAGGTCAGTGGTATGAAGTCAAGTGTTTCCTTGTGATTAAACTGGTCTTTTATCTTTGTTGTTCTGAGCTTAACCTCTCAAAGTTAAACTGACTTTRGGGAGAGACCTTTAGCTTCAACACCCAGCACTAGGTCACCAGTGTTAACAAACCTGAATATTGAAGTCATCTCTAGGGTCTAATCCATTATGGATCCCATTTAATTCAACAATGAGCCTCTGACCTCAAGGGACATGCTAAGCCTCTGCACAAGTCTAATGCAGAAAACAATGCAAATGTGGGTACTAGGCTGTTCTTTAGGAAGAGAAGCCATGACCTTTTTGGTTGGGGGGGAGGGGAAGGAACTTTGTTTCATCATTTTCAAAGTGAAGATTTAAGATTTGCAAAGCTGACGTGATTTCTCACTCCTATCTTTTAATAAAACTGCTCTCAAATTGCTGAAGCAAAGCCAAAATAAGCCCTTTCCATTGCCAGAAATTCCAAACCCAATAATTTTTCTGTCAGTACAAAATATTTTTTGTGCTTCTCTGAAGCTGTCAATACACTGAGAATCCTTGAGCTGCCGAGTTTGAACTGCTGTTCCTGGTTTGTGAGGACACCACTGTTCTCTGTGTAAGAGAGCTCTGTGGCAGAATCATGTGATTCTGAGTCCCATCAGCAAATAGCTCAATACTGTGTGCCCTGATTGATAGGATTACTCCTGAGTTAAAATATCAAGGCTCTGTACTGATGTATTTTTCAAAGTCGTTGATTTTCGGTGGTGAAACAGATTTGTATGTTGATACTTCTTTTCCACACCTCCTTTTAAAAATTCACTGAAGACTTTTAACCTGTCTACCAGCACCTATTCAGCCTACCTACTCAGTAGTAGTAAGTGCTTCTATTGCACTTACTGGTGCATCATCACTCATTTCTTACTGGAGTAGACTCAGATGAACCCCTGAAGTTCAGCTTCACAAGGGGATTTAAATCTTTTTTTAAAAACTGTGTATAACCCACAGTTGTTGGTTTTTTTCTTAATAGCCACATCCAAGCAGAAAACATAAGTCACTGCAGAGATAGAAATCATTGTCTAGTTTGGTTGCCAGCATAAGCACCAGTGCTTCATGATCTGTGTCTGTTTTTTTGGTCTCTATGGTTCTGTTGCCTTTTGTAAATGAGAAGCTGGTGCTGTTAAATTTAGATGTGAATTTGAATCCAAGTTTTCCAAAAACACAGAAGTGTTTGGCCCTCATAAAAGTGCAGACCCTGAGCCAGACAGTCAAAGTTCAGTATGGCGAGATATTCATGATGCAGAAGTACAGATTGGATCTCTCTGTAATAAGAATTGAGAAGCAGTCATAATTACGAATATTACATGCATTTTATTTTCTTCTTTTTCTAAAATACAAGGCAAGCGCTGCTCACAACCTAAAAAGACCCAGTAAGTGTAAGACTTCTCTTAGATTAAAACTGTGCACAAGAAAAATCAGTCACCAGCTTCATGGAAGAAATTAAAAGGTTGCTGAGGTGACTTAGAAAATCTTAGAGCCTTTACCATCCAGTTTGTAGGCCAGAACAATAGGGGCTGAAAATGGCCATCTGAGGCAGGCATTGACCTGTTGGGATCAACTGTGTACATTATGTGTCAGCAGGCAAATGTGGTTTTTTCCTCATTCGTGACAGCAAAGGCAAATTAAGCCCATAGTATAAACTAACCTAGTGTGTCTTTAGGTCGGTCCTTGCAGGTCAAGGATGAAGTAGGTTGAAAGCAGTCCCCAGGGCTTGCCGGTCTGTCAGTTTATATCTGTGCTGAGTGAAAAAAAACATTTCAATATCACAGAAGACATGTAGAGGATAGTGTTTTCTTTTTCTTGTTTGTGAGTTAATGTTTCTCCCTGTTCTGATCTTCACTGAAGTATCTGCCTACCAACAATCGAGGAGAGGTGGGGGATTTCCACATCTAGTGCGTGCTTAGTGTGACTTTTGGAGGTCGTGGCTTTAGATGTTGGGAGCTTGTACTTTAGGGAATAATAGCTCTGCAGCAGCTATGATGAAGGATTTGGGGGTTGCAAGTCCCTAGGGCTACAGTTGKTTTTCTTGAATGAGTCATAATACAAGAATCCAAAGCCAAGTGTTAAAGAGAAATGATTAATTCTTTTCACAGAGGAGTTCATTAGTGACACAAAGTCATGAGAAAGAGGAGGAGGCATCTGTAGCACTAGGTGGCTATTAACTGGTATTAGTGTGAGCGCTTAAAATCAGGAGAACTGAAATAATACAAACCACAAGGTCTGAGGGCGATGGAAAAAATGTTAAAATTTGACCAACTTAGTTGCAGTGAGGCTATTGCTTGAGCTCGACGTGCAGAAGATCGATCCTTTTCAAAAGGTGCAGAAARTCTCTGCCCGCCTTTGGCTTCAGGGAAAGCTTATTCTCAAAAATGGACCACTAAATATCATCAGTGTTCTTGGTCGCTGGAGAATTCCATGGGATCTTTCTGCTCCGTTGCTGCGGCATATGGAAAACATGGCCCAGGATATGCATCTGGCTCCTGCTGTCATTTCCAAATCCCTGTGGTAGTTCCAGTAAGAACAGACTGAACGTTAAAGGCTCTTTATCTACAGCTTCACTGATGATTATTTCCTGGTTTCTAATTTTTTCTTACTCTGGTTTTCAACACTCAGTTCTTAAAACCTCACCACGTTTGTTTTTTTTTTCCCCAGCTTATTCTTCTGATTTTTAGTAATTGAGAATACATTTCACACCCTGTGTAGCAGCTCTTCACTGTACATCCCCAATCTTTTGTCTTCATCTTAATTGTCTTAAAATATCATTTTAAATGATATTTAGTAATGCTCTTCTTAATACTGCTAAGCAGTTCTTAGTGAAGGACTGAGGTGAATGTGAATCTGTACCAGATGGGGTTATTTTCATACGTATTTGTGCAGTTTGCAGCTAGTTGTGGTGTTGCATCCCGAAAGACTCTGAAATACTTTGAAAGGGAGAAAGTATGGCAGTGTCTGGTTCCTTTGGCTTTGTTGTARAGTAACTGAGACTGTCACGTTGAAAATGTGGGAGGATTAGTTAGTACCTAGAAGGCAGAACGGTGATTATTGCTTTCAATGGATCTTTTTTTAACTCGTGCTGTGTATCTGGCTGCTCTGTTTTAGTTCACCGTGGAATTAAAATAGCTTTCCATGCTAAGCAGGCAGTTGGGATCTGGGAGCTGTAAACTCCAACGGGTAAGATCACCAGGTATTAATAGATGGCTTATCCTCCTCCCCTGGGTGTGCACCCAGCATCCTGCTCCTGCTGGGCCCCAGCTGGTCTTACTGCAGCTCAAGTGGAGGCTGAAGACAGTTGTCACTGTTTTCTTCTCCTGGGCACAAACTCTCAGCTTCAAGCTACCAATTTATGACCATCTGATGTACAAATTGGGGAGCAATAATGCAAGACAATTAAGGACAGCCTCTTAAGTCCAGAATTGTTTTCCTCAGTCTGTGTTATTCAAAGCAGATCTGAGCCCCATTTAGAATTTAATTTTTCCCATCTGCTGTGCTTTAATGAAAAGCAATAATTTTTAAAGTTCCTAGTTTAGTTGGAGTGGTGTCTACTTTTTAAATAATAAACCCTGCATGTGAGTGACTCTGGGATCTGCTCTCCATCATCAAGTAGTTCTTCGGGCTGGGATAATCGTGATAGTTTAATGTTTTTAGGCAGCCAAACAGCACGGAAAGTCCCTTGGAACTGGGTGACTGAGTCCCCAAGGCTCTGCTGAGAACATCAAACATCAGCGTCAGAGTTTCCACAAGGTTTGCAAGCTGTGACCAGCGGCCCCGAGCCAGGAAGTTCAGCCTGTGCTCTCGCCTCCTTCCAGGAGCTGCTTTCCCTGGATGCTCCTCGTGGCGTGCCTTATGCAGAAGGTCATCACAACTGTCTGAGTGTCTTCACTTGAGCTGGGATTTCCCCAGGAGCCCAAGGCAAAGCCACATGTACGGCTGCTTGCAGCTTGCCCCTTGCCATTCTGTGCCCCCAGGGGCTCTCTGGGGACAACCCTCTGCCCCTTTCCCCTGTGCCTTCCAGGGTTTTCCAGTTGTGCTCTGCCGTGGCAGGAGGAAATGTGGAAAATTAAGTGCTACTTTATGTCAGTACCGGTGGAGCTRGTTCATTTGAGGTCCTTTCTGTTAGATAAAAATGACAGGGATTAAATTATGTTGTGTTGGGTTGCGTCCAGTGCTTGCATCCACACGGGTTCAGACTTTCCTAGTCTGTAGGTCTTGAGTTTTAACAAATCCAGTCCTCCCACTCYTCAAGATTATTTCTACATCTATCTTTTTATTGTTGCTTGATTGCCAGTGACCACAAGGCTCTTTTCTTTCGGTGCATGTAACAAATCTGGAAAAGCCAGCGAGGTGGCCTGAAAGCAAGAACTGAGCCTCCCTTGAAAGTTACAGATGCCACCAAAACTGCATGGAACCCAAATGTGATCTCTGTTTCTTAAATGTGATCCTTTGCCCCTTGGAATGTTGAGCACAGTGCATGAGGACACACGTGGAGGTGAGCACACTTAAGGCAGTTTGGTGGCTGATTTCTGACAACCCACAGAGGTCGCACAAGGCCAGCTTTGGTTTTGTTTTTCCCGGGGACTGCACCACCAAATCTGGACATATCAGGACAGGGAAAGCAAAAGGCCTTACTGCACCTTCAGTGCCTGCTGCAGATTAAGTGGTATCGGTTTACCAGGAATTTTTAGCACGGATAAAAGACTCCAAGAGTCTTCTTGTAAATGTCTGAGCAATTTTTCTCAAACGCTGAAATAATTCACCCCAGACAAATACCTGGCAGTATACGTTTCGGTCTGAGCTCTTTGGCTGACAGAGCTGTCACGAACTGAAAGGTCCTGTAATGGAAGAAAGTCAGTCAGCTGTAACTGTGAGCTCTGTGAGTGGTGTCACCTAAGGTAGAGGTGCAGGATGTGGGGATGGCAGCTGCCTCCCCAGACAGAAGTGTGCTATAGACAGTGATACATTCCACAGGTTTTATAAGAAAGGGAAAAAACTATTTTCTTCTCAAAGCAGTGCCTCTTTCWTAAAGAATGGTGCTGTTGTCATCCTGGTTTTCTAAAGAAAATAGTCTTACATGGTCACGTTCTTCTCTGACAGTTTCAAGCAAATGTGGCAGATGGGAGGAAGTTTCAGAGATCATTAGCTTTCCAGAAATTTCATGTCGGCCTATGGCGGGATGCCAGAGGAAGGTCCAAATCAGTGTCCTTGCTTGGTAGTAGATGACTGGCAGTATAATATACTGTGAGATTACAGAGAGAGYCCTGTATGAGGCTGCTCAACAACATGCACAGGCAGCCCCAGGCAGGGCTGCCTCCTGCTGACTGTGTGGCCTCAGGTCTGTGCCTGGGGAAAGGGGTCATTGCAATACAGTGACCGCTGAGGGAACAAAAAGTGTAACTCTTTGGTGAGACCCATTTCAGTAGATCCTGTGTTTGCAGAACTACTTCGAAAGATTTCSTCTGGCTGCTCTGTGATCCTTGGATTCTGGCATCTTTCTGGCATGTGCTTATGCTACAGACACACTGCATGTGGCAGTCGTGACATTTTCTGCTCTGCACATCAGGGTTCAGAGCAATTACTATCAGGAAGGTCTTCTTTGCTATGGTGCTGTCATCCCAAACATCTTATAACCAGGGTTAAACCCAAAATCCTTACGGCTCAAGCAAGATCTAGAGTTCCCTTCATTGTGGGCCCATCTTCTGTGCTTCAGTATCTGGTTTATGGTTTTGAAGACTCAATAGCAAAGTCAGTGACTACATCGATGCCTGGGAAAGGTTTTCTTTGATCAACGTGATGAGACAGCAGGAAGATGCTATTTTCAGTCCTACCAAAGTGTGTTCCTTACAGAGCCTGTGGCTGGTTCACCTCCAGAGAGCAGTGGGAATGCTGTGCTTCATTAAGCTGGAGAAAAGATTCTCATAAACATCTTGTTTGCTCACCAGATAAGAGAGGACCTGAAATCTTGTGTTAGTACAAAATAAGAGAGAAGTAAAAATAAAAATACTCCAGTTCTAGAGCTTTTAATACAGAACAGTGAAATGTGAAAGAATTGCATGCACGCTTCTTTTTCCCTTAGTCATTCAGTGGAAGGTGGAGTAGTTAAGTCTGTGGCGCCTTTAAAATGATTCATTATTTCCATAGAAGCCAATTCATGTTTATCCTTCAAATTGCTCTGTGGACATTAAAATAATGGAGAATTATATTTGCTTTTAATTTTGTTTCCAGACAGCTTGGCCTGAACATTTATGATGTGACTTGGAAACCGTATCAAATCGTGATTTATAGTTGCTCGTAATTGTGTGAAGATTGAAGATACGCTGGATGCTGCTTTGCTTTTCTTTTTTCCTCCTTGCTTCTCCCGTTCTTTTGCTCACAGAGTGTTCTTGAGTGTAAGGTGGTGAAAGGCCAGCATCTCTGCCTTCAGTGCTTTTCCTTGTACAAGCCACAGCAAATGAAGATTTTATTTTTCCGTAACGTGAGGCTGTGTGAAATGAATTGTGGTTTGTATTTGATAATTGGTTTGGGGTCCTTTTTTTTCATGCTTAAGTTTTGACTGGTTTGGTGTTGTCATGATAATCGTTCTTTCTGTAGGGTGGAGAGAGAAGTATTTTTTAGTTAAGCTGGATGAGTTCAGTTTTATAAGACTCATATGCAAAACACCACTGGGGAGGGGGAAGACTTTTATTTGTGGTAAGGCATCTGTTAAGTGGATGGATGTCAAATCTGCTCCACAGGTGAGCCAACAGAACAGTTCATAACCTAAATTTATCTATCAGGTCTTGTGGGTAAAGGAATTTGTTATTCCTATTTTCCCAAATTCATTTTTCCTGCACGGTTATATCTGCTTTTTCCTCCTAGTGAATAAAAAGCTATTCTTAGAGGTTTGTGCGTAATACAATTTAACAGAAGAAAAAAAATGAGATTTTGTGAATCGTATAGAAAAGCCCAATGAAGGTTATGCAAATTTTGAAAGTTTATTTTCTAGTCATGTTGCAGAACCTTAAACAAATGATTCAAACCTGAAAATTCTAAACGATCGTTAAAATTTTTCAGAATACTGTTTTCATATTGAATATAAAAGTGTTACTTACAGATGTTTCCTGCCCTGACAAAAATCATCTGRGTGATAGTGGGACATGCTCCTTGTGGTTTGATCGTGCAGATGCAGGAGTATGTTTTTGSTTTGTTTTTGTTTTACTTCTGTACATAAAAAGAAGCCCCAAAACATGGAGCAAGTGCATTTGGGCCCAGTTAGGAATTCCAGATGGTACCATGGCCTAAACCAGCTGTTTTCCAGCATTGTAAGGAATTAATTTTTCTCCTTATCTTAGTGAAAAATGAGCGTGTTTAGTTGATCTGGTTTTGCTTTTGTTTCCGTCCTGTTTGCTTTCYCATTCCCATGCCCTAGAGCATTTCAGTTTTAGTCACTGCATGACATTGCTTAACTCAGCGCTGGAATGAAGTCACAAAGTGAACAGTCTTATCCAAAATTCATGGGAGGAAGCTGCGCTCCCAATTATTGGCATGGCTGAGTAAATGAACACTGACCGTTGTGAAATGGAATTCACCTTTGCTTTGCCGTTCCTTGTTGTGTTTTATCAGATCAGTTGTTTGTTAGTGTTGACTGCAAACATGTTACTCATGCTGCTACTCCCAAGTATCCGGCCTTGGAGTTTCAATTGGTAAAGTGGTTTGGAAAGAATCCAAATCAGTTCGTGCAGAGGCTGTGCACATTAGTAGAAAACAACTCACAAAGTCTGAGCGTGGATTTTGTGTGTACTTTTACCCTAAAAAAAGACTCCGTGCATATATATACGTGTACGTGTGTGTGTATATGCATATATAAAATATATAAGCATATATACATCAGTCTGAAATTTTCACCAGTCTACTGTCTTGCTTTCACATCATCATATGTGATTCACACTGAATTCCAGGTTTCCTTGCCCTTTAGGAAAACGCACTTTCGTTTGCTTTCCGGATAACGGTCTGCAAAGCACACACAGTTCTCTACTGTTTTGTAGTACAGAATCTGAAAAGTAACATATTTTAAAATGTTTCCATGCATTCAATTTGTGATATTTCTTAGAAAATACTTAAACACCTGTAATTTTACCTAGTTCAGCCTAGTCTGATAGCGCTCTAAATTCACCCTGAGATAGGTGAAACATTCCAATTGCTTGACTCGCATAACTCGTCACAGCCTGGCATTTGATGGGCATAACCCTGCTGGGGCTCAGAGTCAAGGCAGGGGTCACCAAGCCACGTGACAAGGCATCCCCACGGGCTGGAGGCCCTGTGGCAGGAATCCACCGATGAGGAGAGAAGGGCTCTCCCTCTCCCCGCTTGGTACTAATCGTGGAGAACAATGCTGGCTGCTCTGCAAAATGTTAGTACTGCTGTACAAAATCTCTGCTTATAGCCCGCTGAGTCAGACTTGTTTACTTCATTGGAGTATTAATCTCTGTCTCTGATTGGTGGTCAACAATTCCAGGCTCCAGGCTTAATAGAATTTCAGACTGTAGATTACGCAGTTTTGCTGAAAATATGAGGCTTCTATCGCGTTTTGAATGATGCATTCTGCCTCACTCCGCTTTGGTCTGTTTTTTCACGGTTGAGGTTAAGAYAGATAATTAATTACTCCCATCCCGRGCCTTGTCTTTTAATTTAAGAATTTTCTTTAGCATCTGCCAGAATCTGCTGCATGCACTCCTGAGATCTTAAGCAATGAAAGAGCCATTAAATTAACTTCAGGCATTAATTCTTTTTTTTTCAGTAGGATGAAATAGCCCTTCAGTAGATCAAGCAGTTTCTGCTTTATGTTATTTCATAGCGTGGCAAAAGAAATATGAGAAGAGGATAGTTTTCTGGTTGCATGAGAGGATGGTGAGTGAGGAGGCCTGTCTTCTGGTCCCACAGCTTACCTCTGTGTTAGCAAGAAGTGGGACACAAGGACTGGATCCTGTGTTAGCAAGAAGTAGGACACGAGGAGTGGATCAGTGGAGTGAAGCAGCAATTTGCCAGGGGCCTGATGTCCACATTATGCARCTGGGAAGATGGTGGGGAGAGGTTTAGCTATACTTAGTGAATATATCACTTTCCTCAGAAATACTTTTTTATTGCCTGTAAAGCCTTTTGTGAGAATAAAGCAGTGCCAAGCTGTGTTACTCTGTTCTTTGTGTTTTGAGGTCCATAAATGCTGTCTCTGATGAGTCATTACTGGCTRGGGCTTTAATCATTCTCCTTCTAAGTCTGACCAATTCTCCATGCTGTTTGCTTGYCACTCCAAGTAACTCATATGCTCTTTTCACAGACATAACTTCCCCATTTAAAAAACTGTGTATTTTAGCTTTTTCTAAGAAATGCATGAAAGTAAATTAATACAAAATCTCCTGGAATGGTCTCTCTGGGAAACTGCACGTACACCTGCTGATAAGTCCCAAACAATAGCAGCAGGATTGAGCTTATGTGTCAGAGACACAGCAAAGGAAAAAAGGCCACTCTTGGAGTGCCTTGAATTAGCAATTCCATGCAGAATTTATGGTGGATTTCAGTACACCAGCTACCAAGGCTGAAATGTCACTGCTCCATTGAAATCCCATATGCCTCCTGCCTTTCTAGTTGTTCTACCTCAGTGTGCATCCAACTCTCACTGTTCTTTTAGTACSGTTTAAAGATCCTCGGTCCTTTGCAATGGTATTATATAGCTGTCAATTCACAGACTGGACAACTTTAACGTTTAAAAAAATCCACTTTTTACTCCATTTCAGTTTTGGTTAGAGCTGCCCAATGTGCAATTTCTTGGAGAAGAATGCTGTTGCTTCCGTACCAGAATACTGTGGTTTAGTTGCATGGAGATATTTTAAAGGTCTCAGTATATGTTTGGGATTAATTTCCTTCATCCAGGCGTGAGCACTGAACATTAGTTGTTCTGAATGCCTCTGTAGTTAGTATGCAGGCATCTCTCAAGAGAAACCCCTCTCATCCTAATCCATGTCTCTGAAATTATTAGTGCAAATAGCCCCTGGCTATTGACTCTGTCTCCCTAGGGAGCCTGAACAGTTCATTCAGATGGGTTAAGTCAGCTGCAGATGGTGATAGCTGTGAAATAAGATGTGATAGAATTTCAACGTGCTTTCAGACTGTGAGGATTCTGCCTGATGATCGATCTATTCAGCGTCRTTCTCCCCATTTAAAGAATTAAATTACGTGTTACTATTTTTCCACTCTCTGGGTAACCACTTYGGCAAAAGTTGTGAGGAGAGTTCACCACAGCTTTAGGCGGTGCTCAGCAGCTTGTCCATTTTTTTTGTCTCACATCTATTATTTTTCTCTTCCTTAGTCTTCTGGTACCAGTATCACCGTGGATATTGCTGTCATGGGAGAGGCCCACGGGCTCATCACGGACCTTCTGGCCGATCCCTCGCTGCCTCCCAACGTGTGCACGTCGCTGAGAACAGTGAGCAACCTGCTCAACACACAGTTAACCTTCCAGGCCATCCACAAGCCAAGGGTGAATCCCTTAGTGTCCTTCAGTGAGAACTACACCTGCTCCGACTCGGAGGAATGTCCGGAGAAAGGAGAGAAACTAGCTATTCCCAAGGTGAGTGCTGGAGCCTGGCTCTCCCTAAAGGGATGTCACTGGGCTATTTGTATGGATTGCCATCTCTTCTTCCTTGCCTTAACCAGAAGGCTGAAACCTACAGAAGTCCATGAAAAAGTCTCTAGGTGCTTTGGATCAAGTTTAAAATGTTGTATACCCCACAAACAAACAAAAATATCATCACAATCATTAGTGTGACAAATACTGTGAGCTCATGAGGAGTTGTCTTGAGAGGCAAAAGAAGACAGAACCACAAATATATGTGTAATACTGCCTTGAAAAAATGGCTTTAGGAATGCTCAGGAATCCAACAGGAAATAACCAGTGTTAACCACTCCTATTTAGCAAGTGAACAGCTAGAAAGAGCACATCAGCTTGGAAGGAGTGTGAGTTGTAGGTTTGTTGCTAATTAACTGTCCTGCAAGGCTTACATTTCGCTTCTAAAACTAAACCAAAATGCTTTTGTGCTGCGGCCTCCCTTGTAAAATTAAATATAGGCAGAGTACATTGCACAGGCGAACGCTTTTATGTGTTTACTGTTTAAATGGCACAGCCAGTATTCATTCCAGCATTTCCAGGCATCTGAATTGCAACACTTGTGATTCTTTTTTTATTATAGTTCAGTGTGATAATAATTACCACCCTATTTGCCTGTGTAGCAGCTGTATGTATGAAATGGATATTCACAGGTTTTTAAGCACGTTTTCCAGTTTATTTTCGTGACTATGTCTGTAATGGCTGTACTCTGGGCTCTGAGGGGAAAAGCTAAGTGGAAGAGCACTGCTATCACATGAACAAACACAAGGAACAGCTACCAGTGTGCTGTTGCATAATACCTAGTGAGGAGAAGAGAAATGAAGGATAAARAAATGAGTTAATGCTTCAGAGAACTAATTTGACTGAAGAATTCACTGACCTAAATGTATTATGGTTCATAAAACTAGTAGTTTGCAGTCCTTTATTTAAGTGTCTAAAAGTAGATTTAGGGTCTTCACCTTAAGCATCTGACACTGAGCATTTTGTGTAAGGGGATAGTGTGTTAACATATTTATCTGTAAGTTTGAGCTCCAGGACCACAGATGTCTTCCATCTCTCATATTTCTTAACTCTCTGGCAAAGTCCAAGCTTTCCATTGCAGATATATTTATTTTAGTTCTTAACTATAAACACTTCACAAGAACTTCACAAGAGAAACATCTTACAAAATTATAGTATCTGCCACAGCAAATCTGGATCCAAAAAAGATCCTTTATTATCTCTGCCTTCAAAAATCAAAAAAAGCCATGTGAGTCCTATTAACTGGAGAAACAGAAGAGTCAGGTGAGAAAAAAATGCAGGATGGTCAAGAAAAATCTGCTGTAAACAGTGGTGCTTTCTCTAAGCTTTTTGAGAGACATCATATCCCAGAGCATGAAAGTTTTATTTCAATGTGTGATCTTCGGGTTGGGTAGATACAGCTGGGAAAAACGTTGGAGCTCCCCCTGCCTTATTTTTCTCACAGCCTTTCTTGCCTTGAATCTCTGATTCTGAGGATTCATGACAGTTTAAATCACAGAACAGTTGAGGTTGAAAGTTCATCTGGAGATTGTCAGGTCCAGTCCTGTCCCTCAGCTCATGTAGGAGAASGTTTCTCTAGGCTCAGCCTAGATCAGGTTGTTCAGGAGGATGTCCAGTTGGGTTCTGAGTATCTCCATGAATGAGACTTCACAGCTTCTTCAGGCAACTTCTTTGTGTTCAGTYATCCTCCCAGTAAAAAATATTTTCCTACATTTACATGAAATTTCTTGTATTTCAATTTGTCCTCCATTGCCTCTTGCCCTGGGGACCACTGGAAAGAGCCTAAATCGATGGATTCTTTACGCCCTATCTTAAGGTATTTGTATACATTGCTAAGATCTACCCTGAGCCATCTCTTCTTCAGAGTGAGCAATTCCAACTCTCTCAGCCTTTCCTGTTACGACAGATGCTCCAATCCTTCAGTCACCCTTGTGGCCCTGCTGAGTTGTTTAAGTGACTTTGACCACATCAAATATGTCACATGTGGACACATGCAGACACATGCCTTTTTAAACTTGAAACAGTGAGGGTCGTGCAGACCCTCCAAGCACTTAAAGCATTGGCTTGTGTTGATTTAAAAAGAAGGTAGGCACCATAATACCTGGGAGAATCCAGATTTAATGCGCCTCACTAGGTGGCAGAATTAAGCAAATAGAACTGTTTTTTCTTCTGCATGTTTACAGCTTTTGTAAGCCTGTATAAATTCTAAGGAACTGCTTTCTCCCCAGCGCCTGCGGAGGAGTTTGCCGCCAGGACTGCTGAGACGAGTGTCCTCCACTTGGACCACAACGACGTCAGCCACGGGGCTACCCACGCTGGAGCCAGCTCCAGTGAGGAGGGATCGCAGTGCCAGCATCAAACCTCACGAATCATCCTCATCCAGGTCACAAATTGCCTCCTCTCTCTTTTTATGTTTCTCTTCGGGCAGATTTCTTTGGTTCTGTGTGGTGACGTCTCGCGTTCAAAAACGCTGGCTGTGAATTGCATTAAAACTACTTCGTGTTCCTCTAAATTGGTTTGCCAAAAGAGTGGCATTCCCGATTTCAGTCAGATTATGCCAAAATTATTCATATTATTGGGAAGCAAAATAAATTTTAAAAAATCTGTTTATGCTAGCAAAGTGCAGAACTGCACAATAAAATTGGAAGAAAGGCAAGATACCTGGTTAAAGCCTGCTTGATACGCAGCAGTTTCCTACATGGTTATTGCCCAGCCAAGCAAAAATTCTAACAAGTAACCCAGCCATTTCTAAAAACACGCCTAGTGATGTGGTTTTGTTGTTAAACCAGTTCATAAAGCACTTCTCCATCTTGCATTCTTCTCAGGGTCTGATCCCTGAGCCAGTATCATAAAACACATGGACCTCCCGTGGAATGGAGAGAGAAGTTGTGTCTGCTCAGCTGCTTATAGCCAGCAGCTCACTTGTTTTGGCAATCTGCAGAGGTCTGCCCTAATAAAGGTTGTAATGGAAGTTGTAATAGGTACACAACATGTCATTGCAGCAGGGTTTCCTCCTTACTGGCTCCACAAATACTTTTCTGTTCTAGTCAGAAAGGAGTAGAACCTTCAAAGGAAGGGCAGAGAGCAGCCAGGTGTGGTGCCACCCTGTGAGAATAAAGTTCAGGTCCCCTCCCCATCTCATCTTGGAGCTGGTGGATGAAGAGAGCTGTGACATAAGAACACTCACATGCTTTTCTGAAATTCGAAATTTAGTGCTGGTAGTGGAAGAAAAAAATAAGGAGCTGGGAAGGCCCAGCATCACCAGTGCTGGCTGTTGTGTAGGCTGGGTTGATACCTAAACCTTTCCCACAGATGAGACTCTCATACAGGGCATGGAGGTGCTCAAGGCAGCCTGCAGAGCACCCTGGAAGTCTCGTGCAAGAAAAACACGCGGTTTGCCAAAGTTCCCTCGGTGAGGAGCCCCATCTGCCTCCCTAAAAGTAAACACGAGGAAGCTGTAACCGAATGGAAATGTTCTTCCCTCACAGACCTGTGGCTCCCGGGGTGCATTTGATTTATCCTGTTGATCCCACTCTCACGTAGTGTGTAAGCATCCCAAGATGGGAATCAGAGGGAGAAGAAGAGCAATTAAATATTATTGTTGGTCCTTTCCTGCGGTTGTTATATAACTCTGCATGATGAGCCAGCTAAGCAGGCTATCAATTCTCCCTGTGTTTAATGTCTCCAGTTGTGTAATTATAGCTCTGTCAAGCCTCCCAGCCTACTGTTTGCACTACTTCTTTTACAGTAGGAGAAACAATGTGTGTTCCAGAAAGGGGAAAAATGAATCCTATAAGTCTAGCTTTAAAAAATTTTGGCAGACCAAGAGAGATTCGCTTTCAAGGAGAAGAATTTTGAACTGAAGAGGGGAAAAAAAAAAAAAATCTTGATTTTCTGCCACTTCCCCTGTACCAAATTCAAGCACTCCACAGGTCACAGAGAAAGAAACATTTCATAGGTTGAAGGGTAGGAGAGAGGCTGACACTGGAATTGCCCTGTGGCAGATTCTGCAGTTACAAAATAYGCAACTGGTTCCTCATCATCTGAAACACCACTTATAGAGTTCTATAGTCACATATTTAAAAGAATCCCCTTAAATCTCAGTTTGAGATTAGTAATCCTGTATTCTTCCAACCCCATGTCACTAAACTGGTAAGACATGGTCTTCTTATGTCTTCTAGTGATATGGGAAAAATAATAGAGCTCCCATATTCCTTCCCTCACCCACTTTTATATCCAGTGGTTCTCCCTTAAGAAGTCAAAGAATGTGGTTCAGAGATTTTTGGTTTGTTTYGGTTTGTTGGGTTTTTTTTTTTTACTGTACAGTGGGCTAGTGTGTTATATTCTTCCTGTCAATTAAAAAACAAGGCAAGACCATGAAACAAAACAAAGAAAATTTTTAAAAACCCATCTGGATTCTTTCTTTGCCTTACTTCATCACAGATTMTAAGAATTTGGGCCAGTGAAGACAACCAGCAAATGTTTTTGTAGGTAGTGCTTGCTCTCCCAAAACAATTTGTTTGCAGAGGTAACACAGTGTTACATGCTTTTTTCTTTCAGAACACCTGTTTTGGTTTTTTTTTTTCTTTCAAGTTTATTTTTTTCAAGTCCAGCTGGAACTATGCTATTTTAAAAGTCTGTCTTGTACTTTGTATGTCACCTCATCACTTGGATGTGAGGCTGTGAGGAGGAACGTGGAGCCTGAGATCCCTGGTGGATCTGTCCAGAGGCACCAGCAGCAGAGGAGACTGTTTGCAGTTCCCCTGAGAACTTGTGTCACTTCTGGCTCTTCTAAGGAGGTGTTAAAAGAGAACATAAATTTAACTCATTTCAAGTCAACTTTTGAGCCTCTTTGTGCTGTCAGAACAATTTAATGAAGGCATCTTTGTATAAATAAGGTGAATAGGCCTCAGCACTGAGGGAAGTCTGGCTTTGGACTGTGTGCATTGTAAATATTTTTGCTGAACACAGTATTGAGCACCTCACAAACAGCAGTTGAGCCCAAAAGTGTTGTTTTCCTCTTCAGATTTTGTGCTATCTCAGTATCCCATACTTCATGCTGCAGCTTCTAACTTCAGACCTGCCACTGAGGCTTTTTCCTGTGTTGAATGGTGCTTGTTTGTGGTCTGGTTTTGCAGCTCTGACTCCTGGAACAGCTCCATTCTGATGACAATCACCAAGAGCAGGTCCTTCTCCACCTCCTACCCCATGTCCTCTACCAACCAYCTGAATGCCAAGAGGCAGAGCCGGCAAGGTGAGTGGGCATCCTGGGCTCTATCAGCCTTGCTTAACTTCTCCCATGCTTTTGTTCTCTGTCGAATTTGCTTCTTTTCTTATTTTTCCATCAAGATAATATAGTTATCTCCTTTAGTTAAAAGAAAAGCAACATGGCGGCTTAAAATACTGTAGCTCACAATGATGCCCTTTGTAAATGTTTTGGCTTTTTTGATTTATAGAAGTTGGTCACAACATGATGGAGCAAGTGCAATACTAAATTGTGTTGGGATTTATATCTGTGTAATTCCCTTGACTATAACAGGGTGTTTTCCATAACATTTGTGACATTAACTGTGCACATTRCCTGACTGAGATTTCCTGAAGCACAACCTCCATAAAGCCATTTGGAGCTGTAAGCAGCAATTAATTTGCCTTATGCAAACATATCCAAGACAAAGCCTTTGTAACTCAGAAGTCTCTCTCTGTATATTCACTATTCGGAAAGTACGGGTAATTCTTATTGATTTTTGGAGATGAGAAATCTGGGGCTTTTAACTCAGCTTTTTGAGCCTTTAAAAAACCCCATTACTCCTGTTGTAAGTAGGGAAAGAAATGGAGAAGGTGACTTTGGAATTGATAATGCAATGTGTAATATGACAGCCATGAAACAGCCCTAATCCACAGTAATGTGCTTCTCCTCCCTGTACAAATGCAGGATATTTACTCATGCTTTGACTCGCAATTCAAAATTATCACAAGGCCTTCCTTGTTTATATCAGCCTGTTTTTTTTATCCAAACGTGGAATAATATTGAGATAATATTACTCAGAGATCCTGGCCACCCAGCTATCAGRTAAAAATTGATAGGTGCCTCAGGCCTGACACTGGAAGAGTCAGAGAATCCCAGTTTGGAGATGGGTTCGAAGATAGGGCTGCACAATTAGTTTGCRTTTCTCGTGCTGTCACATTGCATCTGCTTTTCAAAGTGAAGAGATCCATACMAGAGATCTCCTCCGTCCAAAGCAGCTTTGTCTTACCACAATGAAGATTAAATAGCACAATATTATGTTAAAAGGCAATAGGCAAAAGAATAAAATTTAACCTGGAAAATAATGGAGATATAGTACCAAGAATCCAGGAATTTGCTTTAGAACAAAATTAATATTGAACTTGTGGTTTTCAGAGATTATCCCAGTAAACTGAAAGGGAGAGGGGTTGGGGTGTATAATATTTTGTACTCGGAAAACAACACTTACCAACCCCATCAGTCAGTTTTACATTTAGCAATTTCTGCTTTCAGAAAGTGTTAATAATCATCTCTGGTGTCCAAATACATGAGCTCCCCCACGATAAASGGAGATCTCCATCTCGTCACAAGCAGTTCCTAGGGATGCTGATGGAGAGGAATAAAAATATTGTGTCAGTGTTTTATGTAGAAGATTGATATTGCAATGTTTTAGAGTGTTTATAATTAGAGATTTTTAGTTATGATTTGTTTTCATGTTCCAACTAAATAATTGTTTAATTTGCACTAGTTAATACAATTTATATATTAGCTTCATTGGCAATATATAATAATTATTAYTAGAAGTTGATCTAGCTAAGTATGTAAATCTGTTAATTTATAAAATGTGTCTTTAATGATGCATGAAAACATTCACATTCTAAAATACTGCTAGCTCTACCTATTTTGGAAAAAACTTCAAGTGTTTTCATATGAATGCCACGTCACATTGCAGTTTTATATGTTCAACACGGCACATGTGAAGCAGCTCTGGAGGACCTAAGCGGATGGATGTACTTAAAAAAATCTCCATGTATTTTTATTCTTCTCTTATCTTGATTGTTAAAAAGCCTTTGCTGTAGCAAGACACATTTTCTGTCACTTTTGCCAATAAATGGTTGAATGTTGGATTATTGAAAATAAGTTTGCATTTTTCTGGTAAATTTATTTATTTATGGTTACCTTCCCTGGCAAATTACTCTTTAAAAGAAACCAAAAAAAACCCCACACACAACAARAAATATTTCAAGAGACTGAAGCCCAGACGAGCAGTAGAAAGCCTGCTGTGATTAGAAACACTATTGTGAAAGCTGCCATTTAAATTCTCAGGATTTGTTTCAAATTGTTGAAAGATGACCATGTGTATTGTATCCTCTAAGAGTTATGAATATTACTTGGTAACATATAGCTGAAGGATAGATAATAGTCCAACTCAATCCCCTGTGCAACTAACAGACTGTGAAATTTTTTTAAGGACATATTTTTGTTGGATGGAAAGCCGATATCTCAATGAATTGGTAAATGTGAAACAGAGGGTTTCTGTCTTTCAAAGCAATTTCCCTGTGTCATGGCCATCTGATAACATTTTAACTGCTSTGTAGTTTTCTGATCTGAAGACTGGCATATCCTAGCTGCAATCATTGAATTAAGACACTAATACATACCATGTTTGCTGAAGAAATACACTTAATCRAAACTGAGATGCTGGATATCTCCAAATTACAGCGCAGTAACTCTCAGATTTTTTTTTAAACTCTTGAATTGTGAACAGTAAATCATATTTTAGCCTCCTACCACAGTAAGTTGTTATCAGGAAAAAACACTGGAACTGTACATATATATCCTGCCAGGGTAATATTTCATAAACTTAGATCAACATGTTGCCTTATTTTAAGATAATTTTTGTGCCTGGAATGCATTTAGATAGAGGGCACAATTCAAACATAAAACCAGGTCAAGTTCCTCAGGCCTTTGTATCRTTTGGCTTTGAAGATGAATGTGGTAAATTGACTGGGGCTGAGTTCCTACAAACTCCAGAACAGGAGGTAACTCAATTTGCRTGTGTTTCCTTTTAAGATGGATCGAGTTTGCTCCTCTGTGCTTCGAGTGGGATCTTTTTGTCTGAGACCAGGAATTGTAAAGTGGATTCCAAAAGAAGAGGGCACTTTGTTTAAACACTGGACTGGCTGATGCATTTCATCTTGGCAGTGGTGCTTAGGTGGAATAAGGGACAGGGAACTGCATCTTGCTGCTGTTTGCATGTGTGAATATTGTCTTCTCAGGGTGGAGAAGGGTCTTCTTTTATTTTGCTGTTTGGGAACTGTGCTGGTACTTGTGCATCTCAAGAGGAGTATTTCTGCACAGTGAATTAACACAACCATCTGCCACTTCTGTTCATTGACATGACTCTCCTTGTCTCTTGCCAGGTATCCCACCAAATATTTCACCTCTCACCTCCCCGTGCCATTCACCAATTCAGGGGACCCCTGCCACAAGTCCTACTGGGAAAACATCTGTGGCATTTCCAGACTCTACAGAGACTGACACCAAGCAGGGCTTAAAGCCACACAAAGTCTTAACTTCCACTCAGAGTGCACCTACCCTGTCAGACCCCATTATCAGCCCCTCCATCATCTGCAGCAGGTAAGATAATAATTTGACCTGCACTGGAATCATTTCACGTTGTCCTCATGAGCCTGTTCTGTTGGCCCACATACAAGTTTTTGTGATTTACTGCAGTGTTGTGTATTGATATTTCGGATTTGTAGTATTTGAGTACTTATGTAGATCAATGCTACAAAATGCTTTTAAAGTGGAAGACTGTTGGCTACATTTATTGCTTTTACTCCTGGCAGGTGGACAGCCTGATTCATAAATAAATTCTTCATCAATAACCTGCAGATCCCAAAGCTGGATTTCATGTTAACAACTTGTGTTTCTCATGCCATGCCCTTGACATGAGCAGTCACCTYTAAGTCACAGGCCCAAGTCTTTCACAGCAGGCACCTGATGTTGGATAGAAAAATCTGACTGCTAGGGTTTAAAAGCTCTAAAAAAAGAGCTTTAAAAAGCTGTGAAAAAGAGCTCTTAAACCTGTAGGCTTCTGATAAAGGTGTGCCAACAATGCCTGAAGACTGCATCATTTTGAGCACTCTCTCAGGAGGAGTGGATCCTGTCTTCCCCAGGCAGAGTTAGATTAGGTACTGTGGGGATTTTTTTTCAGAATCAACTGCAGATAAGTTCTTTCTACTGCTAAGACCTACAGTAACACAGTTTAATGTCATGCTTCAAAGTAGCCCTTTATTAGGTAACACGGAACAGACCTGCTTGCAAGATCAGCATTTTGGAAAGAAAGTTGTTTTGCTTATCTTCTCAGAAARGATTCAGTTGCTAAATCAGATTAGTGGAGTTTGCAGTATGTGTCCAGTTCAGAATTGTGTGAAATGCTGGTATTCCAAAGCCTGTTCCAGTGCAGTTTATTATTTAAAATATTTTGGTATAATGATTGCTAGCAGAATTGGCATCCACTAGTGCTAATAGTCACTGTTCCTTTAATGTCCGTGAAAAATCATAATCACTGTCACATTTCTAACCATTAGCATATAGAGGTGTCCAATCCACAGATAGAAGCTGAACACATAAATAATGCACCCATTAGTAATGTAGGCACAWTTAAAAAGCAAAATCAAAACAAACAAACAAAAAATCCAAAATACCAAAGAAATTAAACAGCTTAGGCAAGTTCTGAGAGTTAAATTAACAAAACACTGAGAATAAATTTTTTGCTGCTTGAGCTTTCACATGGTGGATTGCTGGTCTTCATGGTATGCAATCCCCTAAATTTACTGCCTTGCAGGGGAGTAATACCAAGTCAGCAAACCTCTGCCACCAGCAAAACAATTCCACCCCTACAACAACAAAAGAGAAGATGAACTCTGGATGGGTTCAGTGCCTTGGGTCAGATCCACCCAGGCAGTGGCATCRAGGTGGCAGTTTTACTGTACTTCTTTTTTACTTACAAAGTGAAATGTGGTAGGACAGCAGGGTTTGAAAAGCACATTAAGCATGAACATATACCAGGAAGTGCTGTTAAAGTAACTTGTAAGTAATCATTTTTAATTCTGCTGAGCGCGTGAGGCGAAAATGCTGTGCAAAAAAAAATTAAAGAATCCTGAAGTTAAGGAGTGTATTATAATGCCTGTGCATGGAGGGGTTGAGTTAAAGTTGCAGGGGCACATTTGTTTCCAACACGGAGTCAATTTCAAGTGTTCTACTGGGTAGCTCAGTCATTTTTTACTTTTTTTTTTTTTATAAAGTGCTTTGTGGACCATACATATTAAATCAATGTGAGTTTGCATATGTTCAGGAAATAAAGAGGTGCACTCCTAGTGATGCAAAAGCCCTGTAGCATTACAACCAACCAAAGGCCCTCTATCATTGACCTTACAGAAACCATAAGGAATGTGGGAGAGAGAAATTAATACTTTTTTTTCAACTTGAGTGATAGAAGATTTATTTACTTGGCTATGCACTACTGGTATAATTGAATACAGATTAGCATTACAAGTATTTCAGGAATTCATTATGTTTGCARGGCATACCAAACTCCAGGATATTTTTATGGATGACCCAGTCAAAAGCCACTTGGCACAGGAGTTAAGCCATTTTTATATGTTGAACTTACAACAGCACAAAGTTTCTAGCACAAAGTTTGACCAACCCAAATAAGTTTGTAATAGTTGCTTTGCAAAGACTGTTTTATGGAAGACRTGACACAAAATACTGTCTCAAACCAGAGAAAGGAATGCTAAAATGTCAGGTTGTAATTAGGGATTAAAGGGATTCACACAGAAGGAATGAAGCTTTTAAATGGAAGGGAAGAGCCAGTCATTTGAAAAGGCCATGATATTGTGATCCCTCCCAAAACGTCTTTGTGTTCTGGGAATGATGAAGCAAACTCTGTCTTCTAATTTCATTGGGAAATGTCTGGATGCTCGGTCACTCGCCTCATGTTCTGTCCAAAATGCCCTCTTGGTTCTTATGTGCCTGGTGTATTGTCACTGAAGTAATGACAAAATATCATTTTCCTCCTTAAGAGGAACATATTCAAGTTTTAAGCAAGAAAAGTAAAGCCAGATCGTGACTGTGTTCAAAGTGAATTCTATAAGATTGTATGGGACTCTGGCACATTTTCATAATTTTAATTCATTTTAATAGGGTAGCTGTAATACAGAACTAGGGGAGTTTTTTTTTGTACTGATAAACTTACAGAACAAAAAATGCATTTTAGAAAAATCACATGGGACAGGCTTACTGTTGAAAACACAAATTCAATGGCGGCGGCCAGTTAATCCAAGGTATTTTTGTATTTTTTGTCCTGAAATCCAATACAACTTCAGCTGTCTCATAATTTTTTCTGGAGAGTGCACCCTGGACCATGGCTTATACTGTATGACATAATCTCACACTGCCAGCAGGAAATCATTTTACATAAGACTGTCTAATGCACGTGGTTCTCTATATGGTGCATGTTTCTTGACGTGTGCATGTTTCTTRATGTATTTCAGCTGTGGCAGACCCTATAACCAAATAGAAGCTGGTGATGGGACACTAAATAGAAATGATGCTACCACACACACCCTGAACAGAACAGGTAATTCTTTGTCTGTCACAAACACCTCGTTCCTTCAAATTCAGTAATCATCCACTGAAAGGGCAGACCTGGTTTTCTGTCCTGAAAGGAGAACATACACAGGTGAGACCGTACAAATTGTCTTTGGGGCTCCTTCCCTTTTTGTATGTGCGACACGTACRAAATCCTAATGAAAAACAGAGTTAAAAAATAAAGGACATACCATTCCCTCATTTAACTTAAATAACGGTCCTCGAAATTTTGTTCTCTCTTGAGTCCCTGATCCCATTTTTTACACTCTGCAGGGTTTATGCTTTAATGTCCTTGGACAGATTGCCCGACTCCGGAGCCAGCCGAGCGGCACATACGCGTTATGAGTCAGAGATCCTGTTGCTGTGATCCRGAAGGTCACGGGATGACTCCCATGAAATCCTTGCTGTTCACACCACAAGCTTTGTGATTTGTGTGTTTGTAGATGATCCCGCTCAAGCCACTTCTGACTACGAGACSAACAACAGCGACAGCAGCGACATCGTGCAGAACGACGACGACGCGGATTGCTCCAAGGAGCAGCCGCGCAAGGGATCCGGCTGCAGGTCCTACACGCCCGACACCATCATCCTGCACCCCTTGATACCACCTGAGGTRGCTCCTCTAAGTTCCACCATCATCCTGCACCCCTTGATACCACCTGAGGTGGCTCCTCTAAGTTCCACCATCATCCTGCACCCCTTGATACCACCTGAGGTGGCTCCTCTAAGCTCCCCTCACACAACAGACCGAGCGTGTGCTGACGCTGAGGGAGGAAAAAAACAAAACAAAAACCAAACTAACCAGATCCCCACAAAAAAAATCTGCTCTATGGGTGCTGCAAGATGTTATTGTAGGTGTGTGTCTTAAACAACAAATGTGGCAGTGTGGTGAGCAAGTGCTGATCCTCTCCCGGCTCCTGCGTTCAGCTGTGAGCTTGGTTGGGATGCAGAGGGAAAGCTTTGTTTAGTTAAATTTTCTGCAGTCTGTTGTACAACTGAATTAATAATTTGAAGCTGGCAGGAGCTCCTGAAAAATTTATTGTAATCTGTTGGAGTCGGGCATGCTGAGAGAAGGCATTTTGCTTGAAATGTTCTGGCATTTACTCATCTACGGTTTCTAAGTAAAATGAAATTCCAGGGAGTATACAGGGAGAAATGTGAAAGGAGGGGCACAACCCATCTTGTATTTGCAAGCCTCGAAAAACAGGTAGGTTTCAGTTTAAGGAGTACAAGTCTTCCCTTGAACTGAGCTCTGTTAGCCATGTCAGAGTGTAATGAATAGCTCCTGATGCAGAAGCAGACACTGAGAGCTTTTCCCTCTGTACAGCAGTGGATTTCACAATGAAGACAGACTCCCTTGGAAGTGAATGAATGATTCCCCAGAGTGAATGAATGTGTCTCAGGGATAAGTTCAGGCACTGATGTTTCACAAACAGAATTTCCCATCCATTCAAGTGAAACACATTACAAAGGAGGGTGAGTAGCTGCAGGGCTGCTAGAAATGAGGACATCTACGCTGAGCCGAGCCAAGTACCACTGACTTACACATGATGCTAACGTGACCTTAGATTTTAAGAGCATAAATTTTTGCTTGAGATGCTTCACTGAACTAACAATTCTCTTTATTCTGATTTCTGGCACAGGACAAGCCTGTACTGGCTCCTGAGCCTCTGGTTATGGACAACTTGGATCCCCTGATGGAGCAGCTAAATAGTTGGAACTTTCCAATCTTTGATTTGGTGGAAAAAATTGGAAAGAAATGTGGTCGGATTCTCAGTCAGGTGAGAGGAGTGCCCTGTCTGCAGTGTCTGGGTAGAATATTGACAGATTTAGACACAGTAGTGTTAAGAAGCATTGTCCTTGCAAGCTGATGATCCAATCAATTGTGATCCCTGCCACCTAATTCAAAGCTGACAATATGAACTCCGTCTCGTTGCATTCCTTGCTTTTAAATGTCTTTATCCTTGAATTTAAAAATGTGAAAGAGAAAACCACACACCTATTTTGCCTTCTGCTCTTTGCCTTTCTGAATATTCTCTTGAGGTGCTGCCACCCCTTACTGAGTTCTTTGGGAAAGGATTTCTCACGGGGTTTGGCATGGGAGGGCTAAACAGCAAATATATTCAGTGGATGCAGGATATACAGAGCTTTGCTCCTCTCTTATGCTGGAGATTTCAGTCAGGCTAGGCAAGAAAGCAAGGTTTGAGGAAGTGGGAGTAAAAAGAATCCTTGCTATATTTCCTCGTTTTTAAAGAATCAGAACTTTGATAGAAAATTCATATCATGATTACATAGGGGAGACTAATTTGCCATAAATCAGGATGGGAGAGCTTACTAGTCTTTCTTTGACCTCTCAGGTTTTTATTCTTTCCTGTGGGTTTAATTCAGTTACTGACACAGCCTGTCTCTACCCAGCATGATTAGTGTCACTTCCATAATCACTTTCTTGGCTGAACTTTCTACTCTGTTATGCTCCTTTTCCTGGCAAACTGACAAATTAGTCATTTTTTCTTATGAAAGTATTGAAGATTATTAAACAGGAAAAGCAAGTAATTATTTTTATTATTATTTAGGGATGAAAGGGGGAAAAAAGCCCAAGAGAATCTGGCTGAGCTAGTATCACTTTACAAGGCATTATGTAGTGATGAGTGCTGGAAAGAAGAGATAAAGTTAATTGGTACAATGTGGTACAATTAACACCCCCCACAAACACAGAGGTTAGTGTGTCAGGCAGATCTCAGTGTAACAAGCTCCAGAAAGTGCTGTATCACATCACAGTCCCTTGGTGGTTACCTATTATTCAGCTAGATTCAATTATCTGGTGGTCAACAAGGAAACCATGGCATGAATTTGGATTTATTCTGTGCTCTGCCTTTTGGTGTTCTGTAGCCTGGCAAGCAACATCTGTTTTTGACCAGCCTGACAACTCTGAAAGTTCATTTTAGAGAAAAAGGCAAACTGTGGCTGGGTGTGGATATTGATATAAATTCAGTGATGGTCATTGAGACACTTTTGCAGTGGACAGTGAGTGTGTGATTGAAATGCTCCAGTAGATCATACTGTTAATTTTTGTAATAGCATGGAATGATAATACAATGATGAATGAAACATAAGGAAAACCAGAACTTTCTCTTAATGGCATAATGAACAGTTTGGATGAGCCAGAATTCGTTCTGATTTTACTTGGGTCCCTCTATAGGCTTTAAGCACTGTACTGAGTTGCATGGGGTTCTGTACCTCTGTGCACAATTCCCCTGTGCCCCCCTCAACTGGCACTAAACCTTCTCATTCTTACTTCCCAATATCTGCTTTTTGCACAGGTTCTGAGCATGTTATCCACTTTGCGGTGCCATAAAAGCAAGCCTGTGAAATAAAATAGAGGAGCTTTAATAAATAGTATTTGTGATCAAAATTCAACATTTTCTGTAACAGCTGTTTATAATAACTCCCTCTCCCTAACATCAGAATGTGGCAAGTTGAATCTTGTCCATAAAATAAAGATAGATCCTTCTTTCCCCCTACCTAATAAAATTATTTTCAGAAATCAGAGAGCTAAAATAAATCAATATTTTTCTCCAGACAGAAGTACTATTTTTTTCTAGTTTGATTTTTAAATCCTAGGATATTATTAACAAAGGAAAACAAAAGCTTTAATGATTTATTCTCTCTATTTTGCTGTTAAATGCACACATCCATTTACAAAAAAAAAGTAAATTAACAAGCTGAATTAACTRTGTTTGCCTTGCTAGGTTAAATTTATGAGATGGAACAAAGCAGAGCTGACACGTGCCTCTAGGGAAGCATTCAGTTTAGAAAGCAAATGCTGGCTTAGCATCTTTGAAGCTGCTTAAGATGTCTGTTCCTTCTTTCTGGAATGTTAAACTGATTTAGACATCCAAAAAGACCCCAAACCAGTGAGCAACCACGAAAGCATCTGTGCAAACTACAGTGGCAAGCACTGTAAATGTAGCAATAGCAAAGATGCATGATAGGGTTTAGAGAGGAKCTTTCATCCAGTCTCACTTCAGAAACGAAGAGCCAAGCTCTCAGAACTGAGCTGTTGCTTCACAACAGGCCATAAAGTTCCATAATGTCTTCAGTCACACTTAACACTTTTCTTACAGCTCCTATAAAGCTAAAAACCATAGGTTAGATTTTATTCCTGTGCCCAGAGAGAGGAGAAGTGGAGCTGCTGCAATGCTGGCAGTACAGGGGCAGTGTCAGAGGCAGGGTGGCATCGCTGCAGGGCCCCTGGGCACCAGCCTGAGTGGTGCCAAGGGAATTGTTTGGTCCTCTCATGGCTTCTTGCAGAGAGAAACTGCAACCATTGTATGAGGGAGGGAGTGAAATCAGTCCCAGGGGGATGGGGTATTCCTGGGATCATCACTCCAGCCCTTGTGAGGAGTTTGTCAGAGCCAGAGACTGAGAAGGGAACTGCTACTCTAAAAGGAGAGCCACTCCTGTGCGCCTGCAACACCCAGGAGAGGGGCTGCGTGTGCATAACCATTCCCATTTCCAAAGCAGCTCCTATTAGGAATCATGCAGRTGCTTGTCCTTCCTCAGGCAGCGCCGCCAGAGTTATAAATGATTTATTCCAGCACTGGCCCTCGTGGAGAGACAAGYGGCAAAGGGAGGCTGCTTTGGAAYTCCACGGGATTCCAGCTGCCAGGGRGMTCCTGAAACACCATGTGGGTTGGGMAGAGAGTGTTTTAAAAACAGAARCACATTAAAATGTTTAATCAAGAGCAAGGAATAAGCAAAGCTGCGCATTTGTTGGGTTTGGGGTTTTTTTTTTAAATGAAAGWCTTTAGTTAGTTGACTTTGGGGAAGACATCGATGCCCTTTTTTACCTCTTTCTGATCTGCCTTTGCACCTRCCTGCTCCCCATTTGCTAAGAAAGAAAGAAAGAATGAATTGCTAAGATGTCCAAATGACTTGCTTGGCTGTTTATGCTTTCTAATGAGCACAGAGAATAATGCCATTTTTCTCCGAGTCAGGGGAAAAACTGTCATTCCTGTTCATCACAGTCAACTTTGCTTCTTTTCAACTATGGAATTTTCCACCGCCCAAAATCCAAGGGGAGGAAGAACATATTTTTATGACATGCTTTTCTTAAGATACCTGTCTAGTACTGCTAGTGTAGACCCAGTAGAGTTTGGTCCTGCAGAATAATATTTCTTTATGATTCCTCTTTTTACKCAGAGATATTTGGCTGGAAATAAGGGGCTTGCATTTCACTGACCTAAAACTGSAGTGTAAGATTCCTCATCTCTCTGTAGGTGAAATATTGGATCCCAGCTGACATAGTTAAGCCATGATTCTAGAGAGGTAAACTGAGTTTTATGCAGATGCTAACCCAAATTATGCATAAGGTCACTCTATTCACTCTGCCTCAGTGCAGGAGGATCCTGTGGGGTTTTCAGAGAGTAATGTTTTGCTTTTTATTCTAAGCTCATGTCTTCCAGAGCATGGTAATTCAGCAGTTCATTTATGGTAGGAACAGAAGTAAGAGCTGGGGCCACCAGCAGGACTCTGACTGTCAGATATTGGTCATTAGAGGGTCATCCTGGATGGGGTCAGGCATCACACTCAGCCTGTCTCTGCATCCTCACTGCCTCACTGTTGTAATGCTTTGCCAGCATTAGTTCCCAGGCAGGTTTTTCCTGGTATGGAAGGACACTGAGGGGAGGCAGGAGGAAGATCATTAATGCTGCAAATTGATGTGCTTTTTTTGTTGTTCTTCCTGTAAAAATCCACAGTGGCAGGACATTTGAAGGTGATGTTCATTAAACTTTGGGTGGAGCTCACAGGTTCCAATTTGTATACAAAATATACAGAAATAAACAGGTGTGGATGGACGTTTGATTTACATTCGGGTGTAAAACACAAAGTGGGATTTGTAACCATTTCATACTCATCCATCCAAATGTGCTTCAAATTGCTTAGCTCTAGGCAGGTCATTACCAGGCAGATGGCATCAAAAGGACAGAATTCAGCTAACAGCAGTAAATAAATAAAGACTCTGAAAGGCTTTAGGGTCCAATTTGTGAAAGAAGTGAAAAGATCAGGCAGTGATTTTACTGTGTCCCATTGTTTCGTACRTCAGGTTCAACCTTGTCTTCAGAAGTGCCCATTCTGCATGAGSTGCTGCCTACATTTCTGTACATTCATCTTTCCTGAACACCTCCTCACTCATCCATCACTTTGTCCTTCCCAAAAGGTCCTCTCCTGGATGTTTACAGTCATCTTTGGTGCAGGAGCACTTAGGGCAGCTCCGTTTCCTGAGTTACTTGCTGCCTCTGAAGCCCTGTCAAAGTCATTTTTATAATTTCACTTCCAGAATGGGAGAGAAGGAAAGGACACAATGCATAGGATCCACGTGGTTCCCCCTTCTGTCAGTCGTTCACTTGTTCCCCCCTTTCTGGGAATTGATCTGACTCAAGGATGCAAAACTTGTAGAGAAACTTTTCCAAAGAGACTGAAGGCCTGTGGACATCTTTATGTATTTAGGTTTCTGAGGTGTTTGCAAAATTTGAGGGATCCATATGCCTGAAAGGAAGAGAAGAGCATCTGGAAATTTGTAAGGAAGGAATGAGGACTGTTAGGTACTTACAGCTTGTCTGTTTGACTTTGTAGCCACATCCCTGTAGAAATGCAAATAACTGCAGCTATCAGATGAATTAAAACACTCCCAGAAAAGCAGGTTTTCGTGGGGTAATTCAACCTAAGGAGTTTTATATCTAATTTTTAGGGGTTTTCTGATCTACTTAATAGCATGGRGTTTTTGTTGGTTTCTTTTTTCAGGTATCATACAGACTTTTTGAAGACATGGGGCTGTTTGAAACCTTTAAAATACCAGTGAGGGAATTTATGAACTACTTTCATGCCTTGGAGTGTGGATACCGAGAGATACCTTGTAAGTAAAAATTCCCAGCAGATAATGATGCTTCTTTAAATTTTTGGGGGGTTTCCCACACACTTTTGTATTGAAGCCTTTCTTCTCACATTATAACAGCTACTTTTTTTTTTCTTTGTATTTCATGCTTCACATCAATTCCTGGCAAAATCTGGGCAAGTCAGAAATCATATAGAGCTATTATAGGTMTAGAACTGATGAAAGAAACTTTCCTGATGATGGAAGTGTACCCCAGTGCCCCAGTTGGAGTTYCTTGAAACATTTATCCCCTCCCAAAAGCAACTTGGATTTTCACACAGTAGCAGTGCTATGCTACCAAAGGAGATGAGCTTTCTAAAGCAGAAAAAATATGCCAAGTAAATGAGTGAATCCTGTTCTTCTGGAATTAAAGCTCGGCTGATAGTCTTCAGTGGGAACCATTTATTCACTGAAAAACCTGTTTGCAGTCATCCCCAAAGTATTTGCTAATTCAAATCAAATTTAGCAAACTGCTTCAACTGCAAAAGACTCGTTTTCCCAAGAGGAGAGAGGGAGTTATCACCCCCTTTAGCTGACAGATAAACCCAGCATTGAGGAACATAGAACACCTTGTTTTCTCCATCTCCCCAGAAAAATGTGGGAGACATCATTATAAGAACTCATATAGTCTCTCTGTCAAAATATTAAATACCAATCGGAGCAGCTACAGTGGGAAGGATTTAAGGAAATGCCTTCAGACAGTTGATTTGGACTCTGTTCTGGGAGGGACCCAATTTCAGTCCTTTCCTTGTATTTGAACCAGATCAGGGATTTGAAACAGGAGATTACAGCCTGAGGAGATTATGGATGGAAGTCTGTCTATCCTACTGGAGCCATTTCTTTTYACTTAAAACATTTAACTATTCATAGAATCTCTGGAATACTTTTGAATTTATTTCCTTGGTTTTTTTCTTAAGYGTGTTTTTGTTTTAGTAAAGAGGAATATCCTATCTAATACGAAATTAATTCRCTTTCCTTTTTTTCCTTCCTGCGAAAAGGTAAAACCTAAGACAACTCTCGCTGTCGTGGTGATAATGTTGTCTCTGCCACGAGGAGCCCACTAGATGGTGCTGATATCCCTCTTGTCAGAAACATCCCGATTTTTTTATAGCTGGGTCCTTTTCTTTCCACCGCAGACCACAACCGCATCCACGCCACTGATGTGCTACACGCCGTGTGGTACCTCACAACCCAGCCCATCCCGGGGCTCCCGACTGTGATCAATGACCACGGGTCAGCCAGCGACTCAGGTACATTTTAATGTTGTATTCCTCAAGTTTCTGTCGTGAAATTTGCTGCAAGGAAGCCAGCAGTTGAGGGCTTGCATGCAGAACTCGCTGCGATCTGTAACACGGTGCTGTAGCTCAGGAGCACGAGGGATGCTGAAGGTGTTCAGGTACGTTTGTGTAGCTTTGAAGGGAATGGAGTTGATCCTCCAAAACCTGATGCTTGACATTTAATGATGTGTGAATGCAAGCCTTTGTGGTCACCTATAACAACAGATCTTCGCTGCCATTTGATTTTTACAGTAGGTTTTTTTCCTGGGAAAACTGTATTAACAGTGCTTTTCAGGGCTGCACCAGAAGCAGCGTAGACTTAAATCCTTAAACCCTGCATTGTTGTGCTATTCCAAAATTTCTGGGGCGTGCAGGTGGTGGTGTGCACTTGCATTTGGCTGTCATGAAGTGTTGTTTGCCTTTTCTCACTGTCTCCAAAGAAAGGGACTTGTTACCATCTGGCAACTACCTTACAATACCCCTCTCCTGCTGTTTTATGATTGCCCATTACAGGAAGCTGTTCTTCTTGCATTTTTCAGTTAACTTCTCCAGCTTCAGCTGTAGCAACTAGAGGACCTCTCTGTGTTTTCTGGGAGTTCTCAGAAAGTTACTGGAAAAGCAGGAGTTTGTTCCATTTCTTCTTTTTGTGGTGGTGGTGTTTTGTTTTTTGGTTTTGGGGGGGGGTTTTGTTTTGTTTTGGGTTTTTTTTGTTGTGTTGTTTGCGTGGCACATACGTATTTTTTGTGAAACTCTTCAGGTTGTTTTGCTGGGGTGGGAGATGTTTTTATTCCCTTAAAAACTTATTAGCAAGGGGTTTTGGTGGCTTTGTAGGTGAGGTGGAATGAAAGGAGTGGAGTTCTGGGGCTTTTTGGTGTTTGTTATTCAGAAGACATTGTTCAGCTGCATGCAAGATCCATTCAAGGTCATTCAGATTAAATTAGCAAAGCATCTCAGCATCTGTCTCTGACAGGTATGCTCAAACTGCTTCAAAAAGAGGATGATAAGAGGATTATCAGCAAAGATCCAAAGTCTAGACCTTTGTATTGGAAAACATGCACTGTAATTTAATTAATAAATTGTAGTCCATTGCTTTGAGGACTGTCAGTGTCTCATAGACTTGTCTAAATGATGAAAGATTAGAGAAAGGAGTGGGAAGATCAAATTTCCCCACAAAGCTCCAGCATGGCTGTTAATCCATGTCTTACTGCTGGTAACTTTTATAGTTTGAAAATAGGTTTTGCTGGATGGCTGCAAGATCCCCAGGTGGGATCAGAATTTGTTCCTTTCCAATTGTTTCCCTTATTGCACTGGATCACGGGCACAGAAAGCATTGAGCTTAGACTGTGTTTTCTATTTTGTTCTGTATTGTAAATTTGCTCCTTCTCTCCCTGTTTGTTGCTTCCGTTTCAGTAGGTCACTGAAAAAGTGGGKTGGATTTTTTTTATTGTTTCAATTTCTGTATTTCTGCTCAGATTCCGACAGTGGCATCACTCACGGCCACATGGGTTACGTGTTTTCGAAGACATACACTCCTACAGATGACAGCTATGGGTGCCTGGCTGGCAACATCCCTGCCCTGGAGCTGATGGCTCTTTATGTAGCTGCAGCCATGCATGATTATGATCACCCAGGAAGGACCAATGCCTTCTTGGTGGCAACGAGTGCTCCTCAGGTAAATACATCTCAAGCGGTGTTGCTGTATAGTTTGAGAGGTCTTGATGACAGCTTTTCCTTGCCAGTGGTGCCTGTGGCTTCCATTAAGCACAAGTCTGCCAAATATTTTGAAACAGCTTGTCAAAGTGACAGAAATAATCACTTCGCTTGGGGATTGCTGGTAAGAGTCGTCTTACACACCCTCAGTTAGCAGAGCTGTTAAGGAAGGTACTGATAAACTGTGTCAGTGAAGGAGAAACTAAAGCTCCTCTGACTGGTAGAGAATCTGTAACTGTGAAAGAGGGGAAGAATTATTCTACCCAGTAAGGCACAGAAAGATTAAAATAAAATGAAAAATCCTGCTTGTATAGCTGTCCTTTGCAAGTTAGTCTGTGCATGATCATAAGATATTTTCTGTTGTTTCTCTAGAATATGAGCAGCTGCAGTCTTTTTCTGAAAGTATTTTTGCACTGTGCATCTATAAGGGAGGCARAGAGTGTGGAGAATAATCTCAGTTTTATAAATGTAGAACTGAGGCTCRCCTAAGGTTATACAAAAGTGCTGGGAGTTGAATTCAGCAATTCTGAGTCACTCTTTATGGGCTTAATYATCAGATCATCTTTCCTTACTTTACATAGCTGACCTGCCTGGCTTCAGCATACTGTGCTGAAAAATACTTCTGTGGACAAGGAAATAAAAAAAGGATAGCTTAATGGTGACAAGTCAAGTAGGGATGCAGAAATTCTAGGTTTATTCCCTAACTTGCATCCAAACTTCCTTTGTCAACAAAAGCAAGTTACCTGAACTTGCTCTGCATCRGTTTGTGTCTATAAACTGATAGCAATACTTCTGATCCTTGCAATGCTTTTCTGTGATCAAGAACTTTGATACTCTGGCCAGGTAACTAGATTGATAGAAGACGTGGACTATCCTTAAATCTAATTGTAAGAAACAAGTGCTATAGCTCTGTGGTTGTAAAAATCATGCAAGGAAGTTAGATGATTAGCCTTTACATACTGACCCTAGTTTGAAAATAAATTAATAGGAAAAAATAATATTCTTATTATTTTCTGAATGGAACTGCCATCACTTATGAGAGTTATGCATCTTATTTTGGTAAAAATTTCACCGATTTTGGATTTTAGCATTGAGAAATCCGTCAGGCTGAGTATGCGTTTTCAGGTTGCAAACTGGAATTTCACTCCTTCCTGTGTTTGGAATTAGTCCCYCATGGACACAATTGCCAGGTGGAATCACCAAAGACTATATAATCCCTATCAAGTGAGGTTAGTTCTGAGAACCAGGGAAGCACACACCTGTGTTTTATATTAGTTATTAATCTATGGCCTGAAACAGGATAATTTATTTTTATATGATACGTTCAGTCAGGAACTGAAGGCCCTTGAGCATGAAAGACCCAGATCTTTCAAATCAACCTTCCAACRCACCTTCCCCATCACAGCAATTCAGGTCTCTGCTGTGAGCCTGGCCAAAACCGCATCTCCAAACCTCAACAAACACATCAACCAAACCCAAACCTCCCTCGTGCCTCATTCCCAGGCCATTCTCATGTCTGCATTGCTGTGGTTTTGCKAAGATCTTCCTCAGTTTCCCCTGCCTGTGTTGCTCCCACAGGCGGTGCTGTACAACGACCGCTCCGTCCTGGAGAACCACCAYGCTGCTGCCGCCTGGAACCTCTTCATGTCCAGGCCAGAGTACAACTTCCTGGTCAACCTGGACCACGTGGAGTTCAAGCATTTCCGCTTCCTCGTCATTGAGGCCATCCTGGCCACTGACCTGAAGAAACACTTCGATTTTGTGGCCAAGTTCAACGCCAAGGTGAGATTAGTTCGGGGTTCTGGGGGATGGTCAGAAAAGACTGTGGGCCTTGGGAGCATCGCAGCAAAAAGGCTACTGTGTTTCTCTTTCCTACGAAAGCCCTTTCCGCTGCTGTAAAATGTTCTTGAATAACAATCTGGCCTTTCTGTTGGRTTTTACTCGTTTAAATTTAGTGGCACAGCTTCTCTTCTTCTATATCTTTAGTTTTTTCAAAAAGCGGTTTAAGGCTAAAAGTATTATAGACAATTTGAGTTTAAATCCCACTTATATCCTGCTTTTCAACACTGTTTTCTTGTTCCCTGGCGCTTTAGACCTATAAGCAAAGCACTCGGGGCAAAAGTCAAAGGTGTTACCAAGTTTCCATAATGGCTACTTTAAGTGAATTTTTACTGATTCAGTCATACTGTTGTATTATGAAAGCACAGAAATCATAACAATTTTGACATTCTAATTCCAAATGCAGTGAAAGTATGATCTTCCTTTCCTTTCTCTTTCCAGAGAAAGGCCTCTAAAGATCTTTCCTGCGTGCTCCCTTCAGTGAATATAAAATCACAAACCTGGGGAACCATTCTTAAAAACTATTTACAGTTTCAACCTAATYTATTGGAAATCACCTCCTATTAAATTACTTTAATAAACTCCATCACCCATCAAAGCAGGGTGATCCAGGCCTAGGAACTCCTAGCTGTTTTGGTGACACAGATAAAATGTTTTCTTGTGGTATTAATCAGGATGGACCTATATGCTGACACTTTGAAGCCTCCAGATGTAACACTGGGTTTGTTTTCCATTCCCTGTGACATCTCTCTCTTTGTCAGGCTTTAAGCTGTAAAGAAAGGCCTTAGATATGGTCCAGGGTAGACAAAGAACTCATCTGTAGATCTATAAAAGTCTGAGCTCCTTCTGCACCCCTGCTAGTCACGTCCCAGATCCTCCAGTAATATCAAGAGGATTTCTTAGGTCTTAATTTTAAACTCTGGATCATTTTCACCAGCCTAATTTCCTCATAAAGTACTGAACAGTGGCAGATTCTCATCTGTTCTACAATGGCAGTAAAGTACTGGGAATTTAAGCTATCTGAATGCATCCTTTGAATCTGGCAGTTCAGACCAAAAGCTTGACTTCTGTGAACATAAGTTAAGAATGAAAAAAGACAGGCTAAAACAGTGATTACTGGAGCTTTTATTTTAGAGCAGTTCGTAGTATATATCACTTTTTATTGTGAGAGGTGTGGGGAAAATAGACAAAAAGAAAAAGGTAGGAAATAGTTTCAGCCATACTTGGGCCAAACAGAGAAATAAGCTCATTACACACATCTTCACACTGCAATTAAACCAGCATGGTATTTTATAGCAATTTATATTTATACACTAATTAGGTATTAACTTCTTGAAAAATATCATGGAAAGGCTCCATTYGTTTGTTTTCCTAGCAGGTGCTTTCAAACAGGCGCGTAATGCGCTAAATATTGATTTCCTGTTATTCGTCTCAACGTTCTTTGTTTTTCGCTCATTTTTGCCCCCCTAGGTGAACGATGACGTTGGGATTGACTGGACCAACGAGAACGACCGCCTGCTGGTGTGTCAGATGTGCATCAAACTGGCCGACATCAACGGGCCTGCCAAGTGCAAAGATCTGCACCTGCAGTGGACAGAGGGCATCGTCAATGAGTTTTATGAACAGGTAAATAAATGCGCGTCCAAAACTGCGTGGCTGGTGTTAAACAGTCTTGGAGCGTGACGAGTGACAATCACAGAGAATAGGGTGAAGAGGTTGGCTGGAGTTACACTAAATCCATCCTTTTGCTGGACCAGTGAAAGTCACTGAAGTTTCTGGTGTTTTCTCAGAGACCTGTGATGATGGTGTGTCTACAGACTTAACTGTTCTGGCACTGTGGACATGGTGAACGAGTGTTCCTTTACTCTTTTTTTTTTTTCTGTTGAGAGTCATCATGTCTCCCTTTCAGCCTTTTTTAGTGTAAACTGTCTTTTCATCCTTCCTTCTGTGTTCTATCAAGACGTCAGCTTCTTCTCATGGCTCTCCTCTGCAGCCCCTCCACGTCTCACACTTTTATTGACGTGTGGTCTCCGAAAGTGGGCACAACATTCCTGTTCAGGTGATCTAAACAGAGCTGTGGAATTATTTTAGCTTCCCTGCGGTCCACGTCTCTTTTCACACAACCAGAACCTTCGTGTGCTGARCAGGGTTAGGGTTAGAAACACTGACTTTCAGTTTATCACAGATTTATTCACGTATCTGCTCCCTACACCTTGGTCCTGACCCATACTTTCTTTTTTAAGGCAACACTTGTAGCTCTCAGAGACCTGTCAGTACAACTGCACTAATTACGCCAGGCAGTGCTGCTGGTAGCACAAGGAAGGAGGACAGGCACAGATTGATTTACAAAGACCAGGGAACACAGCCAGGCACTGGTCCTCTCTCTCWAGGTGTAAGGGAGCCCTTAATTGAACCTTTTCTCATTATAACCTATTTAGCCCTGCTGAGTGCAAGGGTCAGGGCTGTTCCCACACTATTCCTCTGTTTCCTGAGTGGGAACATATTTTGAATGTGCTGGTTAGATTAAACTCCACATCCTGTCTTTTCCAGATGAAGCAAACAGGCTAAATCACTGAACCAGACAACCCACAGGCTTCTTGGGGAGGCTGTGCAGTAACTTGGACTCATAGACTAATTCCATTTAAAGCTTTTCATCTGCCCTTAAATTTACTGCACTTACWGTTTGAAAAAAAAAAAARMCARACAGGATTTTCTGCTGCCTTCTGCAGTATGTAAAGAGACAGGAAAAGGGACAAAATTCAGACATTGACCAGAAGCTCCTTCATTTATTTCAAATCTCCCGAGAAAAAGAACAATGAACCTTACATATATTGCAAATATGTCTGGTTCCAGTTTTGTTTTCATTTTTTTCTTAAACCAAGAGAGTGTGTCYCAAAACAACCTTCACGTCCCAAAATTTCTTTCAGGAAATGGTTTTTCTTCTTCATTACAGCTGTCCCAACAAATTGTACTTCACAGTTCTGGTGATGACCATAGTTTATATGGGTGACTACTGCATGCAGGCAAAACCTGTTTATTAGATATATTGTATTACTTTCCTTTGTTCTAACGTAAGTAATATCAAAGAGAAGTGCCCCAATATGTTRATATCATCAAAGTGTTGGACAGTGAATCAAGCTTGGGAGGATACACACGTGGGAAGATCCTGAGTTATCTGTTCCACAGTAGGAATCTGGGTTATTTTCTGTCATTCAGAAGTGGGAATCAAAACAGAGAACATTTTTTTTTTCTTCTACTTACTTCTGGCATTAAGGAGGATAAGCTAGGTTCTCAATTTATTTTACCTATTTTAAAATCTGGTTTTCTTTATAATAATATTCTACAAGAGGTGTATCAAATCATGTTCACCATGCTTTTCAGCATCACGTGTTTTCTGACAAGGGAAAAGTCTTCATATTCTCATTTCTAGAATGGAGAATTTTATGGGAAGTTTGAATTTCCCTGGAATTATTATCAGAAAGCATACATGTGTGAATTCAGCCTATGCTGTGAAAATCATGAAATATCTTTCTTATAATAAACACCAATTCCTTTGAAGAATGTCAGTCCCACATAAATAAAAACTGCTTATTAAAAATATGTTGTATAGAAATAGTCAAAATCCTGTGTCATATCATTACAGGATGTCTCCTTCTCTCCACATGCTCAGCATAATTAATTGAAGACAGGTTAGACATATTAAATAGAATTAAAAACCACACTGCAGGATGTTTCACGTAATAAATCATGTTTTAACAGAATATTAAAAAAGAATTTGTAAACATTTCAGCAGTCTTCAGCATTCTTCCCACTACTGACAGCTCACAACCAGGAAACCTCAGATATGTTGCTGTAAAGAGGGAGCTGCCAGCTCTTCTTAATTTGCCTGCTATTTCAGGAATGGATGGCATGTCTYAGTGTTTTGTCAACACAAATATTTTTTGTTTAATGAGTGAACATTTCGGGGTGGGTTATTATACAAGTAACGAACAAAACACAACGAAGTAAGATATTTAGCTCTCATTTTTTGGCCTTCACCAAACACAGATACAGACAGGGGTTTGGTCAGATACAAAGACCATGACTTTTGAAAAATTTACGTTACAAGGAAATAAATATAAGCAATGTGGAAATGGAAATGTATCTCCGAATTCTAACCTGTATTCTTAAATATAGGACTCTGTATTGTATTAAAGTGTTAATTTACATATCAGGCTTGATTAGGGAGGTTAGATTTTCAGAGGGGGGGGAAGATGGCATCTGGTCTTGTCTGCTCAGCTGAAAACTCACTGATATCACCAGAAGCTTTGCTGTGATAGGGAAGTGAGTATATCAGATTTGGTTCTGCAATAAAGTTTTACTTTATTTTACATCATGAGAGGAGAGAGAAGAAAGTCTTCCTATGCCTCCCTCTCTTCTCAAGAAAAGTCAACAAAAAGCTTCATGGGAAAGATTTACTACTTTTGAGCAAGGGAATCATTTTTTTCATAGGGATCGTTCTAATAGTCCCAGGAAACAAATATTTATGACCTAAAGCCAAGAGGACATGTCCATGTTACTTATAATGACAAAATTAATAAGAATTTGGTGASACAGCCCTTGCTTGTAGAAGTTCAGTCTTGTTTCCTGTGAACAAGGTGGGTGTAAACGAACAATCGAAATTGGAAGGAATTTTTTTTTTAAATTATTTGAGGGCTTGAAATAATTATTCATATTTTCACACTCGCAGTGTAAACTGCAGGACAAGGGTGATAGGTGTCATTCTGACCAGCCATTAGCAACATCCTTGTTGGGTTCACACTGTCAGTGGTGGGTTGGTATCAGCTCCTACAAGAGAAGAGCTGTRACTTTGATTGACCATTTGACACGATGGCACTGTAGCAATGTCATGCTGGAAATGCCACTGGAGTTCAGTTGTTCTTTCATCGTTTTTAATTGGTTGGATGTGCTTTTCCGCTTCTCGTGGCACAGTTTTGTTTCATCGAGTTCAGAGAATTACAGCTATTTTTCATCTCCAGGGTGATGAGGAGGCCAGCCTGGGCCTGCCAATCAGCCCTTTCATGGACCGCTCCGCTCCTCAGCTGGCTCACCTCCAGGAATCCTTCATCACCCACATCGTGGGACCACTCTGCAACTCCTATGACTCCGCGGGGCTCATGCCAGGAAAATGGATAGAGGATAGTGATGAATCAGGAGACACTGACGAGCAAGAAGAGGAGGAAACGGCAGAAATGGAAACTTGTGAAAATGCCGAATCCAGTAAGTGGCTGGCACTGATATTTTCCAACAGAACAAGCTCCATATCGTGACCAAAAACTTAAGCAGAGGCTGTGAGCTGGTCAGGTTCACCATGGGCCTCCTCCAGAGTGGCAGTGAGTCGGTGCTGTTCTTGGTGAAGCTGTAGCTACTTCCATTGTTCATGGAGATGCTTCATGGATTCAGCACCAATGTGGTTAATATCTCCCATTTATTTTTACCTTCAGTTGACGTTTCTGGTGGTGGATCACCTGTCTGTGTATGAGGGCCTTTTAGACTGTTTCAGGCCTGGTGTTTTTCTCTTAACAGCCTCACTTTTTCTGTTCTTTCCCACACACTTTCATGCCCTGCCTGAGCACCATCCCTGTTTTCAGTTGGGAAAGCTGAGAAAGATTTGATGATTGCAGGAAGTCACAAACGGGTGGGGAACAAAAATCTGCATCTCCTGATGTGCAGAATTAACCTCTTATCTCTAGTAAGATCTAGAGGTACAGAGTTTGTATTTAAGAAATCTTTGCTGTTGTTCACACACACCACACTTGCACATATTTTAAGTTCAGCAGGTTCACATGCACAAAAAATCTTGTAGAGAACAGCAAACATTAAGTAATATAACACATACAGGTTGATTTAGCACCTTATGATCTTTAAGTTCAGTAATAGGCAGAGCCACATGTTTGTGGCAGATTGGCCTGTATGGAATTGCCTGCTAGGAGGAAATTGTGTGCAGTTGGTAACTAACATAGACCCCCAAAGCCTGAAACTGATATTGCTATATTGAAAAAAAAAGATGAAGGATGTTCTCATATATCCACCAGAGTGTCTGACCTTACTCTAAAATCCTTAGTTTCCTTTCATCTTATACCTCTATTCACTTCTCTTATGTGTCACCACTAGTCGAGTCCAATAATGCTGTTTTCAGGTTAAAATCACTCATCATTAACCCTTCTCACATTGCAAACAGACCAATTTTAATTGTCTTCTGTTTTCTTCTTTGCATTCTACTTTCTTGTAGTACTTTACTATTCAGCCTCGCGGTGTTAGATCTGTTTTTCAAAACCTTAAAAGTTACTGTATCAGAAGTTTTGAAATATGCAACAAATTCTTCCTACTTCCTTCTTAACAAATGGGGGGTGCTCATCTCAATCATACCACTGTGCTCCAAACTCTTTCTTCAGGTTCCCTAAATTCTCTGTAACTGTGTTGATCTGAATCAGGAATCTGGGACATCTTTGGTGTCAATATGGTGGCCTCTCAGTTCCTTAGAAATTTATACCCATGATCAGTGCAGTTTTGGATGTTCTAAACTTTCTCAATGAAACAATAAAAGGTTGAGATGTCAGGTGCATAGATACTGAGAGCTGTATAAACGTTGGTAAAGATCTSTTTAGTGATGAAAATGCCTTTTAGGCAGGAATAAATATAATTGTGGCAGAAAACACTCCACCTAGGTCCTAATAATTCACCGAAGCAGTTGAGATCAATTTAAGAGTTACAAACCTTAAGGTAGCTTGAAATCATTTTTGTTGCTATACAGGAGAATGTACTTTTCCTGAAGGTCTGATGCAAGTGTAGGAATCAAACAGACTCAGTCTTTAGTGATTCAGACAAATGTTCTCACCACAGCAAGTGTGTGCAGAGAGCAACAAGATGTGGGGTCACCCGGGAAACCCGGGAGAGAATGTCCTGCTGTGGCATTGGCAGGGTAGGGGCTTCTTATTAGTGCTAAACCTGAAGGTTTCCTACAGGGAACCAAGGGCTTTCTAATGAAGGATTGAGTTGGATTTGGTCTGTGCTCAGTGAAAAGCTCTTTGTTTCCAGTTCAAAAGCTTCAAGGGCTAAACGTTTTGGATCCTGACACAGACATACTTCAGGCAACCTGCAAATACTAATCCACGCAAATTTATTTGGTACAAAACATTCCTCTACGTCACCTCCTTTAAACAAGAAATCAGCAGTTGTCTTTGGAGGGGTTGTTGTTTCAGTTCTTTGACTGCCATTGGCACTGTTAAGGACCAGGAAAGATTTTCCAGCTTTGTACTGTTAAGGAGTTAACAATCAGTGTTGGACAGACTACAAGGAAGAAAACAYCCTTCAGACAGCAAAACACTTGTGGCGCAGCTGTCTCAGGAGCCATGAGAACCACCAGGGACTAAAACACTTCATAGGTTAAGAGCAGGGGGCTGGTGCTTCAAAACCAAAGCCAAGTGGGCTCCCCAATAGTATTTGGATATATGGTTACTTCTTCAGTGGTCACACTGGTGCCAAAGCAATGCTGTGCTAAGGCTTTAAGGTCACCTCCACTGCGATGGTGGGGTGATAGATCCTTGAAAATGGAACACAGGAATGGGTTCCCTTCTTTGATTATTAATGCTTCAGTAGTAATCCTCCATTCGTTACCCTTCTACAGCTCAGCTCAGAGATAAAATGGAGAGAAAACAAATTCGGGATTTTTTTTTTTTTTCTGGGACAATCAACAGGGATCTATTGGGTGTGGGGAGGGCACACAATTTAATGTGTGTTGATCAGAGTCTTTAAGAACTTGATACAAAATGAGCAGAAACAGCTCAGCAACATGTTTTATACATAACCATTCAAGCACTATGTGCCTCTGTGAGCAGCAAAGTCAAAATGCAGCCTTGGGATAGGATGAAGCTGAGGCTCAAACTGTGCAGGAAACCAGTTTGCTTTCCCAGAGGTCTGGAGAGGCACAGCTTTCTGAATTTTAACATTGTTTAAATTTGTGGTTTTAAAAATCTGCCACAGTATACTCTGTCTGCTTCTTACACCTTCAGTTCCCTTTTCCTGCTAACAGAAACCAGTCCACTAACGTCATGTGGTGTTTTATAGGAAAGAAGAAGTTCAAGAGGAGGAAAATCTACTGTCAGATCACTCAGCACCTGCTTCAGAACCATAAGATGTGGCAGAAAGTGATCGAGGATGAGGAGAGGTTAGCTGGGTCGGAGAAGCAAGGCACGGAGCAATCCACACTGCACCAATCCTCAGAACAAATCCAGGCCATCAGGGAAGAGGAGGAGGAGAAAGGGAAGGCCAAGAAGGACGAAGAGGAGAACACAACTGTAGAACCAAACCAATGACAATCTTTGCAGCAGTATTTTCAGACAGATTGACTCGTGCACAGACTCTTTCTCAAGCCAGCACAGCATTTAGACACAACACTGTAGAAGTATGGGATAATGCGCCTACAGCTGTTTAATTTGTTTCTCTTTCCTTTTTATGGTGAGGTACATTGTTTAAACTCCTATGCTCAAGGAAGCTTTCACACTGCAACACCGGCTTTACAGACTTTCTTTAAAGAGATTTGGGGGTGGGTGGAATTATATAAATATATATATATATATATATAGCCAGGGTTATTGGCCGCACACTTCAGCAAAATACATTTAATGGTATATTATGGTCACTGTGATATTTACAGGAGAAAGTTATCTAAGGAAATGCTGCTTCTGAAGCACATTTGCAGTTAACAGTAAGGTACCAGTTAAGTAGCTTTTGCTCTGAATGCTGAGGGATAAAAGTTCCAAAGCTTTATATGAACGCTGATATATCCTGCCAACACATACGTGTGAGCGAGGGGGTGTTTGCAAGTGTGAGTGGCTGTGAGGAAATACAGCATAGTCTGAGTTCTTACAACACTGGCTGTAGCACATGTCCCAGTGCACCACAACAAGCAGAAGGCCTGAATTTTAGAGAATTTGTGCCTGCAAAGGAACAATTCTGAGGAGCTCTGCTTTCCCATAGCCCTCCCATCCCAGTGTGCACTCCAGCTGCAGGCAGCAGCCGTCCAGCTGCTCTGGCTCTATCCAGCTGTGCAGGCACCTCCTCCTCCTCTTCCTCGGCACTTCCCGGACTGCTGGCGAAAGGGATGTGCCAGGAGGGCTGTTTCCAAAGGGGGGACTGTTCCCCTGGAGGTGGCCTGGCCCTCTGTGTACTTCTGCGTGTGTGCGTGGCTGCGTGGGGTCAGCGTGTGTTCGGGCAGGAGCGAGCAGGGAGCCGACGTGTGCTTGGGAGCTGCGGCCGCGCTGTCCCCTTGTCCCCTCACCCTCTGCCTCYGGCCGTCACTGACCAAACAGGTCATTCAAGAACAAAGCTAAAGCGTTGTCAGAGCAAAAGAAGGGCGGTCTGGGAGCCATGGCCTTCCCCAGAGAAGTGCGAAGCGGGGACAGTGCCAGTCCTGCACCGGCCGGACACTCGAGTGTCCCAGCAACCACTCACAGGAGCTTCAGAGAACTTGGGTTTTCAGTGTGAGGTGCTGGATGGGAGCAGTTTGTTGCTGGCATTCTGCTTAGAAGCAGCATGTTTGATCCCACCAATATACATTTTTTCCTCTTTCTTTTTTTTTTTTTTTGTTTTAAGAGAAAGAAAAAGATCAGGCCTGTAAGAACAGCAGATCTTTTTTTGTTGTTGTTGTTCTGTTCATTTGTTTTCTCTGTTGTTTATGCTGTGAGCCAAATGTCTATTTAAAAGGTTGGATATTCACTTTCAATATTTTATTTCACGATATTATATTTGTCAATGATTAGCTATCTAGATGTAAATATGGAAAAATTTTTATGGGTTCCTGTAGATAATGATATCTTTAAGAAAAAAAAAAAAAAACAGAAAAAGAAAAAAAGGGAAAAGTTGTTTTGTAAAGATAATTTTTTTAAAAAATAAATACAAAAACATTTTTATACAGTGTAGCCATTTCCAAACCCCACAAATAAAGTCTTGAGTAATTTGTATAGACCCTTCTGGGAAGCCAGTGGTCTACAGGATCAAGGCTTTAAAATATTAATTCTCTTGGGGACTGGCAGCACCAACCAGTACCTCACAATTTAGAGATTGGTTCCCACAGAAACAACTATATATATAAAGTTCAGTATCTCTCAAAAATCTTTTGACTATGTATGCTTTTTCTACTTTGATCCTGCAGCCCTTTACCAAGAAGAGGGTTGCTTGTGAGAGTAAGATTCCTTGTGAAAGGCAGAGTTTGTAGAAGTCCTTTCTGTATTAAATTTCTAACATCACACCCATCACTTTTTGCTATTGTTACACATTCACCAAATTTCATGATCCTATTGGTACCTCCCCAAAAATGTTGGAAAACATTCTCTATCAAAGCCRAGCACTTGTGTGTTATCACTTCAGAGTTTCTTCTTGCTTTGCATTTCTGTCAGAGTGAGCTTTTGCCCAAAACAGGATTTTGGGTTTGACTGGTTGCATTTGCCTGATATTGTCCCATCCCACTCCTCCCAGTAGAGGTGTTTGCCTTTCAGCAGAGTGACTGGAGCACGGTTCTGAGTGCTCTTCTCAGCAGGAATATTTAGGAAGTGTTTTCCAATGGAATCAGAAAAGCAAAGATCCAAACTGCACTGTTATTTTAAAGGGAAAGGACATAGTAGAGTTCATTCGAAAGGAAAAAGATGTCTCCAAGATCTCACCAATTCCAGCTTGCACTGTTTTCACACCTCTTCCATCACTTTGATTCATCATTTTATTTGGGTTTTTCTTGTACAAGTGATATACATACCTTATAGTATGAGAAGGATTTATTATGCCTCATTCTGTCCTTTAAAAATTAAACTTACAGAGATGCTTTAAAATTCACATCTCCAAGCACTTTTTTCTCGATTTTCAGTCCATAATCACTGCAACTGGATTTTAATGTTGTTTTGTATATTGCCTTTGCTAGAAGATGAAAAAGTTACATTGCAGCAAGTGTTAGTGGGTGTCCAGTTGGTAAAATTACGAAGAGGCATTTAAAAATGAGGCTAAATCCTCAAAGTACAGTTCCACATATTCCTCTAAGCTGGCATACGCMGGGTTGAACCAAGAGGAATCATCCTAAAAATGTGTTGAAATGGAACCATTATATTTTTGCAGTCATCATTTTTGGTTGCCATTAAGTAAAATTAGTGTCAGCTTCTAATTTAAGATGTTATTCTGCATTGCCAATGCAGCTGCTAGAAATTGATACTCCATTGCTACCCAAGCCTGTTTATGGGAACAGATTGATTAATTTGGATCTTTAAAGCGAAGCAATTGCTGACAGACTTAAAATTAGAATGATTGTTGTTTTTATCCAAACTAGAAGGAAATTCCAGTGAAGAAACTGAAGTAGCTGCGAGTGCTCAACTGGGTAAGAGGTGACTTCTTTTTTCACTCCAAATAGTTGATAACCAAATCCTATTTCTGCAGGTGGCCACTMCTTATGGATCTGATTTGCAGTCTTTGAAGTGCATGTCTGGCAGGCAATGATCAGGAAATTTCCAGGTTGGCTTAGATGTAACACATTTTATGTAAAGAATGTGAAAACCTTTTTTTTTTATTTTTTTTTTTTTCCTTTGAGGTTCATAGATAATGAAGCAGGTAATTTAGGGGGCTTTATAATATTTTCTGGTCCAAAGAAGGCAAAACTTCTGACCTGCAGTTAGAGCAACCTTTTGGAGGCTAGATCTTGAAGGTTTTCCACTTTGTTGCAAACACCGAATAAACCACAGCCTATGGAATATTTTAGGGAAAAAAATTAAAGAAATAAAAGGCAATTAGTTGTATCCAAGCAGCAAAATGCTCAGGTTTTAGGTGGGATGTTTACAGTGTTGATATGGATTTCTGGTACATACCATATGTAAGCAGTGTGTTAGATACTAGAGAAAGCAACCCCCATTTCAACAGTGTTTTTTGCAATGACGAAATTATTTTAGTGTTCTCTTCTTTAAAAACAGGAAGAGAAAAATTAGATTATTTTTTCCATTTGGATATTTTGTTTTCCCTGCTTTAGTGTCACTTGGTGTCTGATCCTGGTCTCTTCTAATCTAGAAGTTTGCTCCTTTTCTTTTAGGAACAGTCTGAGATATTAGCTTCCAAGAACCCAAAAATGCTGTGTCTAGAAATAATAGTTTCCACCACGTTCAGAAGGTCGTAGTTTACTATTTATGCTCTGATTCTAAAATCTTGGCTTGTTTTTAGCTAAAGTGCAGAGCATTTTGACACATCCCTGAAAATCATCCACCTCCTCCAGTAGGACAATGGTGTTTGATGTGATGTTGCAAGCCGTGAGTTGCAAGAATCGAGGGAAAAGGGATTTTACTGTTCTCCTGGCAGGATTCTGGACTGCCTTCCTCCGTGAATGAAACCTTTTACAGAAAGCTGTGTGTCACCAAGGGCCTCCCCTGGGACACTGTGCAGGGTGCTGGCTCTCGCAGGAAACGGTCACATTCTGGCAGTTAATGGTTCCCAGGGTAGATGGAATTCGAGAATACTTTTGTTAACAATGCAGGGATAGTTTTCATCACTTTTTACCCTGACATCACGTGTGAACTTCTCCGTGCATCATCATCAACCTAAAATCCAAGACTGCCGCTGCTCAATACCTTTTGAGTGGGTGCATTTGGGTCTTTTACCATTAGTGTACCATTAGAGTTCTTAAGATGCTGATGGTCTGAATTTGGAAGGAAGTTAAGGCTGTAAAGGTTCACATAGATGCTTTTAAAAGTACCATTTGGCATCCAAGCAAATTCTGTTCCCARGTCCCTTTCTATGCATTCCACGCTGCACATGAAGTTCGTTTGTTTTCTTKAGAAAGTTCTAAATTTCTCTCTGCTTTTTAGACAGAATTGTTTTTTCTTTCCAAAATTCTGGCCCCATCTCTCTTCAGAAGTGCCCTGGCAAGTAGAATGCAGTRTGGAGAAGCCAAGGATCCTGCCAGATTGAGCATCAGTCGTGGCAGAGCCCATGAGGACTCTGTGGGAGAGGCAACACGGATGCACTTATGGCTCATTCTAGAGCTGATCCATGTGATAGAAACAGTGCTCAGTGAGCTGGGAGCACCAGCAGCAACAGTTCTGTGACTTCTCTTCCTCTGAAGAAGAGGCTTTTGACTGTTGGAAAACCTGCATAAAAACGAACATATAATATTTGCTATTACGAATGCAAGTACTGTTAGGAGTTGAAGGGGTTGTACACGTGCAGGAAGAAAGGCAAACTGGAGTTTTGTGGGAAAGAGAAAAGGAAATTGTAGTCCAGTGTGAAGCAGAATTTATGCAACAAGCTTTATTTTCCTTTTCTTTCAAAATCAAATGTAATCGCACTGAAATGAAGTACACACAGAGTTTTTGGGAGTTTAACTGCTGTTTGGTGTTGCAGCATTAGCCAAAGTTGTGGCAAGGTTAAAGAGAAGATAATTATTCCSATTATTTAGAGTGGGGGAATCTTTTACTTTTTTCATGTTTTTAGTTGAATCAACAAATAAGGATGTCCAGGGCTCCTGGAGAAAATATGTGTTAAGTGGTTCTGAAAAGATGGGCTAAGAATTGAAATTAGTTGACAGCTGTCTTAAGCAAACATTAGAAGAACTATGAAAAGTACTGATTGTTGGAGTCAAACTTCGATTTAGAGCAAAATAGCACCAGTACWTTTGAGAGCAACTTAGTATGATAAATCTTTCCTTGAATTTCATCACTTTCTTTTAGCAAAAGAACATTCCTCTGGAGGGTAAATCAAAGCAGGGTTTAGCCCCTGCTGTGGTAGTTTTTGAATCYCAGTGTTGGAGGGAGCAGTGTGAGAATTATCCTCTATTTACATCCTAATTATGATTTATTCAGAGGCCATTAGTGAGATTTTCCTGGCAGGCAGGTGTTCTTCTGATGAAAAATACATCACACTGCCTCAGCAGGATGCAGATGTCACCTGCATGAGCCTGAATTCCTAGGACAATACAAGCACCTCAAGAGCCTGGAGGCAGAAATGTGCTGGTGTATTTCTGGAGAGTCCATTTTCACCGTGACAAAAGGAGGCAAAAGCTCGAGCTAGTTAACAACATTTCATTGATAAAACTGAAATGATGAACAGTTTGAAACCTTGCTAGTGCCACTTGAGGTGTATGCAGAAATTCCTCTGAGTGCTTGCACGTGTAAAAACTGCTTCTTGTGAGAGCTGATGAGTTCAGGTAAAACCAACTGGCCTTGGCTGTGACCTGTCAAGCTGAAGGGTGTAGTAAACCAAGAACAATTTTTGATTGAAGTTGTTTCAGGAAAACTTTGCTTGGTGCAAGAGGAGAAGGGGGGGGGGGGAACAGAAAAAAGGAAATATTTCATTTGAGTTTTCAAGTCGCTAGCCTGGGCCGGTTGTTTCTCACTTCCAAAGCCGTGTGTGTAGTGTGTCCAAACTGTGGGAATGGGGCAAGAGATGAGACTTGTCCTGCCCTGGATGCCACATGGAATCTGTGTGCTCCAAGGAGCACCACTGAAATCTGCAGGTGTGGATCAGGTGGGGGAATCCAGCTATCCCTGTTTTCCGTGGGGAAGCAGAAGAGCAGGTATGAAGGACTTTGCCACAGCTGCAGGCCACGTGTCCTTTTATGGCTGAATTTCGTCCTGCTGCAAAACCGTAGAAATCAGATCAAATAATAACTGTTGTTCTCAACGCTGTCTTCCTTCACCACAGCGAACACTCCACAAACAATTGATGTGAACTAGCAACTGCTCTTCTCTTCACTTTTAAGTATTTATTTAAAGGAGGTTGAGTCTTGGGGGTTTTGGTGGGTGTTTTTCTCCCCTGACCCTAGCCATTTCGCCCCCATGCTTTGAGGGGTTTGCCATGTGTGTACATACTGCTGTAGGTAGAAAGCCTGTGAAAGCTGACTTTCCTTTTTCAAAACTCCTGCCTGATCCTGACACGCGACGAAAACCTGTATTTGAATGCAAAAATGTGGATTTGTAGGTGTTTGTAAACCTTGATACAGTGCTGCAGATGGTGTCCCTAAAGATCAAAGGCAACTGCTATGTGGTGTTGATGATATCTTTAATATTTCAACCATGTCAGCGTACTTTTGGTCATTACTTTTCTAAAGTTAAGTCTTCTTTTCTTGAGTAATCAATATAAGATGTTTGCATGATGGAAAGTAATTGAAGTTCACTTAAAAAAAAAAAAACGTGATTCATATTGTAGGTTACATTTGTTTAACAGATTAACATTTTCACTGATGGGTGGCAGTTTTTTTTTCCTTTTTAGTGCTTTTGATAGAAGAACATCTAGGACATTTTCCAACAAAAACACATTTTTTAACCTTTGCCTCCAGTTGTGGGAGAAATACCTTCCAAAAMTAATTGTTTTCCAATAGAGTTTGGCCATCTGGGTAACAATATGCAAGTATGTATATCACGTAAGAAGATGTGTTTAAAAAAAAATAAAAATCCCATTTTGGTGAAGTAACCAAGAAATTAACCTAGCAAGATCAAAACCCTTTCTGAATGGAAATTTTGGGTGTGCCAATATAATTGAAGCACTTGACCCCCCCCACCAGATTTTAGTGCCAAATTATACAAATTTTTGTATTTTAAAATTGACAACAAGCCAGGCAAAGTTTTGGTGTTTCTTTTTCACTTCAGGAAACACTGAGGAATTTGGTCACCTTCCATCCTTTCCTGTGAGGTTTGACTCCTGGCCTGGGAGCTCGGGGCAGAATTGTTTTAATGATGCTTATTCAGACTCAGCTCTAGTAGCAAGTTTCCACAAATCACTCGCGTACTACAAATTTAATCCCTCCTTGATGATTTTTTTTTCACTTCCAAAGGTGAGAAAAAGGTGGGGGGAGTGTCATTTTTTACGGCTCTATTTGAAAAGGGTTTTGTGTACCTTTATAATTCTTTTGAAGCAATATTTTAAAAAATAACTGCCAGCCAAAGTGGCAATGCAGAGAAGTGCCATCTTGTTTAGGGTTTGTACACGCCAGTTTTTAACACAGTGTTCTTTTCACTAAGTAATACATAYGTTAATTTATATTTATATATTGTCAATATTGTTGTAACCAAGCTTCTCCTTTCTAAACACTTCAGGAACAAGGCCTTGTATTTTTAGGTGATTTTCATAAACGGAATAATTCTTTTCCTTTCACTAGTATCTTGCACTCGATACATGTAGCAATACTAATATATTCTCTTCACAAGTATTTGTTAAGTGATTTAGTTAATGGCTGATAAATGTTTTGTACAAAATAGATTCTGTACAGGAAAAAAATCTTTTAGATAAACATTATTTATTTTTACTGTTTTGTAAGTTAGACACTATAATGAAGCTCCTTTTTGCCAGAATTACTGGAAGTGCCTCTTGGTAAAATGTATTATACAGTAAATATGTATTCAAAATTATTAGAAATACTTGTCACAAAATGAACAATGTGGATGTTGCAATGTGAAGACAAATGTACAACATAAATATAATTCTGTGGTATCCTGTTGGCTGTGTTTCTTTTTCCTTTATTGAAGAAATTTGCTTTAGGTGGCCAGCTTTCAGTTTAAGCACCAGACTACAAAAGGCCTGTACCATCTTCAGACTCTGATTCAAATCCACTAAAAGCCTGTATATATTGAATAACCATTTTAGCTGCCAGCCCTGCTTGGTATGTGTTAGTGACCGTGTTTATGGGTATCTGATTTCCTGCAACTTTTACCTGCAGAGTTCTGCACTTCAGATCACTAATAAATCCCATGTTAAATGTTTTGTGACTCAACCAATCTGTGGAAGGCCTCATTATAACCTTTCTTCTTTAATGATGACTGGTATTTCAGCATCCATCATCTGTGCGCTTTTCAATCCAATTAATATCGTCTATATGTGGTCTCTGTCACATGGCAGGATTCAGCCATAGCAAAGTGGAGTGGCTAACGCTTCCAGAGAAAATGAAATGTGTTACCTTAACAGTTTCCCATATTCATCACAGAAGTAATCTGTTGAAGTGGGACATCAGTGTGTGAAATCAATTTTCTTGCCATTATATTGATAAGTGTGCTGTCAATTTTCAGTGAAAAATTTTGCTAGTCTTTTATGTGGGCTAGAATTGACAACTCCCTACTGTCTTTGCTCACTGTTTCTAATTTCAAAAAAGTATCTCAAAGCTGTCAAAAATTTTACCCACTTTTAAAGTTTTATTACCTGCTTTCATCAAAGACCTGGAGAGCTCTTTAGCTAATTGATTTGAAATGGCTGCATAAAAATTATCTGGATCAACCATGTATTCAAAGCCTCCTTTCCTATCACTTAAAAATTAACAGATTTCAAAATCCCCAAGAGTATCAGCCACATATCTGGCTGTCAATTTTGAAGTCCCACCAGTTTATTTGTCCTCTGGCTAAAATTCCTAACGGTAAAAATGTAAGGAAATTTGCACCAGGCAGTGATTAGGAAGATACAAGTCGGGATCATTGCCAGTATGAAAGTAAAATGTTTTTTTACTGTTTTTACATGTTTTTGAAAATGTTTTACTGTTTTTACATGTTTTTAAAAATGTTTTACTGTTTTTAACTAGCAGTTACCTATTCCAAGGGAACCGCTTCTAAGCCAGCAGCTGCTCTGTCCCAAATAGCTCAATAGCATGGAATTATTTGATCTTAAAATTCACAGAGAAGCATACAACTGGAGTAGCAAAGCAAAACTGTTCCCTCACCACTTCTCATCACAAAGAGCAGGGGCTACCAAGGTAAAGAATGCACTTGTCTGAAAATCACCAAGCTCTCCCTGGAGCTCTTCAAACAGCAAGAGGTTCCCATGGGAAGAGATGAGCCATAGAACACAGAGCAAAAGCAGTGAATCTGCTAATGAGACCACACATGAGCCTGCCTCTCCTGGGGTTCTGCTAAAATATAAAGGAGGCCACCACACACAATCAATAGCAGCTCAATGAAATGTTGCATTTTCCAGGTGTTCAAATTGCTCTCAATTGCTTGGGCAAATCCACTTGCCTAAAACCACTTGAGACGTTTCACTAAAAACAGAATTCTCAGAGAACTCTTGGCACTTTAACAATGGTTTTTTTAATGTTTCTTCAATTATCTCACCGAAATCCTGTGGAAAGCGACATCGTGCCACCCTGGATTCCCTGGATATTTGTCAGTGATTAATGTAGGGATGGAACAGCAGATTGCTTTGACTGTCAGGTGTGTAACTTGAGGGTGCTACCTTGGCCGATGGGGTCTGTAGCTCTGGGGTTGCCATCTCACACAGTCTCAGGGAGATTTTGAACCRCACTGGGTTCCCAAAGCCGTGGCATGCTGAGCTCGAAGCTGTCAAAGCTACCACTTTGTTAAACAGCTTCACTGCCAAGAGGTGATACAAACATTGCATTAATTCGTGAGAAAATGTGCAAGTTTAGTTTTACTGAAGGTTTGATGGCTTGTGTCCATGTGGGTTGCTAGTTAAAATCACTAAACAGCCCAGGATGGACACAGGCATAGTGGTTTGGAAGTCTAATACAGATAAAGTTGCTACAACRTCTGCTTGTCTTCAGCCAGGAAATACAAAGCAGAAGGTTCCTGTTTGATCTGCTTGATGGCTGCATTTATGGTGAGTTTTGTTGTTGTTGCTGGTAAATTACTTCCCATCACAATCCTTTTCACATGGTGGTTGTTTATTACTGTGGTTGCCARAGGCATCATATTCTACAAATTCAACACCTCCTGTGTAATTAACTCCACTGYTCAGTGCTTTGCACCTTCTCTTTCCACATTTCTAGCCAAAATCTTTGGGTTTAAACCTACTTCAAAGAACTTACCTTCATTAAGGAAAGTGCTACGGGATTGTTTTAAGATTAATGGTATTAATCTCTGGTGGCTGGGCAAGTTCCAGTTCCACTTACTACATCTTTACACTTAGAAGTTCTCCCCAAAGCTCCAGTGGGTGCAAATGCTGCCTGCCCTGAAGGGATGTGTCACGTCACTGGATTTCTCATTCATCCACTTTGTTATACTCCCTTGGAAAGGGGTTTTACAGGGCCCTCTGGGACCTTTGCAAAGTGTGGTGCTGTATAAAAACACATAGTTTTTCTCTTCTTTTGAAAATTCTCTTTAAAACCTGCCTGGGTCTAGAATTTGAGTTGTGGGGTGGTTTTTTTTTTTTGCTAATCTTTCAGGAAGGAAAACCTCTGAGCCATTTTACCTGATCAGGCATCTTCTGCAAGTGCTTTCAAGGTAATGTACAGCCACAGATCACACTCCTGCACATGGCCTCAGGCACCCAGCATGGAGAGCATGCATGGAAAAGGTGATACTGTTCTGTGGTCAGGGGGCAGTAAAGGCCTTTACTGCCACTCCTATTTTTGAAAGTTTTTCTTTCTTATGTCTCGTGCAAGGGGCTGAAAATATGAATGTCAGGAATAATTTGATGAACACCTCAGAGRAATGAGACTATTCAGAAGGACCTTTGCCTATCCTAAAACAAGTTAGACAGGCCTGAAATATCATTAGAACAGTTTCCTGTTACTTYTTCTGTTTTTTGGTAAGAAAACTGTTCTTGAAGGATAGAACTGGAAGTCCTTAGCTGGACAAGGAAGTCCCYAAGACTGAAATTCTCATGGCAATCCCCAAGAGCTTCTGACATCCAAAGTGTATAATTTGTCTCTGGTTCTTTGATGTGCAATGAGTACCCAAGGTTTGTTCTGGCTGGGGGTTTCCTACTCATTTAGCATTTAAGCATGTTCTTAGGACTGGCAACAAAAAGGAGAGGAAAATCAATGTCAAGAAATAAATAATCCATAGCAATGGAGCAGCGTAGCTAAAGCAGTTAAAATTATACAGGCAGTGAAACTGGGATGCCTCATTAGTTAATTGCAAATGTCTTCACTGTTTCTACCTGTCACTGACTCCAAGCTACCCATTTACAGCATTTACTGCTGTGACTGTGAGACAGTCCAGGCCCACAGTGGCTCAGGGTGGGAGTATTTACATATTAACATAAATAAAATAATAAAGAAGCATTTGGCCAGGTGTCAATGTGAGTAGCTGAGGACTCATTCCACTGGGAGTTTATACACAGCTTTGCTTTGCAGCACAGTGTCAAGGCTTGCAAATATATTCTCTGTTGGACYGTAGGAATCACCTAAGTTCAGATTTTAGGGTGATGTCATATATCCTAATCCTATTTATACTTTTTGGTTTACTTTTTTAAAAAGTCAGTATTKTCCTTCTAGCAGATAAGAATGCATTCTGTTGGAATAAGTTTTTTTTAAAAAAAAGTCTTTTAGAAAGGAAAACTTTTCRTGTTTCTAAACACTGGGTTGGGAATTTTAAGAGTTGGGGTTTATTTTTTTTTTTGAGACTTTACAAGGTTAGCGTTTGCTCATGAAATGTGCCTGAAGAAGCAGCAGCTGCTTCCCTGGAGCTACACCTCAGAGATCTGTGGTTGTTGGGTGGTTTAAAGACTGGCCCACAAACCTGCTGCRTTTTCAGCGCATTGGTGGGCCGAGGTACCAAGATTACTCTTGTCCCAGCTATTCAGTCTGGCTAGACTAGGCTTTGTAAATGTGATTAATTTAACCTGTCCTTTAGAAATGAAGGTGGTCTGGCTTCTAATTTCCTGTAACTAATACAAAGCAGGAATGCAAAGAAAATAGACCTCAAGGAGCAAGCTTCAGTCTGATTCTTTGTCCTGTAGCTGCTTTAAAGGCTTTGTTTCAATTATAGAATAAGTATATATAAGTAAGCAATTTCTTTTAGGACTATGGGAAAGCAAAAGCTTTCTTGTCTGGCTGATTGTCTAGCAATGCTTCCCATGGGTTTTGTGTCATTGTGCTGTGGGAGGCACTGAAAAGTGACACACAAGAAGTGTCATGTCATGTATTGGAATTCGTAGTGATTTGCTTCCCATGTCTCAGTTCTTGGTAGTGAACTGTGGTAAGTGATGTATTGCACTGCCTTTCCATGTGATAGGCATGGCCTGGGAGGCCTAGAAGACTGAGAAATTCCTGCCTGGATGAGACTGTTTTCTGTCAGATGAACTCACCGAATTTTAGACAGGATCTTGTATTGATTTACTCTGAGCATCTTGAAAAGTATTGCAGAGGACATAAGCATGGCCATTTCTGAGGAACTGCTAAAATTATTTCGTTAGGGAATGGTGACACTCTTCTGGAAAGTGTGAACAAAACTTTCCATGATGGCAAATACCACCCGCAGGGTGATTTTGATAAAGTTCCGGTTGAGATGTTATCTATACCTATAAAGAAGTCAGAGAAGGCTCTAAAAAGAAATTCCAATAAAAGCCCAACTGTGGTAGAAAGCTGCTTCCTCCACTACATAAAACCAGTCTGTAGGTATTTTTCTATAAGTGTGAAGGACAATGGTGTTCATCAATGCAATTTGTAGCATAATRGGGTCTTGGAGGATTATGTGAAAGGGATTATTATAACAAATTTATGAATCTGAATATGAGCCTCACCTGCTTTAAGGGACTGTGTGGTAAAGGTTACCAGTGGCAGAATAACTGGAGTCTGTGTCAGGAATCTTTGAAAGCGACAAGGTCAGCAAYGAAGATTAAAGGTCAGGCAAAACTAGTACAGATCCCGAATTGTGTAAACTCAGTTCTCCTAATAATTGAAGGAAATGGGCTGGAAGCTGTTCTCTCAAAGAGGCTGAAAGAGCTCATAATCACTAATTCTCCTAATCATTAATTACTATGGACTATTAGGCACCCTGATATCTCTTRGAAAAGGGGAAAATAGATTTCCAAGTTTCCAAACCAAAGAAGTAAGTAAGTAAGTACAGTAAGACACTTTAAAGTACAAAATGTGAATTATGTGTAGTGTAATAAAATTCCAGCCGCATTAAGAACCCAAAACGGAGATAGAACGAAGGAAGGGATAATAATTTGTATTAAATCTAGGAAAGCAGAAGCCTACTCTGTGTTTGGCTGTGTGAGTGAGGGTTTAGCTGCCATGGGAACCTGCCGTACTGCAGAGGGTGGGAGAGAGCAAGAAGGGAAAAGGAAGAAAAATTTATAACTTTAAKACCTTTTCTGTTTCTATAATAAAAGCCTACAGGTCAGCAGAAGACAGGATTTACAGGATATCTCTGCTCAAGAAACTACACTGGGACCTAGTCACTTGCTTCACCTTTACACAAATTTACACAAATAAATGGTTCGGTAGCCATGAATTTGTGACAGGAAAAACAGAGGGTGGGAATGAAGTCTGCAAAATTTTCCTTTCATTGTGGCAAAGGAYTTCACTGACTCTCTTGTGCAATTCTGTCCTCTCCTTTAAGCAATCTTTTCATTCTGGTTTTACATTGCATTGACAGGGACTTCTGCCTGTGGGTTTTGGGGAGAAGGGCGTACAGGGCRTAACATGAAGGGCCAGGGACTGGATAGGAAGTTTTTGTGAATCACCTGTTCACCCTCCAGCCTATCTCCTTCCACATACTCCCCATTTTTCTTTTCTAGCCCATTCCCCCTTGAAGTCTTTTTTTTTGTGGGACTGAGCAATTAAGAAGATCAGAGTTTTGGTTTTTTTCCTCTCCVCAAAGCTTTGTCACGTGTCCCATCAAACTTACAGCAACTTGCAAAGGAAAATACCCCCGGGAGCTGTTTAGGTGCTCTTCATGATTCCCGTCTGGGGCACCCTGCATCTTTGCTTTGCTGGTGTGCCCAGTGTCCTGGAATTGATAGGAGGGGACAGAGGAAGAAAGAAGCGAGGAGGTGGGGGAGGAGGATGGGGGGCAGACAAATAGCAAATGCTCAGCCAAAACAAGATACGAAACAAGTTCCCCCACCCCTATGCTTTTTCTTTCTCTACCTCCAGTATAAGATGTACATCCCCAGACAGGGTCATCTCTAAGAGGAGGTTTTCCCCTCCAATTTTTTCCCCTTCTGAGCTGAGACCAGTGCCCGTGCCCGCGTGTGTGGGTATGCGTGAGAGATAGAGGAACTTACCTATGAAAACCAGGCACCATCTCTGGGCATTCCTGCTGCCAGGTAAGATTTGGCTTTTCTTCTTTTCCTTGTCACTCCACCTTTCAGAGACGATGTCCTTTAGCTGGGTTCGGGGGTGACCGGTCTCTGTGCCAGTCTCCTGTGTCCACCCAGCCTGGCCAGTGCAGCTCCCGTGCCTGTGGGCTGACACCCAGCAAAGGCATGTCTAAGGAGGCTTACTGCAAACTGGAGGAGTTKCCAGCGGCGGGAAGGACGTTTTTTCCTTGCCTGGAGTTTGAATGAGTGAAGGGGCGCTTCAGGAACTGGCTGGAGGTGTCTTAGCCCGCTGAATACAGGGTCAGGGGCAGGGCTGAGTCACAGGTGAGTTACCGGGCGTGCTCTCGGTGGGATGGAAGGCAGAGCCACCAGAGAGGGCTCCCACACCCCAACCAGCTGGAGCCATCCATGGAAGGAGGGGTCAGAGCCCCAGCTGTGAGCCCAGGGGACAGTCAGGGACAAGGTGTGAGCGTGGCCAGCAGCTGTCCTGCAGGCAGTATCACCCACCTGGACCTGCTCTGTTGTTGTAGGTGTGATGAAGCACAACTGGGGTGCTGCAGTGCATGGTCATAAACTCTTCAGAAGGGACAGGCACAGAGGGAGAAGCAGCCCTGTACGTTAGGGGATGTTTTGATTGCTAGAGCTTAATGACAGTGACAATATGGCTGAGTGTTTATGGGTAAGAGTCAGTAGGAAGGCCAGCAAGGCAGATGTCATGGTGGGAGTCTGCTAGAAATACAACAGAGCAGAGAGGAAGGGAGGTCTAGGAGGTCCACACAGTCTAGGAGGGTCCTGGAGTGTGTAGCAGAAAACTGCCTCACACAGCTGGTGATGGAAACAATGAGGGCAGGTGTCCCACTGGACCTGTTTGGGAACCGAGAAGGACTGGGAAGTGATGTGACATGTGGAGGCCATCTTGGGCACAGTGATCATGAAATGAGAGAGGTTTTGTTCCTTGGACAATAAGGAGGGGGCGTCAGCAAACTGCCACTGGATTTCTGGAGGGCAGACTTTGGGCTGTTCAGGAGACTGGTTGACAGAGTCCCTTGGGAGGCAGTTCTAAAGGGCAAATGAGTCAGAGAAGGCTGGACACTCTTCAAGAAAGAAATCTTAAAGGTTCAGGAGCAGGTCAGTGGCATCCTGGCCTGTATCAGCAATAGTGTGGCCAGCAGGAGCAGGGCTGTGATTGTCCCCTTGTACTGAGCACTGGTGAGGTCACACCTCAATCCTGTGTTCACTTCTGGGCCCCTCAGGACAAGGACACTGAAGTGTTAGAACATCTCCAGAGAAGGGAACGGAGCTGGRGAAGGATCTGGAGCACAAGTGCTGTGAGGAGCATGTGAGGGAGCTGGGGGTGTTTAGCTTGGAGAAAAGGAGGCTCAAGGGAGATCTTATCACTTCTACAACTCCCTCAAAGGAAGGTGCAGCAATGTGGGGTTCAGTCTCTTCTCCTGAGTAACAAGTGATAGGACAAGAGAAAACAGGTTCAAGTTGCACCAGGGGTGGTTTAGATTGGATATTAGGAAAATTTTCTTTCCTGAAAGGGTTGTTAACAGGCTGCCCAGTGAAGTGGTTGAGTCACCAGCCTTGGAGGTATTTAAAAGACAGGTGGATGTGTCACTTAGGGTCACTCAATGACACTTAGTGTTTATTGGTGGACTTGTCAGTACTGGGTTGGTTAACAGATGGATTCGATGATCTTAGAGATCTTTTCCAACCTAAACAATTCTGTGATTCTATGATTACATTCTTCTGGCATTCCTGCCATGTTTGGAAAGGAAATGCTGATGCAGGTTCTGTCCTCATTTTTCATGTCACCAGAGAAATATGGTATCCAAGATATGGCAAAAACCTAAGGCTGTCACCATACCCAAGTCCCATTCTTGCCGGACAGGTATTTGCTTGGATAAAACCAGAGCTCTCTCTGGCCTCCCACTGCAGCTGACAGTGTRTTAGGAATACTCTCAGTTTAATACCAATGGTGTCAAAAGTATTTGTTGAGTGGCACAGGGCAAATTCGTGATTGCAGTGAAACCCTTCTGTATATTCTGGTTGCACCACAGAGGAAAAATCAAAGCTAATATTGTGGCCAGCTGTGCTATCACATYGCTCTGCTCTCTGTCATGTATTAAGAGTTTCCATCAGAGGCATTGTCAGGGCAACCAAACTGATGCTCTGAAATATGTGGTTGCAGGTAGCTTTGAAAACTGCCAACCTCCTTTAAGCCGTGCCACAAGAGCAGCTGGGGATATATCAGAGTTCCTGTCAGGGCAGTGTCAAATGCAAATATTTCTCTTCTGTCTAGTCATAGCTCTTACTCCAAGTGATGGAGAGATCTCAGTGAAAAAGTTGGTGCCACAATCAAATTCTTTTTACCTTGTTCATATATGAACAGACCCTGGGGCAAATATTTTCATGAGCAAATCTCAGCATCTAGGGATATAATTTTGTTATTTTTGCTTGCACTTCTGRTCAAACAAGTACCTTTGCACAGATCCTTGAGAAGCCATGAAAACACATGTATCCAGAGCTATATAAACTTACACCTATTTTTAACTTATGTAAGATCTATGTCTTCAGGAAAATATAAAAGAATAGGAACTTCTCCTATTTGTATTTGGAGGCAGCACTTCTGTAAAACATAGATCTGCCTAAAAGTGAACACAGAAGCTGATTTCATAAATATTTTCAGATCTGATTTAGAGATTGAAATTAAGAACAAAGCACTGCAGTATGTAACTAGAGATTTAAGAATTACTGATATCTTTTGTTCTCAAAGTGCAGTATTTAGGTTTTCTTTACTTCTTTGTATTTACCTGCAAAGAAGCAAATTCACATTTYTCCTGAAACAATTGACCACTGAGCCCTAAGACTCTATGTAAAATGGTAAAGGGAACTAAACCTCTTTATTCTTGTGTAACTCATTAGCTAACATCAGACGATTAGAGCTAATGTTTCCATCTAAAACAATTCAAGTCCCTCATTAACAGGGATAGATTTCCTTTGATCTAATTACTTAATGTCCCAGATATATGGGAAATTCAGAGATCAGCTCTGAGAAATCTCTGTAGACCTGGTCACATCTGAAAACGTGAAATTACATGTAGACTTCAGAAATGTTGCTTAAAATGTTAACGAGCCTTGTTTAGTCTGCTGCCAATGCTTGGTCCAATGTTTAATGAAATCACATTGATGATAGCTGGAGAATGAAGATGATGGCTGTTTGCTGAGTATGATTTAATCTCCATTATTATAGGCAAGTGGATTGCAAATTTCCATAATTAAACATCCAGCGCACTGGTCAGATTCTGTTGTAAAGTTTGGTAATTGCTGTTGTTGGGAAAACAGTCCAGCGGGGTGTTGCTGTCACATGACGAGCTTTTGAGGCTGAGCTAATAGGATGCCCTTTTAAAATGTTCTCCATGTTTTCTGCTTTAGAGGCAGAGGATACCATCATGGAGATTTCACCCAAAGAAAACGCTCGCTTTTTCTCAAACAACACAATCCTGCCCGTGGACCGATCTTCATTCAGATCCGAGTCTTCCGCATCCAAGGAAAAACAGTCGTGTTGTGGAGGTATAAAGGTAGAGTAAGAGCTTTTGAATATTCCAGTAGGGACGTAGAAAATCTCTTTATTTTTTGGTGAAAGATGCCTTTATCMGTTCTGATCATGTCTTGCTGGGTCAATATGAAATTTTTTAACGTATTTTAAGTCACCAAAAAGTCCTCTTCAGATCTGCATTTGCCTAATGTTTRGCAATATTCAAGCGTAACTTGTTGGCTGAGGCTTGCGTGTTACGAGATCCTCAAGAGTCAGCCTGAAAAAYCCCTGTATCTTTCTTATTGCACCACCTGAAGTTAAAAGCAGAGCATTGGCAGAGAGATACCACAGGCAGCTGTCAGTACAGATTGCTTCTTTAAGCGTGGTAGTCTCCTGGGCTCTCAAAAGTAATATTTGTATTATGGCCCATCCCTTTTGAGTGCTRTATTATCGAAGCATTATTGTAATATTTCTTATTCAAGAGAACTCTGCATGAGGTGACTTTGAAAGCAAACTGCAGAAGTACCACCACTGTTATCTGCATTTTTCTCACCCTTGAGAAGTTCTTCCTTGAGGCATTGGAAGCTCCCTGCTAGGGCACAGGAGGCAGCACGATGCTCTGCCTGCTGTCTCTACCTGCTTTCCAAAGCCAGGCTGTAAARTGCTGGCACTCTCTTGGGTGAGGTCTCAAAAATCACCATGCAACGATGAGATGATTGGAGTTACACGGAAAATTAATCTTCAGCCTTGCTGTGTTCTTTTCATCTTGCACAACCTTTTACTTCTCTTGTTTTTTCCCTTCTCTCACACACACATCTACTTTCAGATGCTAATCCAGCTCYCAGTACACTCAATGGCATCAGCAATAGTTGCCCCGAAGTCTATAAATTTTGAATCTTTTTGTTTTGAAATAGAAGATGAGTTGTATTAATTAAATTTCGTACCATAATTGTAATTCTGACATTGTTCCTCCATTTGCCGCAAGAATAATCCGATCCCCTCAATGAATAAACCTTCAGTCACAGATTAGCCAGTCAGGAATCAGCTTATTGGCTCCAAAAATAGACAAGCAATAATATTTCAGCTCAGTTCCTTTCTGTTCAAAGAATTTGTGTCTTCTGGGAACCCAAACCAATATAACTGACATATTCCAGTAGGGACTTAGAAAACCTCTTTTTTTTAAGTGAATGAACCCTTTTTCAGTTCCGATTAGGTCTTGCTGAGYCAGAGTGAAGTTATTAAAGATATTCCTAAGTCATTAAAAGGTCGGCTTCAGGTTTTGCCCAATGTGTTGACAAAACAATGTGCAGATTCAACAGGTTGCTTTTACCAATTATCAACTTTCCTATGCGTTAAAGTTATGTCAATTAACCAGAAAGATATAGTGAAATATTTACCTACAGGCACTGCGAAACCAGACAGAATGTGAAATCATGTGCACCTTTCTGTCCCAGCTCTAAATCAGGAGTTTCTTTCCACCACTGCACACCAGGGACAGTTGCAAACACCGTAAAAAACCTGGTGCCAAAGAGAGACAGAAGCATTTCAAGTTCTAGTTTACCTATACAACTTTCCTGTGAAAAAACATATGTGCTTTCATAGTGCTATTTAAAATCCAAGGGTATAAACATACAGAAAATGTAAAATATTATGGCAATGTTTTTACTAGAGAGSTCTTTGAGAGCCACTGCTCTAGGAAAAAAGAACTGGAGAGGGTTGTATGTGTTTATTTACCCACAACTGTTTCTGAAGGAGGGATAACCAGCTCCGGATAAAGTGTGTTGAATGTGACACAGAGATAGATTTGAACCTTAGCACAAGAATTTGGGTTCAGCAGTGGTGTTATTACCACTGTGCTTTGTCAAAGGAGATGTTGCACAGAGCTGCACTGGAGGTGAGTACATTGCTCAGAGCACCTGCTCACTGGAATTGGGATTGCTCAGAGAGGATTCAGGAGCAGCACAAGATTCTAGACCTCTACTCATATGAAGCATTACTGTGTCTTTCAATTTCTGGGATAGGGTTTGGGGTTTGATTGTTTTGGGGGATTTTAACACCTTTTACAAAAAGCATCCATATTCATATTCATATTCATATTCATATTCATATTCATATTCATATTCATATTCATATTCATATTCATAATCATAATCATATTCATATTCATATTCATATTCATATTCATATTCATATTCATATTCAGTCAACAGCACCTGTACCTGCAGATAGAAAGCAATGTTGTGGTTTCTGTGACCAGTTGCACCATGTGTGAATATCCCTGAAGCTCATAAACTCACTGGGGCTGCATTCAGGGAGAGCAAATTTAGGCAATAGCTCTGTAGGAGCAAAGACTTGCTGCTAAGGACYCTGCACTCCCACTGTATGCATTTCAGACCAGCCCTCATCTTCCAGTTTAATTTTGTGGGAAAGGGGTTCAGTCTGCACAATCGGAGTGTAKGCCAAAGCACAGTGAGCTCTGTGCCTGTCTTTCAATGCAGCATTAGCATCTACCTGAAATTAGCAGTGGTTGACAGCGAGTTCAGTTTAATTACAGCWATATTGCTCATCAGAGATGGACAAAGCAGCAATGTAGCATTTAATAAGAATTAGGAGAAATATTGATGTGGTTATTTGGTAAAAGAAGTGTGAATGCAAAAATTGTTTAAAAATAATTCATCAAGTCTTCTGTACTGCCTGATTTTAATCACTGTCAATTTTTTTCACAGATATTTCTTGGTGCATTGTCTTTTGTTTATTTTGCTAAAGCACTGTCAGGAAGTTATCTAAAAAGTACTATCACACAAATAGAAAGAAGATTTGATATCCCTTCCTCTTTGGTTGGCGTTATTGATGGAAGTTTTGAAATTGGTATGTGCTGCAGAAACCCATTTTTATTTTCAAAAAAAAAGTGATGCAATTTGTTGTGAAGAATGATTGTGTGGATCTCCTTGAACCACTAAAGATGAGCAAGATTTACACAGTAAAAMTCAGTGGGATTATCAGTATGATTACGTTGTAGGATAGGGTTGCTAATACAAGCAATTCAGCACAGTCCTAAATATTTTGTAATTTGATGAGTTTAGCACCTGGCTAATTAATACTAACAGAARTTTTGACTGTTGAATGAGAATTTGCCTGCAGAGATTTCTGCTTTCTCTCTGCTTTTGTCAATAATCCACCACCCCCACAAGTGGTTGTGATTTATTAAGCAGCAGGAGGACAATTCTCTAACTGTAATCTAAACTTCTTGTCCAGTCCCTCTCCTTCCCTCTCACACTAAGGTTTCCAGCCTGACATTATCTCTTAGGATTTTAGATTACTGAATTTATCTCATGGGTGTTCAGTGGATTGGGGTACTCATGGGAATGAAATCTTAGCCGAAGTGTGTAAAATTCTGATTCCCCCTTTTCCTGCTTTTGTGGTTATTTGCTCTCTTCAGCTGGCACAGTCTTTCTCCTCTTTTCCAGCTGTTTATCCAAAGGTTTATGGTTTTCTTATCACTGAAGGCATTGGGCTCCTGTAGAATGCCTAGAAAGAGGGAGAAACACCAACCCCAGACCATCAGCCCTCTCTCCCTGAAATCACTGCCTATACTACATACTAGGAATTGTAATTTTAGGGGATCTCTTATCAACAAGCAGTAAAACTCAGTTTTCCTTTTGTACTCCCRCAGGGAACCTCCTAATCATAATTTTTGTAAGCTACTTTGGAGCAAAGCTTCACAGGCCAAGAATAATTGGAGCAGGCTGCTTAATTATGTCAGCTGGAACATTCCTAATTGCAATGCCCCAGTTCTTCATGGGACGGTGAGTGCAAAGTGATMAGTGTTTTCCAGCTGGATATGGCAGCTCCCTCAAATATTTAGGCATTGATTATGAAGATAGGAATAGGCATATGTGGATGTGGTTACTTAATTTATWTTGTTTTTATGAGAAGTCTTATTACTGTAGAGCAAATAATTTGATATGTATTATAATACACTATTTTCAGTTGTAATCAACTTATTGTTTTATTAGTCCATGATCTTGACCAGCCACATTTTGGTATGGTTTAAGAATTGTTGAATTGTCAGTGAAGAAGTGATGACTAAACTCAGGAAGACAATATGAGTACCAGCCACAAGCCAGAGTTACACCACTGCCTGATAACCTCTTAGTCCAAACTCATGCATCACAGCAGAGCAAARTGCCTGTTAAACTGAAATGAATCACTGTGACACAAAAAGAAGCAATGGGACTTCCATGTCCTGCTGCAGTATAAAGAGAGTTCTGTTTATCCCCTGTAAACCATCATTGGCAGTGGATCCAGACGGATTCATCTGGATGCAGATGAAATTTGCACCTAAGTGCTGTAGGCCTATCTGGTACTAACAGATCTGATTGCTTTTTCTTGTCAGTTCTCATGAATAAATGCACGTTTGTTTTTYGAACAGATACCGGTATGAGAGGTTCTCTTCCACCATCAATTCGACTGTTAGCATCTCCCCATGTCTGCAGGATAAAAGCCAAACTTCACTCTCAGCCTTAGAGAAATCTCCAGCAAAAATCAACGCGGGTGAGAATGATCTCTGTTAAATATTGTGCTGTTAAACATTGTGGCTGGTAGYGCTCACTATCATCGATGTTTCCTAAATCTCTCCGTCAGGAGATCCCAGTTTTGGTTAGAATGAAAATGAAAGGGTTTTCTAAAATGAGATGTGGTGACAAATTTATAAAACCAGCAAACTTCTAGTATCTTTGAGGCAGCTCAGGATAAAAATTTGTCCACTTTAAGCCATTTCAAAGTTTTCCTACTGTTTTTCCCACATTAGAAAYCTTTTAGAAGCCTTGTGGATTCAGTGTCAAACTGTTATGAAAAACACATTATTGTCTCTCATTATGCACACAGGATGTGAAAAGGAAGCAGGCTCTTCCATGTGGATCTATGTTTTACTGGGAAATCTTTTGCGTGGAATAGGTGAAACCCCTATCCAGCCTCTGGGAATTGCATACATTGATGATTATGCTGTTGAAGAGAATGCTGCATTATATATTGGTAAAATAAATATTATTTTAGTTTCCTAATGGATTTTTCCCCAGAGAAAACTGAGTCATTCTGAATAATGGAATGAATGTCATTGAATTAACTTGCCCTCATTGTTTTGTTTGCATAATTTCCAATATTAAAGTTTATTTAACAGTCATGTCCACTCTAGGGACCAAGTTCCCATTTAATTATACCAGCACAGTTCCATTATCTTAATTTGATGAAAGAATTTGACCTTGGATTCCTGCTGTTACCCTAATCTTCCTAATTCTTCTGGATGTGGACTGCTGAGCCTCTGTGCACATTCAGTTCTCTGGAAAGTGATAAAAACAGGCACTCCTTTAAGCACTTAAAATAGAATTTCAGCAAGCACTCAAAACATTCCCTCCAGATTCATGGAGAAATGCAAACAATAGTGCTGAGGCTTTGGGAAGTTGGTATCACTGTTTTCTTGTGTTCATTCTCTGACCTCTGCACATTCACCTGAAACATTACCAAAAAAATCCTTCCTCACCAGCATCTGCTCTTGACAARTTTTCAGCTGGGCAAAAGGCAAAAAAAATCAGGTTCTCCCTGTAAAAGATTCAGTCTTCCCAGATTTCGACATGACCTTTGAAAATTTAAATTATTCAGGAAGTTTGGCTGAGGGTGTATTGAAGCACGTTAACATTGGATACCAAAGCAAAGTGGTTTTTCGGCCTATTCAGGGCCTACCTCAACTTAAAGTGATCAGTTAACTTTAAAAACTGACATTTGCTTTCCAGTTACTTTAATCTCATCAGCTAAAGGGTTTCTAGCAATTATAGATTGTTGCTGCTATTGAGTTTAAGCCATTCAGTCCCCTGTTTTCTGTTGCAGGCTGTGTGCAGACAGTCGCAATCATAGGGCCGATATTTGGCTTTCTCCTGGGATCCCTGTGTGCCAAACTTTACGTTGACATTGGCTTTGTAGATCTGGGTAAGTCGGAACACTCAGGTTTTAAAAATTCTGCCAGGCTCCAAAAAGGCCTGTTTTAGGGCAAGAACTTAGCTATCTTCTAGGCGTGAGGGACTAGCAGGGGTAGAGTAGGTGCTTCTTGGAATTAAAATGACAACAATGGAGTGCTCCCTGCAGAAGAGGCTGGCCAGAAGGATGGGTGTGAAGGAAGAAGGAGGCCTGACTCTTCCTCAGCATATCTGCAGCCAGTGCCTTYGAGATGTGCTCTGGTGAGAAGGCTCTGGGGAGATAATGAGAGCCAGGAGGAGGCAGGACTGAGGCTTAGAATCCTGTRTGTGTGTTTTTTAATATCCTGTTGTTGCCTAGAAAAGTGGTTTGGCAGTGGGCACCAAGYCTCCTGATCGCCCTCCTCCTGAGAAAACAGGAGCGAAAAAAAAAAAAAAAACAGGAAGAAAACTGTTTTTCCCTGGGGTTTTTGTGCAGAACAGCCTGACTGGGAGCCAGTGAGTGGCCATGTGGACTGGCCCATGTCCTCAGCCAGGCAGCAYCTCTGGGGATGTGCGAGTGGCACAGCAGTGTCAGGGCCAGGCTGCTGCTGTGCCGCAGCAATCTGCAAGTCCTCGCTGTGTTTCTTGTGTTTGTTTCTTCTTTCTTTCTTTCCCACTTCCTCCAGACAGCGTCACAATAAGTCCCAAGGACGTGCAGTGGGTGGGAGCGTGGTGGCTGGGGTACCTGATAGCCGGGGCCATCAGCGTCCTGGCCGGGATCCCCTTCTGGTTCCTGCCCAGGCACCTCCCGACGCTGGAGAGCAGGAAGGACTCCACCACCTCTTCCGAGCACTCCAAGTTCATCATCGAGGAGAGCAAGGACCAGCGCAAATCTCATCAGCACCAGGCGAAGATTGCTGAGATGGCAAAAGGCAAATCACTACAGTTTCCTTCCTGATTGTTGAGTTTTTCTCTCAAAGGCTTTCAGACTTTAAAATTTTATACTTTCTGAGGTCCTATTTTAGTGGCCTCGGAATTGCGATTTTTCCCTCAGGCTTCGCTCTCCAACTCAACAGTACACACAAAAATGTCTCTTCAATGTTCCCTGTACCTGCTATTGCATGCAGAATTTCTTCAGCTAAGAGTTGTGAAATTACAACAGTGGCCCAGCACATACCATGAAGCTCTGCAAAAATTTTTTTTATTCACAGATAGTGACTGTTGCAGAAGTGGTGATCGAAAATAAAAACACCTTGGTTTTTGCTAAACTTCTTTGCTTTAAGTTCATGCATTAGAAAAACATGTACAGTATCTGATCAGAATAAGGATGGGCACAGACTAGCTACAGATTAAGGGGAGGCTGTCCGGATTTAGGCAGGAGATGGTTTGCACAATTGCATTTCCTTGGCCCTACTTTGCCAGTAGCATTGTCCCTCAGTACTCGAATCTGTAACTCAATATGCCTGTGCTTAGTGACAGCTGTGCTGAGCACTCTCTGCCCCAAATTAAACTAAAAGGTTTTAGGAGCATCATGGAATTCATGGATTCCCTCTGAAATATTCTGCAGTCCTTTTTCTTTTTTGAAGGTGCAAACGTGTCACAAAGCATTAATCACAGCAGGTTTTTTCTCTCTGGCCTTCTTGTCATTTCTGCTGTTTTGTCTTGCAGATTTCTTGCCATCACTGAAGAATCTCTTCGGGAATCCAGTTTACATTCTGTATTTGTGTGCAAGTATCATTCAGTTCAATTCTTTAATTGGCATGGTGACGTATAAGCCGAAGTATATTGAACAACAGTACGGGCAGACATCTTCAAAAACCAACTTTGTTATAGGTAATGCTACAGCTGCTTCTTGATGTCTTTAAATTGGACATTTTAGGAGTAATTACATACATATAGGGAAAATTGTATTTTTTTTAGGATATGTTTATTTCTCCTGCTTTAAGTCTGACTTTAAGTAATATGTTATAGAAGGTAAGTTATTTCATTTCTGCTTTAGCATTAGTTAACTCTGAGTTTTTCTATGCAAGAGTTACTGTGAAAGTTTGCAYGATTTCATACCTTAATTTGCATTTAACTGGAAATTTGAAAAATARTATATGTACAACACAAGAAAATATTTGAGGGGGAATGCATTTCAAGATACTTTACACAAATTTATCCTCAGACAGACCTGCTTCCTTGGTGGCTTCCCACTAGTTTCCATGAAACAAGAGATGGACACTTTTGCAGCTGACTTCAGCATGGTGGACTKGACTGCCCAGCTGCTGAACCTGCATGTGGGGTTCAGCTGCAGAGGTCCAGGGCTTCAACAGCATTAAACAGCAAAGAGGTTTACATCTCCCCAACACAGAGGGAGCTGCCTTGTTTCAAAGCAGCATTAGTTGCACAGCAACGGAGGTATATATGTGCAGAAAAGCTGTAATGATCCATTGTGCTATGTTAATTCCTTAAAGATAGAAGCTGGAATTTCCTGGCATGAAAACTCCTCAAAGCAAGGAGAAATCTTCAAGTGTAGCTGATGGCCAAAGAAAGTCCAGGAAACAATCCCTACATTCAGTATAGTGCTTCTCATTGTATTTAAAGATTTTCTGGAGCTAAGCTTTCAGGTATGTGCAAACTGAGTGAGGATTAAGAACCATTCGATTTCTCTGAGCAGAGGGACTATATCCAAAAGGGAGTGTGTGATGCCTTGGCTAGGGAAGGATCCTGCTGAGTGGCTATCCCTGCAGTAAGGTGGTTTTGCTTCCTCCTTTTCCTTTCTCCCCAAATCCACCCTCGCTAAGAAACCTGAGGGCTGACTAGAACTCACAGTGGTTATTTCTCTTTCCTTGCCTCTTTTACTCTTTCTTCTTCTTTTTTAAAAAATAGTTTCTATCACAGTCTCTCTGATAGATATCAAAATTGTCAGAACAATTTGGAGCACTAAAAAAAAAAAGGCAGGTCTTGCTCCAGATTTCATAACACTAGATAAAATTAAAGTTGTCGTCTAGGAATGAGCAGATCACTCCACTGACAAACTAACAGTGGAGAAAACCACCTAGCTTAGGGAATTAGAAGAGCATTATTTAAACTTTATCCATAATCTCTCTGTCAAAGAACTAGCAAAGAAGCATGTCCCTGGGAGCAAGTTTTTAAGCTGTCCCAGCACCTTAGCAACAATCTAAGGATCAGTACAGGTCAAAATAAAACTCCCTGACTGCAGATCTTTGATGGTTTTTTCCTTCATCTCATTGCTGGTTTTGTGGCCGAGGTGGTTAGTCCCTTGAGCTGGGGTTCTCATTAATACAGATTTTTCTGTTTGATTTCAGGTCTTATCAACATTCCTGCTGTGGCCTTTGGCATATTCTCTGGAGGACTGATCATGAAAAAATTCAGAATCAGTGTTTTAGGGGCCGCCAAACTTTCTCTGGGATCATCTTTCTTCGGTTACCTTTTGCTCCTCTCGTTGTTCGCGATGGGCTGTGAGAACTCGGACGTGGCCGGACTGACCGTGACCTACCACGGGTATGCTGGGAAGGCCCTGCTTCAGCAGAAAGGGCTGTTGCAAGCCAAACTCCTGCCTCGTTTTATTTCACAAAGTATATATTGTTGAGAAGACAATGACTGACCTGAATATGCTTCCCAGAATTTTGATTCAAAKCGCTGGAAACCGCTCCAACCATTCCAGCGGGCATTGTGGTCAGGACCCTCTCGTGATTGTGGCATAAACCAGAGGGGTTTATGTCACAAGTGCAGATTATTTTTCTGGTTACTTTTTAATTATTATTGCCATGGAACCCATCCTTTGAGCCCAGGGATTCCTGGAAATGTGATGAGCTCTGTAGGGGGGAGTGAGATTCAATTAATTGTTCCTTGCCTCYGTGTGCTGCTGAACAACGAATGGCATTGAATAGCCCCTGAACCCAAAACTCCAGGATTCATGGATTAACCATAAGTAAGTCATAATGGTAACCATGAGATACACCTGAGGCTAACACTTTTGGGTCATTTTTGCCAGGGGTATTGCTCTGTAAAACTCACTTTTTTGGAGGAGTTTCCAGCACTGACTCCACAGCAGCCCCAGGAGCTGCTCCGCTGGTGTCTCCAGCAGCAGRTGACTGAAGGTGACAAATAGCTGCTGTGCAGGGTACCAAACCCTCAGCTTGGATGAATCCAATCCTGGTAAATTCCTTCCTAACTTCTACAGAGGCCATTTCCCATGAGTAACTCAATCCCTTCTGTGCCACTTGCCCGGTTTTGTTAAAACAGCATCAAACCTTGGATAATAAAATCTTAGAAAATCTGAGAAAATGCATGACTAGAAATCCCAATATCACACCTCCTACCTATCTCACGGTAGGAGSTGTGATATTCTTTTGGTAACAGAGAAATAAGAATTTACACTTCTGTGTGGATGTGAAGAGACAACCTTTAATGGGCTGCAGAGAGATGGTGCCCCTGGCAGAGAGCATAACCCATGACGTGATTACGATTTCCTCTGTATCTGCTGGAAAACATCTTTGAAACGTCTCTTTTTTTCCACAGAACTAAACAGAGGACTGATGATGAGCAAACCCTGTTTTCAGAGTGCAACTCGGACTGCTCCTGCTCCAGGAAYGACTGGGACCCCATCTGTGGGGACAATGGGGTCACCTACGTGTCCGCCTGTCTCGCCGGCTGCCGGGCATCCAACGGCAGCGGGAAAAACACCGTAAGGCAACCTTTCATTTCCGTGTGCAACGTGAAATCTTTTCCTAACACAGCCAAGTCTGTCACAGCAAGTGGATCAAAATTGAACAGGGCACATCCTCTCCAGCCCTGAACTCCTCAGGTTTTTTTAGCAATCTGCCACCCACGTTTAAAATTTTCTCAGTTGCTGCTTCTGCAAGAAATTACAGGCAGGGAATGTTGGAGGCTTCTTTTTTTGAAAGTTTATTCAGTTGAAATAAACCTGGTAACTACATTCATCAACAGCAGATACTTTATAATTTTCTCCTTCATTGAATAAGCCTTTCCCACTTGAAAAAACATTTCCCACTTGGGATTTAGACTTTCAGCCAGAAAAGCAGGATATGCAACTCGTGAACATCCACTTCTGCACCATTTAGGTTATCATGCGCTTGCTCTTTTCCAGGTATTCTTTAACTGCAGCTGCGTGGGAACCTTTGAATCTTCCCAAAACTCCTCAGCTGTGGTGGGACCGTGTCAGAAAGGAAATGAGTGTCCCAAAATGTTTCTGTATTTCCTAGTGATATCGGTTATCACTTCATACACTTTGTCAGTAGGTGGCACACCCGGGTACATACTGCTCCTAAGGTAAGAAACAATTTCTGCTAGCACTGCCAAAGATTTTCAGTGTTTTGACATGTGACTGGATCTCCCTCCCCTCTGAGTATTCCTAGTGTTGTGAAATGTTTTCAGCTATGCAAGGTGGCATATTCCATATAATTGTTCTGTCCCAGATTTTTCTCTTTATTTTAAAGATTGATTTAGCACGATTTTTTTTCCTATTGTGATAATCACAGATTTATTGAATGCTTGTCCCAATATATATTGAACTGCTCAAACTATTTGTCCATCACTGAGYGTAAGCTTTGAAGCTAATTTTAGAGAGTGCAAAAGGCATATACAACTACCAGTGCTTAACCCGGATTTTTGTCAGCTTCTTGCGAATTTTGGATTCCAAGTGCTGCTCTGCTCTGCTTTGGAAAGCCTTCTTTCTCAGTTCCTATTCTCCAAATTATTTCCAGATGGGCACATTCTACTTCTCAAACAAAACAACAGTAAATCCAGCCTGCCTAATCTTTAGTGTTATAACCGTGTTTTCTTACCCTTGAATTCGCTTTGTTTTTGAATGAAATTTTCTGGAACAGGCCCTGTCTCAGCGCTGGTGTCTTTCTGTCACATGGACAAAGCCAGTGCTAGAGCTGGCTGAACATAACCTGATGGAAAAACCTAAATAAAGAAATGTTACTTCAGCCACAGTTCCATCACAATCCTTGAACCRGAATCGAAATTCACACAGAGACTTTCAGAAATGGTGGAGGTGAGGGTCCTTCTCCTTTGCCCTGCACAAACACTGCCAGTGAGGCATGTGCCTTAAACCCCACAAGCTGCACGGCTTTCCTCACACACCTTGCARGGTTACCACTGAGTGCTGGAAAACCACACAGCATCTCTCTCTCTCCCCAAGGGCTCACTCCAAGAACAATCAYATTATAATCCATTCTAGACAATTTTTCCTGAAGCTTATGCACCACTGAACTGTGCATGTGCCAAGATGAAGRTGATTCACAAGTGGAGAGCTTGCAGCAAAGCCTTCAGGATTTAGGGCAGATTGCTCTCTGTGGTTGCTTCTGACACGTTGGATAAATATGGGCATAGGTCTATGCAGGGATGCAGTTCCCTCCCCCTTTCCCTTTACATGATGTCTTCTTTCTGTCCATATGGTAGAAAATGTACAGATCTGGTACCACACAGGGCCTCAAAACTATCATAGGTATGCTCAAMCCCCTGGCTTTCTTCTTGTGTCTTCTGCATAAAAAATTTGGGATTTGGGAGGAGACACAGATTTGAACACCTATAAGCTTAAATCACACAGAGTTGCCTGCCCTAAGAACTTGCTCTTGGGGGTCTTAATGCTTAATGGATTTATTTAAAAAAGCTTAGACAGGTTTTCAACTACAATACTAAAACACTTTGTTATATGAAATCAGCAAAACRGTTTTATTGGTTCTGCTCCAAAGCTTTTATTGCTGTTGAAAATCATTTTACTTTGAGAAACATTTAACTGAAACTGAGAAGTTATGTGTTTTCCTGCTGGATTGAAGGCATTCACCTCTGATGTGCAGCTAGATAAAACAYGTTTCAGTAAGTTCAATACTTTTTTTCCCCCTGCACTGCAAATGACCCATGGGCACAATTCCACTTTAAGCTCATGCTTACTTTTCTCTTTTTTGAAATCCATCRCTGACTGACTTTCTCCAAAAATCTGGCTGAATTGAAAATGGGCTTCTGYTACCAGAAGGAAAATAAATTTTCCTTGAAAACAAATAGTCCCAAGGTCAAGTTGCAGACTTCATTATGTATTTTTTTCCAATGATCTGTTTTTAAAATTATTCAGTATTCAGTCAGCTCTGTTGAGATTCCAACACTCAAGCAAGCTGATGTTTTCAGATGAGCAGATATTGTTGCACCTGCCATGGAGCACAAATACAGCTAAATCCCTAAAATCCCATCAGATTTAGTGACATTTACTTTGTTGGTTTACACACTGAAGTCATTGAAATATGTGTCCAGCCAGTGACCGAGTCACTTGCTGAAGTGTCTCCTTAGTGGTATTAGATCAATTACAATTGCCAAGGAACTTGGGAAAGCCCTACAGTTTTGGAGAAAAAACCCCTGTAGTTCAGACAGCTGCTGTTCAAGCTCCAGCTATTAATAGCAGGTGATTAGGCAGCGAAAAGGAAGTCTCAGATCTCCCTAAGAGGTCTGGCTATCACTCAGGGTCACAAAGAGCTCCTGTTTCCGTGCAAAGACAATACAATTTTCATGTGAAAGAGAATATTTTTTGGCAGGGTATAAATCCTGTGGAACACATAATAAATATCTAGTTATTGGTTTTATTTTCCACTTCTTTTTTGCTTTCTATGACCTCAGATTTGGTTAGAAGGACTCTCGGCTGAGGCTTGCTTGGGTAGGAGAGCAAGTCACTGTTCTTCCAGCTTAAAATCATGTCACAGTCATGCCTATGTAGATGGCAGTGCTTGAATAAGCCACAATCAACAGATTTTGTGATGATTATTCATAACCAGGGACATTAGAGAATAAATTGTTGAAAACTGTCGCTGGTGGGGAGCAATAGAGTTAGTTTTGCAATTTCTTTATTATTTTTAGAAAACATATTCCAAATTTTATTAACTTCTACAGAAGCTGAGTCCATCCTAGAGCACATAGACTGCACCTCCAGAATGCTGTGTTCATCCATAATGGCAACTGAGTTTCAAACCTTTTTTATTTTCCTGATTGATATTGAATAGAATGACTATGAAAAGTTTTGCCAGTTGCCATGTTGGTACACGTGTGTGACCTCACACATCAAAAATGTCCCTGTTTAATCATGTGACTGGGACTACTCACTTGCTAGAAGTCAAGCATGTACTCAGATTTGTGCTGGGGGAAACATCACATTTGAGCAGCTGGTGAGGGAGCAGCAGGTGAGTCCTGCTGATCTGGGAGGCTCCATACACACACTGCTGATAGCATGGATGGGAAAGGCAGCTGCTCTCCTCCCTGAGGAGCCAGGGTGATGATCCAAGGCTGGAGCAGGGCTCACCTGGAGCCAGAAGAGCTGATGTGTGTGTTGGACTCCCCCTGCAAGCTCAGAACAGCCCAAAGGCAAATGGTCTGCTCTGTCAGAGAATGGCTTGGAGGATTTACCCTTGCGGGAGATGTGATCCTGATCCTAGATACAGTGCAATGGAAAGTGGGTGCCTAAATACCTCGTGCTAGCSTGGGACATGATCCTGAATTTCAGAGAGTGTTTAACTGAATAAGACCATCCAATGGATGTGTGATTTCATAATCAGTTTTCTTGTCCTGTGTTAGTAACTCCTAGGTGCTGATATCATCTGAAAAGCCACAACCATCTTAAAATGGTGATATTGAATATATATGTTCAGAATTCCTGGATTCTGTTCTGATTTTATCACCTTTTTTACATATTTCTGCAATTTGGTTAAAGTCAATGATGTTAAGGAGGAAAAAGTCACATTTATTTCCCTCCTCTTGCTTTCTGTTTGTGCTCTAATTATCCACACTTGCTTCTTTATTTTTATTTAACACTTTTTTTATTATTGTTTTTTTCAGATGCATTAAACCCCACTTGAAATCATTTGCACTCGGTATCTATACGCTGGCAATAAGAGTACTTGGTAAGTCCATTTGTACACTGGAGTCTGTTTTAATACACTCATCACTAATTGTTTATCTTAGAATTAGGCTTTGATTGCTGGAAAGAACGATGTCTATCTGACAAGTAAGTAGAGTGTGATTTCAAAAAAAAAAGAGTTGGAAAAAGAAAATGGCTTTTTACTTCATAAATCATATAACTCTGTCTTAGGTAGAATTAAAATACACAAGGCCAACATTCATAGAGATGTGTGATCCTTCAGACTGTGAAGCTAACATCAAAATTACATCTTATCTCTCTTTTCTCARCAACAAGAGTAATAGAACAGCTGTGGCTGAGAATTTCTGATTGTTTTTCAGGTATATTCTCACTAATTTCTAAGGGAATTAATCTAAGTACAGGTGTGCATGGGAGCAGGGTTCACTGCAGCCTCGTGGTAGAGCCACCTGCAAGTTTTCACTGAAATCATGAGGTGCCAATGAACTGGAAATTCTGAAATCCTCTAGGTCTTCATAAAACCAAAAATTATTAGCAATAAGCAAGTCACCTATTTAAACCSAGCAGACTTAGATGAGCTGAGTGAATCACATCAAAACAAGCTGTTGGCTGCTTTCTCACACCTTTGCAGGCCAGAATTTTCCCTCTGGGTTCACTTTCTTCTCCAGCAACCATGGGTAGCTCCTCAAGTGACACAGAATCCAGGATGTCCCCATCAGCACATGGAGAAAGGCTCTTCCTTTCTGTCACCCACAAGCGCTGCAGTAGGTTTGCCCCTGCCACAGTGGGATCTCAGGATGCTTGCAGGATTCCTGCAGCCCCACTGCAGGCTCCCAGCCCCACTGTCTCTGTCCCTACACCCAGGCTGAACAGACTCCATCACTCCCAAGAAAGAAGAAGTCTCTCCTTTATTTTTTTCCCCAGAGACGTCCCGCAGGGTGAGGAAATCAAACCATGGGCAGCACTCCTTCCACTGACTTCCACAGGCTTTTTGATGTTCTGTCATGTTTTCCTGGCTTCCCACAGGGAGGAAAGGGTGGTGTGTGCCTGGCCAGCACAAGGCACGTCTTCTCGAACCAGCGAACAGTGTGGAAGTGGCATTGCTCTTAGAATGTATTATTTAATGTTCTGCATGGACGTGCCCCTGGATCAGAACTGATCACTCTGGAAAGTAACTTTTTTACCTCTATTTGTTTGTTGAATACACCCAGCGGGGATTCCAGCCCCAGTGTATTTCGGAGTAGCCCTAGACACCACCTGCCTGAAATGGGGAAGCAAAAGATGTGGGGGAAGAGGAGCGTGCAGACTCTATGACTCCAGTGCACTCAGGTAACAGCTCTTCTCCATTTCTTTAACTTGTGTTAAGTGCATCTACACCTGGCACTGGCAGAAGAATTTCTGTTAGAAAATTTGAGTGAWAGAATTGAAACTGAATGAAACACTCTGACTAACAATATTAACAATAATGCTCAGATTTCAGCATTCTCTTTTGATTGAATCTCTGTCGGTTTGGGGTTTTTTTGTGAGGGGAGACTGTCTTGTTTTAGTATCAGCTGGAAATAATTGTCACCTAATTATCCACCTAAAAAAATGTTCTGTTGAAACCTCAATTTTATGCTAAAGCTTCCCCCATTTTTCAATGTCTCTGCTGTCATAGCATGTGTGTGTAACTGAATAAGTTATTAAACCTCATTTCTCTCCATGTTGGAGCTGGATCACAAAATGGAAGACAAAGGTGCTTGGCTAATCTAGAGGCTTAAGTGCAGTGTTGTCTTTATCAATTTATTGCTAGAGCACAGTAATTATCTGAACTGCATTTGTGAAGGGCATCACCAGAAATGAAGAATGGAATAACAATGGTAAAAGGAAAATGAGAGAACAGGTTGTACTTTCTCCCACCCCAAGGAAAAAAAATGTGAGGGGAGGGTTCATCTTGTTTTGAAAACTCGAAGGAAAGAGCAAAATCTCAGTTGGGACTCTTTTTGCTAATAAAACATTATGATGTTATTGTTGCTGCTGTTGTTGCTGTCATTATGCTTGTAAAGCAAAAATGCCATCAAATGGTCTTGATATCACCAGTACTGCTTATGAGGCRACCAAAWAMTAGAGTAATTGCCCTAAAAACATTAGTGCTGTTCTTACTGAAGCATGTTGGGGTGTAGGAGATCGGCCAACGCCTGAGATGCTTTCTTGACCACAGACCACACTATGCCTGGCCTGGGTGAGCTGACAAATTCCCCTCTCTGGGGTCATCCCCTTGATTGAAGAGTAACACCCAGCCTTACCCCATGCAAATATGAATGTGTCCTTGATGCCTTCTAGTCGTGTGTTGCCTTTGAAATAGGCTCTGATCAATGATTTCTCTCTCAGGTATGTGTACCTGGGGCTGACTTTGGTCTTGGGCACGGTGTCCATTTTCTTCAGTGTTGCTGTCCTTTGGGTTCTCCGGAAAAGGTCATCTCCGCGAGATGAGACCCTCTCGGCCAACGGGGAGAGAGGCGCCTGTGGGACAAAGAGCAGAAAAGAGAATTTTGTCAATAGTGACCTGTTAATTCAGTCAACTTACTGGCCAGARAAGGAGACCAGACTTTAGGAAGACTGAGATCTCCCCCCGTGATTTTACCCAGTGAGTGGTGTTCTGGGCAAAAATCCACCACCAGTGAAGCAGTTTCTTAGCGTCCACCCCGAAAACGTTCGCCTTCACGCAATTTTCACTGTAAACCCCAAAAGCAAAGACAACCCCGTTTTTAGCACGTGAACAGCTCTGAAAACACTGCTCACCATTTTTTCTGCCGAGTGAGGTGGTTTCCCATGGCTGGGGAGGTGCAGTTGCTCCCTCAGCGTGACACCTTTATTGCGGCTGCCCCTCAGCCCCCTCCCTCCTCACGGAGCTGCCAGAGCCGCTGCTGCCCCTCGGTGTCCTCCTGGGTGTGAGGGGTGGTGGKGAGGCTGCCGTGCAGCTCTCCCTGCCACGGGACCAGCCCAAGAGGAGCTGGGGCACAAAACCTGCCTTGGCAGCCTGGAAGGCGGAGGGATTTCCAGCACGTAGCCCGTCCCTGAGGCACGGGGCAGGAGGAAGGTGGTTTGCTGGAAGGACAAATCAGCCACAGGCTCTGGGCATCCCATTAATTCAACCCATAACGCTTAGGACATCAAAGTTGTGGTTAGCAATCYGTTTTCCAGCAGCTTTGTTGTAACACAACAATCACAGCAGTAAAAGTTGTCATTGCAGTCAAAGAGACCACAAGAGTATCATCCAAAGGAAAGTGGAATAAAAATAGAGCTTTTTTTTAGGTTTCCAGCAGTTTCTTGCTACTTGCTAGTACTCAGTGTACTAAATAATCCCATGCACTTTATGCAATGTAATAACAACATGATGCAAGATACATATGATTTATATTTTAAAAAGCTATGGCAAGACAGCTTGAGAAAAATAAAATTAATTAAAATTAATTAAAAGACCAGGTGACTTGAGGCCTTTCCTTTTAATTTATTGCATTTTCTAGCTGAAACTAAGGCATTTTTGCAGTTTGTCAGTATTTGGTATTAAATATATTTGGGATGGGGAGTGCAATGAAGAGTTGTTTACTGCAAAACAAAATCTCAAGAGATCTTGTTCCGGAAAASATAGTGGAGCACCACTGTGATATCCTTTAAAGCAACTTGGATATTACAGCACATGATGAAAGACAGGCTTCATCCTTCACCGTGATCTTGGCAAAACAAACCCATATCACATCATTTGTGTGCCAGCAGTGACTGTGGGTACCYTGCTGCCTCTCCTGTGGGATGCATGAGGAGGGACACATAAGGATGGGATCCACTGGTCATTATCAATGATAAATGTTTATGCTGTGCCATTAGGGARCTACCTAATCCACTCCATAGGGACACCAAGAAGGATGGTGCTTAACCCCAAATATGTGCAGAAGGTGAGGCTTTAAACCCATCACTAGAGAAAAGGCAGAAGAGGAACCAGTGCCACCTTGTATTTTCCACATGGGTGAGTGTTTAGACAGTGGCCTGGAATATGGGACACCCAGTCCACTGTCCCAGCTCTTTGTCCTCCCAGGTGAGTGTCAGCRGCTGCTGGGGTGCTGGAGAGCTGTGGCTGTTCACTTGGCCTCGTAGAACTGGATATTGAACTAGACAAACATAATAAAAATAATTTGAAGGTTTATGAATATGGGACTAAGTGAAGAGYTGTGATTAGGGTGAATCACAAAGACTGGCATTCCAGTCTCAGGTCTCATTCATGCTACAACATAAAAACAGCAAGAAATGTCCAACTGCACCAGCACCCAGGAGGAAGAGCAATGCTTGGAGCTTTCCACAGCCTCCTTGGGAGGGCACTTCTCACAGCAATAAGCTGTCACCAGTGAGAGAAAGGAGGAACCTGACTTAARTACACACTGGGACAAAAAAGGAAGAGATATCTGCATTTCACTCAGTGCTTGATGTTGTCTGTGTATCAAAGAAATGGGGATGATTCCTAATTTGTGAATCAGGCCTGGCAGGGACACTGCTGCTCAGCAATGCTGATGCTGTCACAGAGGCAGTTCTGCACATGCCTGGCAGCAAGATGACCAGGAAAATTCACTGGTTCCACCTGAGAYAGAGAAAATGTTCTTCTTAGTAGCTGGTACAGTGCTGTGTTTTGGGTTTAGTATGGGAATGATGTTGATAACACTCTGATGTTTTAGTTGTTGCTGAGTCGTGTTTACCCCAAGTCAAGGACTTTCCAGTTTCCCCTACTCTGCCAGGGAGCAGCTGCACAAGAAGCTGGGAGGGAGCAGGGCCAGGACAGCTGACACAAACTAGCCAAAGGGATATTCCCTTCCCTGGAATGCCGCTTCCAGTGTATAAACTTGAGAGAATTGGCCAGGAGAGGGCAATCATTGCTAGGACACAGGCTGGGAATCAGTCAGCAACTGTATTGAGCATCAATTGTCTTTCTTGGGGTTTATTTCTCTCTCTATTTTTCCCTCCCTTTTCCTTGCAATTATTATTATTTTATTATTATTCTATTTTATTCTATTTTAATTATTAAGCTGTTCTTAATCCATGGTGTTTGCCTTTCTTCTTTTTCAATTCTCCTCACCATCCCACTGTGGGGGCAGAGTGAGCAAGCAGCTGCATGGTGCTTAGCYGTTGGCTGGGGTTAAACCACAACAGACAAGTAAAGTAATTAAGAGAAATAAACACATCCTACCCTGGATCAGAAAGARAGAGGGGCAAAAATAATCAGCTTCATAGGTTATGCCCTATGCTTATACATGTAAGCCTGTACTTAGTGAACAATTCTTTTAAACATAGGCTTTCCTTCCATACCCCATTTTCCTTACATATAAGAATACTATATAAGAACTTGTTTCAGTAAGTTTTACTTTCATTATGGTTTGAAAATGACCACTTTTTCCTCTCACCCTTCAGCARTGATAATACTGTAAGTTGGCAAGCAGATAAATGCCATTCCCACTTTGAAATATTTTAAAGTCTACTACTTTATTTTAGTCCTTTAAGTAGCAATGTGGATGCATGGATGAGCGTCTGACTAGAGATGCACATTCTGGATTTGTTATAATACATGAAGAAATGGTCTCAGTGCTAGGGCATTTGGATCTGTCAGCATCTCCCTACCAGGATTCTTCATCTTAAATTATATCTGCAACAGGTGCTGTCTCACAAAGATCAACAGCTCTGGATCTTTTCTTTTCTTTTTAGAGTTAGAGAGACTGCAAAGAGGCAAATGCCTTTCAAAGGAGAGGTTGTTAAAATTGGCTGAGGTGATTTCCCAACCTTTGAAGCCAGAGTAGAATTCACACCCTTGTTAAGAAGTAGCCACGGTCTCTGTGCCATGTAAAAAATGGCATATCATGGCAAGGTCCCCAGTTGYCACATACAGGACAAGGCCAGGGTACCAGACCATGATGGGATGTGCAACCAGGCCTGAGGCACATGAGCCAAAGGCACATTTCCTCTTCTACCTCCCAGCAAAAACCRCAACTCTCAAATGACATTGTCTGTCTTAGTTGTAGGCACATCAGTAGAACAGCTACTGCRTCCTTTTTCCTCTATGAAATTGCTCTATATGATTCCACAATCTGAGGGAATTACCAAAAACCAGAGAGCAAAGGTTGTGGATGTTTGACAAAGAATACACAGGCTGAATAATTATAGATTGCCTCCTTGAAGTGCTCAAAATAATGAGTTAGCTTGATGTATGAAACAACTGTCATATTTTGAAATAACAGCACAGTTGGCATAATCTGAGAGAAAACCTTGTCAGCACCACTTTGGCTGGTTTGGCTGCTGATGGCACAACCTGCAGCTTAATTCTGCATGACATTAAAAGAAAAACAAGTTCCTAAAACTTGCTTCTGAGCTGAAGTGCATAGACCTGCAAGTAGCTATGTTACAGGGCTATTTTGAAAGTATTTGCAAATAGATAAACATTATCTAATAATTATTAATAATCTAGCCCAAAGGCTGTTGCCTAGAGGGCTCTTAGGTCTGACCCAGGCTGGTTGTCTCTTTTTGAACCCTGGAGCATCACTAAGCAAGTGCAGCATAAGGCAGTTCTTTATCCAATTCTAATCAACCTCTAAAAGACAAAAAGTCCATAATTGCTGTAAAAATGAKGAGAGCAATTTAAATGTGGGGCCCTTTAATGGCGATTTAAAGTGCTCATTAAAAGGACCTTACTTAAGCAACATGTTGCTCGTATCAGGAGGTTAGTTAACCAACAGCTCATCCCAGATTAATACAGTTCATTGAATTTTGAAGAGAGCAAATAAGGAAAGGATTTAATGGAGAGCACGTGGAGCATATTCTCACAGCTGGATGGTGACCAGGTCAGGAAGCTCTCTCTCATGGCTGGTGAGCATGGTAAGTTTGAAATGTTGTTGTACACAGCAGTGTCCAGAACCCTCTTGTTGATCCTGTGATGTTGGCACTTCTGAAACAAGACACAGAAAAACGTGGACTTGTTTACAAAAACCCCCTGTGATAACATTATAGAGTCAGCAAAAATCTGTTTATTTAACTCTGCAGACAGACTATGTTCCAGTGCCTAGGAATCAAACAGGATAAAGCTCTATTAGAAATGAAAAACATTTCWTCTCACTAGAACAACTCTTTGGGATGTTTCTGACGTCTGATAGCTTTTTCTCTCATATGTAGCCTGTAAATCAAGACCTGCTCTAGTGTAACAAATGGTGGTGTATATAATGCCAGCTATTCAATTATGTGAGCCATAATAACTTTTTCAGTCCTGTTGTTCAGGTAATATCCCAGYCCAAGTGGAGGTGATGAGGGGTTTGCCATGAGATTTGCCCTGAAGTCTGCATGGGTTTTGTTTCTGTTATACCGTGATGCAGCACACATTTGCATTAGCTCCTACGAAGGTTTAAGCACTCCCACCTGCCAGTGATTTACACTTCAATTCTGTGTAATAACAACTCCAAGCTGTTGATTAAGGCTGAATGCAAAGAGAAGCTGTACAATTGGCATTAATATCTGCCCTTTGTGTTTTAAGCAGAAATAAAAATATCATTAAAACAGCACATCGTGGTCAACTCTCCYCCAAACAGATGCATGATGCAAATCAATCACAAAATTATCAAGTTCTTATGAAAGACAAATGCTCCACTGAGCAGTGGGAGGATAAATTCCCAGGCACTGGCTAAGATGGAGACAACAGATCAGCCTCTCAGCATGCTSTTCTCTATTGTTAGCTCTACAGCACCAAACTGAAACTAGGCACACTGGGACAGGAGCACCAAAGAGCCTTTTCCTTTATAGTAAAGGGTTTTTTCACCTTCTCAGGATTCCTGTAGTAGCGAAACATTTGCTTAGCTGTACATTCTCCCTTTTATTTAATTTGTTAACAAAGAGTTAAATTTTAAAATACATTGATTTTCTCTATCTAGGGATTAGCGTCCTGAGAATAAGAAGGGCTCTAATCAAAGCTGCCTACTGCAGTTGGCCTCTGCCTGGCCAGCAGCTCCCTGCTACTGCTGCCTCCCCCCGCAAACTGTGCCTTGGCAGCCACTTCTGGTGGGATCTGCTGCCACCCTCTGCCTGGAAGAGTCTGCAAACAGCTCCTGTGCTAAAGGTGACTCTTGCTGTGGCTTTTGTAAGGATTGGTTTTTAATCTCGGCAGGAATTGGAAATTWCAGATATCTCAATGTTCTTATTAAGGGGATTTTTACTGTCATAATCAATTTTTTTTCCTGTGACTGTAAGCCATAYGGAAGGGGGTCTTGGATGGGAAAAGAGATATGTCTTTTTTTCAGGTGTSAGGTGATTCAGTCTTGGATTTAACTTCAGTCTTTCATTCGACATCACTAGTTTCCTATTCTGGTAATTTTGGTCAGCAACTCTTGGTTCAAGAAGGCAGCTTTGAATGCGAATTCTTCCGCAGGCAGCTTGGACAGCAGCACTCTGAAGATAGAAAAATTCTTCTCAGCCAATACTGAAAGCAAAGTATAAAGAGTCTTTTAATTCCTGGAAAGTTACAAATTAGTGGTATATATTGGACTAGGAAAAAATAGGGAGAAACTGATGTGTATTTATTTGTCAGAATGAAGAAACTAAAGAAATACTGTTTCCCTTATGTGATAAGAAAGCAGCATTTTTTTCTACWACTCCCAAAAACCAGAGTAGATTTAGCTCCATCCCTTTCCAGATGTTTAGGATTAAAAGGCAAAAACCCCCTTGGGTAGGTCTGCTAGTACAGACAACCTGAAAATTAAACCTTGGGAATGCAAGGCTCCATCATAAAACTTTGCAAGATGACAGGGAATACTTCTCTTGACACAGCACACAACAGTGGGGCTTGTGTCACACCTTTGAAGAAGGACACAGATGTCTGTGTGTCTGTGCCCTGGGTGGAACACCARCTACCACACATCAGCAGGAGCATGGTGTGGTACCCTGCAATAAAGRGCAATAAACAGGAGGCTCTCTTGTGACCAGGAAGTGTCAATTATGGTATAAGAAATCTGCTGGAGGTGGGTGGTTGATGCTTTCTGCCACAACAGGATGTGAAGGATCACTAACTCTGAAAAGAGGAGGCTCACATCTGKTATAGGACCACGAATTTTGATCTCTTGCATGTACTTAGTGGTAAGCAATGCTCTGACTGTGAGGACTAACTCTTTTAGAACAATTGCAGGTGTGGAAATGTTGGTTCTTTTGAGTTTTTTTTAAATTAGACTTAAAGATGATGGATGCAATCATAATGTAACACCATGGATTTTCTCTGCCATGAGGAGCAAAGTCTCCCTTGACCACATTTTCAATCACTTTGGTCATGGAAAACTGAAAATTGTCCTGCCCAAAAAGTTACAAACAAAATGAAGCAATAAAATAGCACCAGAAGTTCATGGAAGTTTATAGAGCAAGTTATCCTTGAAGCCATTATTGGGCACAAAATGGACTGGTGATTTGTAACAGTCAGCAKGGATTTATCAAGGGTAAATCAAGGTCTGACTAAGCTGGTTGCCTTCTGTGATGAAATGACTGGTGGCGTGGTGAAAGTGGTGGCAGAGAAGGGGGCAGGAACTACCAGGAATGGTGTATTTTGGTGTAACATCCAGGCAGACAGTAGTCATAGCTCACACGCATGAAGGATAACTTATCCTTTAAGTATAATTCCTCTCAGGAATCAGGCRGAATGTCCAGCAGGGGCACAGTGAAAGAAAATATTTCTCAGGAAACCTGTTCCCGTTTCCTTGAATGAGGGCTGTCAGTAGATAAAGGGCTGCTCCAAAGTACACACAGCCCCAATATACTTTCATATTTAATCTGCCTGTGCTGTTAATAGCACTATACTATAAGTCTGAACAGTCTTCTAAGCATGAGTGATTCTTGAACACSCAGTGTGTTCCATATATCCAAGGCGGCTCTAACAGGTCTGAGCTGAATGGACTTTAGCCATCAACTGCGAAAATAAAACTTCATACCAAAATGCRTTGGAAACAGGAACATTTCTAAAGTTGGGACACCACAATTTTAAACACCAGGAATGTGTGGACCATTGTAATCTAGATAAGCTCAGGAAAAAAAAAAAAAGATGCTTCACAAGAATGTAGAAAAGGAATACGCTTGCACGTATTCTTCCTAATTAACTTTTGACCACTGTGGATAAACATGGATTTTGGGACCTTTAGCAGAGGGCAGAACTGGGAGGGGACAAGATTAAAACATTGGTTTGTGTTGGAAGTTAATGATTCTTTCACCAAGTACCAGCAGAGCTTTGCTTAAGTAGAGAATACTCTGAGTTTTGAGCATTTACGTGGTAGTATAACTGCTGTTGTTGTGGATACAGAACCTGGGTAGGAACCTCTTTAATATTCTTTTTGTTTGTCTTAACCTTAAAGTGTTGCCATTTGGTGTTTGCAGCTAATGAATATTACCTTTGCAGTATCAGTTGCCTTTGCTGTAACCAGTAACACCAGTAACATTCCTGCTGAAGGAGTCAATGCTTTAATGGTGCCATCATCCATTGTATGTGTCTCTGAACTGTAAGCACCCTACGTTTTGAACAATGCAAGCAGCACTGAGGTCTGCACAGCTCTGTGATATTCATTTTTCGTATTAGGTGAACTTAAAAGGTCTTGCTGTGATTCTGTTCGAAGATCAGACAATTGGATCAGCACTGCAGTTAGTGTCAATCGTTATAGTTCCATAAATTCCTGGAGGAAGTGTGGCTCTTGATTCGTGATTTCCTGGTGGTGTCACAGTCCCTGAGAGTGCAACTGTGGTGATGAGCAGCCTGAAGACTTAGAGTGTCTTTGCTGGAGTCTAAAAATTCCTCAAACATCACTATATCTTTCTTTTATAAGGATCTACAAAACCTGTAGCAAGCTGTTGTCTTGACCTTTGCAAACTAATTACCTGTTATTCATGCTAAGTTTTTTTAATTGCTGTTTTTATTCATTATAATTTCCATATAATTAGGGRGTATAAAATGAGGCAGAATTTTTTTTTATATTCGATAAGGAATGGATTTACCTGACAGGCTCACAGTTAGGGGCCTATAAGATCATATTCCCTGAAGCACTGAGGAAGTTTGCAGCTTTGCAAGGCTGGCTGCATTCACTCTGCAATTGAATTGCAAGGTGCTGCATGACTTCCCATGATGTTGAGAAAGCTGTCAGCTCCCACCAGCACGAATCATCCACACTRATTATTAGTTAAGACCCTTCATCTTCCCCCACGCAAAGTGTTTCTCAGAAGAAATTGTACTGAGCATAAAATCAAATGAACTTATCAAAAGTTCCAAAAAGTGAACTGGGCGAGTGTTAAATTTCATTCTTGTTGTATGGCTTAGAGGGTTTTGGTGGTTTGTGTTTTGTTTGGGTTTTTTTGCTTGTTTTTGGGAGCAGCTTGTTTTCTTCTCCTAGAAAGAAAGTTAAGTTAACTTTTGTTTAGGTTGATTGACTACCTAAACAATGCCAATACCTTATTTGACTAATCTTGTCTTTCTGCAAATGCACCTCTCTCAGATCACCACTACAGGCTTGTGCAGGCAAAGAATGGTAGTTTTAGAGAAGTCATATTAGTGAAAGAGCACATTTGGTGCAGAAAGCTTCATGCTTTTGCTTTGTAACCAGATCCTTGGTTTATTAAACATGGAAAAAACCCCTAATGGAATAAATCTAAAATAGCGACTTTATCAATACTTAAAATTGTCAGGCTCAGCAGATACTGTGTKTTGACATCAATCAATTGTGAATTGACCTTTTATCTTATTTTCTAATGTTGTGGCCTAGAATTTCCCCAGCCCTGCTCTCTTCCATTTCCAGCAGATGCCTGTGTGGGTCAGGGTCAGCTGAGTGTGGGAGGAGATGCTGCCAGCAGATTCTAAGTCATGTGGTACTTTTAAACTCAAAAAAGGCCACTTCTCTGATCCTGTGACCTGCAATGATATGCTCCCCCAGCATATTATTGTAGTCCTCAATGTATCATAATTACAAGGAGAAGCAAATATCTTCAGGTTACACAGAGACAGCTGAATTTGAGAGGACCAGATGCTCAAAAGTATTTGTGTACYAAATTTGCCTGAGCACTAAGAATCTTATTTTATAAGATTTCTATTGGTAGCTGTGCAGACTTGGAGAAACCGTTTCTCTCCTTCTTGTTCCTGTCTGTCTGAGAAGCCAAGGAGAAGGAGAAGCTAATTTTTTTTTGTCCTGATATGTGTCCTGACCCAGACCTACAGCATAGCCACAAAAGAGTTTGGGAAGTAGATATTAGCAGTGGGAAAGCAGATGGACCTTTTCCAGCGTTGGAAAAGTTCATCCAACTTTTTTCAGCTTCATTCAAGCACATGAAACCTCTCTTTGTGTGATTTGTTCCCCCTCTCTCTCTTCTTTACCCTTTTCTCAAATGAGGAGAGTGTTGTGAGAGGTGAAACAAATCAGATCATGTGAGCTGTGATTTCTGAGTTCTGACTCRAGGGCTTTTGGTTTTAATGCTCTAATAGAACATGCAATGCTCCTCTCTGCAGATCTGAACACGGCTTGTTTCAAGTGACCCATTTTTTTCCGAGGGGCTCTGCAGTGGCTTCTGGATCGTCCTTCAGAAATCTGCTCTGTTTGTAGTGGGAGTTGCACAAACAGGCAAGTGTTTTCATTCTTTAAATAAACTTTGCAAACAGATTTAGAGACTTCCCTGACAGCTTTTCTTTGAGGTGTTCTTTTTAATGGTTTACCCATCTCTCAGATATAGTTTTAAAAAGCTGAGAAAAGGAAAAAAAAGGTGAAGTATTGAACTATTCTTTGCAATAAAACAAAACTCAATAACAAAACAAGGCTTTCAACAATAAAAAAAAAATCAAARGATATATCATCCTCTATGGCTACAGGGTGTTCCTGGGGGAACTGGAGARGTTCTGCTGAAGTGCTGAGTTGCAGATGATTTTATGCATCAGGGCATACAGAGAGCACTCTGGAAATGGAAGGAGATTAGGGATACCCTGCATATGATTGCAAGAAGAAAAAACATGTGATATCCTTACAGGAAGTCAGTTAGCTGAAATAATAAATTCTTTCATCACTAAGAATTGCTTCCAACAGGCCAGTGTAAAGGAATAAGCTAGGTGGGACAGTGTTGCTACAGACTTTAGCAAGCTGATGASTGAGTCCTAAGCCACATGGCCTGCAAATTTAGAGCTTCCCTAGGACTCCCTGTGCTTCAGCACTGATGCTTTGTTGACTCTTGTAGTTTATTTTTGGACAGAGACTTAGTCTTTTACTTCTCTGTGAAAATTACCTTTTTAGCATTAAAAGGAGGAGAGGGGGGTGGGAAGAAAGAGGGGGGGTGGGAAGAAAGTTCCACTCATTTTTCTTAAAAAAAAAAGATGTCAAAACAAGACAYTTCAGAGTTTAAACAAATATACACTTTGAAACACACAAGTCCTTGAGCCAAATCATTTGCAATAGAAAGGTTCAGTTTCAACATCTCAGCATTTTCCTGTAATTAGTTTCATCAGATTTGTCAGAAAGGTCCTTAAGCAAGTCTACTTTGGCKTATGTGCTTTTTAAATTTATTACTGTTTTCTCTTGAGTTCAGATCACTCAGTAAAGAAATCAACCATGACAGTGGAAACCAAGCCCAGCAATGTCAACGACTCAAATCAGGAAGCAGAACCTGACCAGTATTTGGATGATGATGGAAGCAAAAATCCACCAGTCAAAAAGACTTCCTCTTGCACTGGATTGAAGGTTTGGTGCCTTATCAGTATCACCATGAATTACCATTGTTATCTGTTAAGAAATGTTGTTCGAGATGTGACATGCAAAATTCCTTCATTCCCGTTCCCCCTATCTTTTTGTGGAACTGGATACACACTAGAGGTATAGGGGATAGTCAGATCTTATCTTTGTTCTAAAGAAAATAAAAATTCCTGATCTACCATATTTACTCGCAAGTTACTCATAGGTGGATCCCTTTCTTGGACATTAGGGAGAGGCAGCAACCTCCAGTGGAAGACTTGAAACAGCCTCCAGTAGGTGCCTACAATGCACTTGTCTGGAGGTTGCTGTCCTCACCCCATCTTGTAGGGTCAAAATAAGGTGAGGTGAACCCTATTTCATCAAATGTTTTGTGGCTGACCTGGGGTTGACCTTGCATTTGAAAACCCAAACTACCCCAGTAATTTTTGTTTGTGTTTTCATGCTTATCAGCAGTTTGTGATTTCAGCCAAGCCCCCTGAGGGCACTGCTGGCATAAGGCACAAAAGGTGATTCTCAGACTTCTTGCCAGTCTAGCTCAGGAAATATAAAACATGTCAGGATGATGGCCACACTTGGGAGATTTTTCTCTTCATCCATGACAAAAAGACAGTAAATATACTAATTTTGAAGCTTTTACTTCCTGGACTGGTTTCATTTCCTGCAGTAGATAGTATTGCAACATCGAAATCTATATTTACTTTGTTTATTTACCCAAGTTTCTGTTGTATTGGAACCCTTGCACGGAAGGCAATAAGTCTATTTGGTTTTTAGACTATGTGGAAATAGTTGGATAATATTTAAACAAACTTAAACATATTAACAAATAGATCTTTATTTGCAAAAGCCACGAGTGTTGGTGGAAGCAACAACAAAATTACAAAGAGTGTTAAGCTTTTCCTTGTGAGGTGTATGACAGACAGGCAACATCTCAAAATGTATCATCTGAGACAGAGATGAACTCAATCAGTCTGTACCACCTTCCACATATATCGTAAAAACTTGCATAAAGCCTTTATTTTGACGCCCCATGATTGACTTATGACCAGTTATGAATTGGTCTAAAATAAGTGACRTGTGACCCAAGCAAACATGTAATTTGAGTTAACTTTGCCACTCGAATTTGAATAAAAAATGTATTTCTTGACATTTTTTCCGTCATGATGGTGATTGTTCCACACMTCTTTCAACATATTCGATCCCTCTGTGACCAGTTTTCCTGCCTCAACCTCCCATTTTGTGTCTTACTCTTTCCCCAGGCATTTCTGGCTGCTCTGTCATTCAGCTACTTCAGTAAAGCCCTGTCTGGTACGATCATGAAAAGCTCCATCACTCAGATTGAGCGCAGGTTTGACCTCACTTCATCCACTGCAGGTTTCGTCGACGGGAGCTTTGAGATGGGTAATTGACATTCCCTGACGTGCAGAAAACTGCTCAGAGTTTTCTGAGYGTGAACATGAGACAGCATCTGGCACTAATCTGGGTTCATTACCTTCCAGGTAACTTGCTGGTGATTGCATTTGTGAGCTACTTCGGAGCTAAACTCCACAGGCCCAAAGTCATAGCTGTGGGATGCTTTACCATGTCTTTGGGATGCTTTTTATCAGCCATGCCTCATTTCTTCATGGGATAGTAAGTACTAATCATAGTTAATTTGGGTGATCTGACATTGGAATTGCATYCTGCTTCCTGGTTTTTAAATGAAGCTTGGTGTGTATTAAGCCTTAGGTTTCCAAAGTCCTGTAGAACCTCACCTCAATGTGCAATGAACTACTCTTGACACACACATCCTGATGAATGTTCATGACATCTGGATGTAAAAATATTGCTCTTCTGAAGTGAAAGTTCAATTTCTCAAAAAAATGAGAAAATCACAATGCCTTAGTTTCCATTCAGACTCGTTCACGAAGGAGGCAAAGAAGGAAATGATGCTAGAGCCTGCAGATGGATCAGTGCTGGTAGGACTCCTACCAGGTTTTTCCTTTTCCAAATGCACGTGGCTGGTTAAACTGATTTTCCATACCTTAAGCTAATTTTTCTTCATCTTCTCCAGGCTCAGAGAATGACTGCATGGTGCTTATACGTGATAATGTTTCCAAACATAGCTTGGGCACAGGGATAGCAAATAGAGTCAGACATATTTCTGTTGATTTATAAAATATATTCAAATAATTTTAGGTGTACTACTGCAAAAAGAAAACTSAGGATTGCTTTCTTTCCTGTTAGTGGATCTTGCGCTAGCATCAGACTTTTCATCAGTTTTCCACTGCTTAAGACAAACTGTGTCTCATACTCATCTACTCTGGGAAACTCATGAACCTGGGCCTGAACATTTGTAAGGGAACTGTTCTGCACTGTCTCTCCTGGTGGCTGCTCTTTGTTCCAGCCTGAAAAATAAGCCTGCCTGGTCTAACAGAGCCAGGGCAGTTCCTTGAAGCGGAATGTGTGCTTTACCGTGTTGTTCTGCTAAAGCTAATTGTACTTTGCCCCTCAGCAGCAATTGTGTCTGGGAAAGGGATCATGGTAAAGCAGCTGAACACACCAAATACATATCAAAGATGGAAAGGGGATCTGTGTTCAAACTCAAGACATTCCTCTTCTTCTCCTTGACTGTGGGGTCTTACTTGGACCTGACCCTAAATTTTGCCACCGAAAATTCGATCTTATCTGAAATACTTTCACGAGCCCTTTTGAATTTTCCAGCTTAAAGTGTTATGTCTTCCAGACAGAGAATTCTAAGTTTTATTTGTTCTTCATTTTAGTATTTTGGGTTTTTTTTAAATCTGCTTGTATAATCTTCTTCTTTGCTCCTTCAGTAGCACTTTGAATTGACATTTAATCAAGGATACCTTTCTCTTTAGGGAAACAGCAACCAAGTGGCTCCTGCCCTGCCATGCCCTAGTATTTCCCTCGTGAGCACTGCTTCTAAACCTACTGTTGTGTGTTTTCAGCTATAAGTATGAGACAACATCACATGCAGCTTCTTCAGCCAACTTAACTTCCAGCATAAATCCCTGTTCCCTACATCAAGGTGTGAATGACACCGTGCTGGAAGTCTCAGGATCAGGTAAGGAGCTGTAGGTACAAATACAGGAGCTTGTTTTATTCTTGGTTGCAAGGATTGAGTTACCCAGGGCCTGGAGTTGGGGAGGTGGAAGAAATAGTGTGATATGACAAGAAACTGCAGAGAGTTTTACAAAAATAAATGGAGATTCCTGTTATCCTCCTTACAATATGGAATACAGCTGTTCTATGTGTTGCTTGCACGGGACATGGGCAGAGAAAGAGCCAAGCTCTGCCCCAGAAACCATCCCAAACTTCTCACTTTAAAGATACATGTTATATGCCAGGCAATATATTTATGACAATATCAATAAGCTAATTTGTTTTAATGAGTGKTTTTTTCTGATGGGTGATACCTGTATTTTTAGAAATCAAATGCAATGGAGGTGGAGGAAAGTGCAATTAAAAGATCATGAAAAGTTGTAATGGGGTTGACAGCCTTTCATTTATCTTCCATAAGGAAAATACTCTTAATACCTTGAATTCTAAACTACAACCACTTCATGTGCTGAATTTCCTGTGGTTTGTCACTTTTTCCCATTCAACTATTTTATTGCAAAGGTGTCAACTCTCATCTGCAGGCTGCGAGAAGGAACCATCCTCATACATGTGGATATACATCCTGCTGGGAAACATGTTACGTGGGATTGGTGAGACACCAGTAACACCCCTGGGCATYTCTTACCTCGATGATTTTGCCAAAGAAGAGAATGTTCCTGTGTATGTAGGTAATCTCAACGTGAAGTAAACTGAGAGATTCGTAGTGTAAGAGGTCATCACCCTCTGCAGAAGAGAACATTCAGCCATTACAGGGTACTAGCATCTGCTTCATTGTATTTTCAGCATGTTTGCACACAATTGCCATGTTTGGCCCGATGTTTGGCTTCCTGTTGGGATCTTTATGTGCAAAACTGTACGTGGATGTTGGATTTGTGGATTCAGGTGAGCAAAACAGACGAAAAGTCAAAGTAAGCTGATACTTGTTCATAAGGGGTTCCTATAAGCAGTTGTATACATTTTTATTATATCAATTATATTAGTATATTTTACATTTAACTTATATTTAATTATTTTTTTAAATTGTGTACTTTATCACAATTTTGCTAAATTACTGGGAACTTTTAAGGTAAAGGCAGAATTCGACTGGGAGCATATTTTAGAAATGTGCTTTAGGATTGAAGGATCACAATACATGTTTAACTCTAAGAATTAGAGTTAATAAGTACCAAGAATTAGTTAGAATACATACCAAGAATTAGTACCAAGAATTAGTTAGAATTAGTTCCAAGAAGTCTCACAGACCCGACATGTTTTACTAAACTGGAGTACTAAAAAAAGATTCTGCTAGCACAGCATTTTTCAATGGAGTATTTTACATTATTTACATTTCACATAATATTTGCAGCACACGATACACTTTTTGCCAGCCCTTGCTTATTCAGGTGAAATGAAAACACGTGTGTGTATTCACATCTGCAAAATGCCAGAGGGGACAGCGGAATCCCTTCAGTGGCAGCTATGGTCCTTCATCCTGTTCCCTTTCACTGATCTTGTTTTTCTAGCAGGACAGAGAAGTTTTCAGATCTTCAGGATCCTGTAGTTAGATAGATGAGCTATTTTGTCTTTTTCCTCTGTTAAGCCAATGTTAATAGTAAAGACAGTGAGCCAATTCTGGTCACACAGTGARAATTCTTATAATCATGGTCCCACACCAAACTTGCCAGAATGTAACGATCATAAAAATACAACCAGCTACTCTCATCTTCCTTGCAATACATTTAAAGCCGTAGCTAATTTCACTGACACCACAGAGAATGTCCAATAGCTTAAAACAACCTACACAGTTCAGRTGAGCAGAAGATGGATGGTCTCAGGAGAATGGTATCAGCCCTAAAAGCACCCTGTCTGCCACCCMTTTTGGTTTCCCACATGTTGGGTAAGGACCTCGGTGTTGCCATGTCTGCCACAAAACGTCAGACAGTGAAAGGTGCAGAATGGCAGATGAAAAAACACTGGGTGAGGGGGAATGGCTGCAAACCTAAAGAGAGTAGGTTTAGATCAGATGTTGGGAAGAAATTCTTTGCTGTGAGGATGGTGAGACACTGGAACAGGTTGCCCAGAGAAGCTGTGGATGCCCCATCCCTGAAGGTGTTCAAGGCCAGGTTGTATGGGGCTCTGAGCAACCYGGGATAGTGGAAGGTGCAGGAGGTTTGGAACAAGATGATCTTTAAGGTCCCTTCTAACACAAATCGTTCTATGATTCCATAACACCATTCAGGGTATGATTCCTGATGCCTTCACTGCATGGATGGTCCTTCATTAGAGGATTACTGTTGGAAGTCAGACACTGTAAAGTGTAGCTGTCATAGCAGACAAAGGGTGGGAAGGTTCAGCTCCTTCATTGAGGTAACTTCTGCCTGTTTCCCTCAATTCTAGGGAGCATCACTATCACCCCACAGGATTCCCGCTGGGTGGGTGCGTGGTGGCTTGGCTTTTTGATAAGTGGAGCAACCAATTTCCTCTCTGCTATTCCATTTTGCTTCCTGCCAAAGAGTCTGAAAAAGCCGGAGGAAGCCAATAAGGACAAAACTTCACGRGGTCTCTTGGAAAACATGGRTGCCAAAAGGAATAACCTCACTCCTGAAAAAGCTAAGCCAAGGAAGTGGTCAGTAATGCTGAAAGGCAAGTGTTTTCCATRTTGTATAAATGTGAAAAGCAATAGGCAAAACACACAGGGGGAATGTAACAGTTCTGCAAAATACTTTGCCTCTCCTGCACTTCCATCTAAACCAGTCTGTTATTCCCAGGAAAGGAAAGGAAACTAAAAATTGTTAGAAGTGAGAGAGCTTGTTCAGGACTTCAAGGTTCTGCATGCATCACCTGCAATAAATCCTCATCTGAGTGGCACCTATCCATAACATTTTGTGCTAGAAGAAATTTGAACAGTGGAGAAGTGTTTGTGCATCAGAACCTAAAGGAAGTATTAGAAGGCTCCTTTTGCAATATGGAAAGAGAAATTATTTATCTGAGAGAGCTCATGGAGACTCTGAAGCACATTGTTACCTGATGAAAATACATCAGGCTTGAATAACAGCTCTGGTTGTGCAGTCCTTAGGCCAAAAAAGTGGTGGAAARGTGATGGAAAAAGATGGTTTTGTTTCATTTGTCAAATTCTGCTGTTTTGTTCAGATCACTGGGCACCTCCATCAAGGCAGTTCTCACTTATCCTTGAACCTATGGTAATATTCATGTGAGCAGAACAAAGTCTGTGCTGTGTGGAGCCCTTTAGTCTTCATGTGCATATCTCAACAGAGCACCCAGGTCTTAACCCACACTTCTGTCTTSTTTCAGGATTCTCTTCCTGTATCGCAGCCTCTGGTGTTTTTCAAGAACCTGATTTTGCTTTCAGACACTCTCATGCAAAGGAAGATCAGTACAGCTTGTGCTTGGACAGCTGAGAACAGGATCTTGCCCTAAGTTTTTGCAGGTTACTCACCAGTAATGATGCCATTCATCTTTCAATGCCAACTCATATGTCCCTTTCTTTCAGATTTCTATACCTCCCTGAAAAAAGTATTGAGTAATCGAATGTACTTTACACTTTTGTGTTGCTCACTGTTACAGTTCAGTAGTTTTATTGGTTTCTTGACTTACAAACCAAAGTACATGGAACAGCAGTATGGACAATCCACATCCAAAACCAACTTTCTCATAGGTAAGTTACACCATGCAAGGACTCCTTCTGCTGCAAGCAATGCATGAGGATAAATTCTGGTGTGCTTTTTCTGGGACTGAATTCCTTGCAGAACATGTTGATGTAAATGGTGGTCTCACCTGAAACTGAGYCATAAAAAATACAGGGTTTGTGCCTATGAGACCAAAAGAAATTTTTTTATTATATCACATTACCTTACATTTATATTATATTTATGGCAAGGGCACCCTAAATAAGCAATGAGTGTGGTGTGGGAGTTTTGATTGCTGAAGAATCTGACAAGTTCCTTGCAGTGGAAGTGGGTGCTGCCCAGGGGTTGGACTGAACCTTCCTAAAGTCATCATAACAGGCCATAAAGCTGCCAGGTACATCAACCTGAGGACAGGCTTTGGCTCTTAGGCCCATTGTGATTCTTTAATTTTAACATTTCCTTTCTACAATCTCTTTCAGGAGTGACATCCTTACCTCCTGTAGGTCTTGGAATTTTCGTAGGAGGGCTTATAATGAAAAAGTACAAAATGRGCATCATTGGAGCAACCAAGTTTTCATTTTCTATGTCATTTTTGGCCTATGCCATCAGTTTCTTGCACTTYTTTGTTGGCTGTGAGAACTATGCGGTGGCAGGAATGACGGTGTCCTATGAAGGGTAAGTATAAAATAAAAGAGATTGCGTTTTTCTCCACGGTGGGAATAGTTCAGAAAATGAACTGTGACATCAAGGCTAAAACAGGAACACACTTTTGCCACACTTAAGAGAAAGTGAACACTACCCCATGTCATTGAGGTGGTTTTGTTGGTCAGAAGAGTGTCAGCCTGACAAAGCCCAACGCTGGTTAGAGATTAATTAGGAATTGCATCGTTACTGATGTGGGTTGTTTGGCTGGGAGAGGTGGTATTGCTGTGCAACATTTTCACTAAGAATGTCAGTGGTGGACCAGGGAATATGCTTAGTAYCACTGAGGTGAAAAACAGGGCAAGAACATAACCTTAATTTACCCAGAAAGGAAAAGATGAGCGAAGACATCCCTCTTTGCTACAGATCTCAATACTCCAAGGCTGTCCGAAAGTAAAAGGAAATACTGAATTTTTCATATCATCTAGGAGAAGTTAAGCTAGGCTTTAACAGAGGAGTATTTTTTAACTATGCAGACCAGGAAATCTAGTTCCTGTCACCACTGCATTTTTACCAACAGCTAAAGACATACTTGATAAGACTGTGATAACTCTTGCTAGCTCTAAGTTCAATTAGGGGGAGTCTAACTGACCTCTCCCTCCTTTTTCTATTTTGTCTACGCCTGTCAGTAAAATCAGCAGCAATGTTTTAATTTGGTTTAAAATTCTCTATAATCTAAGCACTTTWATATCAGTGCAAGTAGGATGGAATCTCAATCAGACCAATACTGTAGAGACTCCGCTGTGAAAACTTGCCCTGGGCATATGAGGTGGGTTCAGGACATCAACACTGTCACACAGAAGGGATTTCACTGGCTTCAGCACTGAATCAAAAATGTCTTACGCTTGTCTGAACTTAACTTCCAAGCAACCCCGTTCCGTACCACGAGAATTCCTTGTTTTCCGAGTGCAACTCTCACTGCAAGTGTGCCTCCAACATGTGGGATCCCGTGTGTGGAGCCAATGGAATCACCTATGTTTCGGCATGTCTAGCTGGGTGTGAGACTTCCGTGGGACATGGAAAGAACACAGTAAGACCCTGCTTCGGTTGCTGAGGTTTTCTACCACTTMTTTTCCATGTAACGTCAGGGACTTRGTAGGATAATGCATTTAAAGAAAACCACAGTTAATGGGGACCAGTCAGTGATGCATTTTTAATTTCTGGCTACAAACAGCACAGAAAAGAGAGATTTGTGTGATTTACCGCACATTAAGCAAAAATCGCTAGCTCCTTCTTGTAGATATTAACTTTCATCTTCTGTAGGTTGAACACAAGAGCGGCAAACACACATATCAGATTGGTTACACGTTGCCTGGAGGTTGTCCGTGGTTTGCCGTTTCATAAACCTCAGTTTGGCTGCCCTGAGGTTTTAACCAACAGCTGGAGTACACTAAGATAGAGTAGCATCTTCCCTGAAGCTGCTCATTAATGCTTAAGTATGAAAAATGGGTTAAGGGAAGGCAGCTTGTTTCCTCCATGGGASACTCTGGGATGTCAGGAGACTGCCTGTTTTTGTGGGTAACAGATTTCTGCTCGACATGGAGTGCTGCGGATAATGCCCAGAGTCGCGGCAACAAAACTCCAATGCATGGATGTAAACCTTTGTTTTACTATACCACTCCCATGTTTTCTGATGTCAGGTGATCATTCCAGAAGAAACATGGCCTGGAGCTGTCTCTCATACTCAGTTTTCTCTCCAGCAGGATCCCCACTGCACGAGCAGTGTCCTACCAAACCTGTCTTGTGTCTTCCAGGTCTTCCATAACTGCACATGTCTTCAAGTCAACAGTTCATGGACAGGAAACAACTCTGCCACCTTGGGGCAATGTCCAAAGAGYGATGATTGCTCGATGATGTTTATTTATTACACAGTAATACAGGTCATAGGTGGCTTTTGTTATGCACTGGGGGGCACTCCAGCATACATGATTGTGTTYAGGTGAGTACAGGAACYGTACTGCCAGGACAAGAAGTARCGGGTTCAAACTGAAAGAGGGAAAGTTYAKGTTAGATATACGGAAGAAATTCTTTACTGTGAGGGTTGTGAGGCACTGGCACAGGTAGCCCAGAGAAGCTGTGGCTGCCCCATCCCTGGAAGTGTCCAAGGCCAGRTTGGACGGGGCTCTGAGCACCYTGGGATAGTGGAAGGTGTCCCTGCCCRTGGCAGKGGGCTTGGATCTAGATGATCTTTAAGGTCCCTTCCAACCCAAACCATTCTGTGATTCTATGATCAGTTTTTTCCAGACTCTTCCTTTTCCTTTGTTTGGATTTTGAAAGTGCCCTGTATTTGTCAGAGTTTCAGGGTTTCAGAGGGTGGGTGTATAATGGATTCAAGATCAGTGCCCATTTCTGATGCTTGGAGTGCAGTTCTCCACAAAACAGAGGAGCACATTGCCAGGTGGCTTTGGGCAGTCCAAGATGTGTCATTGCACAGAGGAATGTCATTTAAGCAYGGAAAGATGCTGCACTAATCCTGCTACTTGCCACTTTTTTGTCTTAGGGCGAGAGGATACTTCCTATTAAGTGAGTAATGTGTTCCATCAAGTGGGGGAAATGTATGCCCAAGAGCTAAGGCARTTGGAGAGCCTGTTTCACTAAGGTCAAGATAGACTGTGATTATGACTTTAAAACTTGTCTTCCTTAATTATGCTTAGCAAATGGACTAAGCATATGTGATGGAAATCAGTAGATTAATTCACATTTTTCGTGCTACATAACACACTTCAGCAGGTGAAGGAAGGACTCTTCTTCCAAATKTTGGCTTTCTGTTGAAAAGAGTACTGAATTCAGGTTAATTAACTGCAGTTTAATAGGCATRTCTAAGCACTAGATAGGCCAGCACTTCATAGTTATGCCTCTTTTTTCCAGATGTGTCCAGCCAGAGTTCAAAGCTCTYGCAGTTGGTCTGTACACACTCGTTATGAGGATGTTGGGTAAGAGAAATCATTCTGACTAAATGAGATGTTTGACCTGCTGATTAAATGGCTTTGCAGCTTGGGAGCCTGGTATTCAAAACTAGGAAGTGTTTCTAAGCAAAATTAAAGTACTAGGTTGACTTTCTAAATAACACTATGAGGTTTCAAACTGATGATTTAATCAGTGGTTCACTGGGACACRACGCTGCACGATTGAAGAGACGAACTTGAGTAGGACTTCACTTGACCCTAATACAACTCTGCTCATAGCAGAGTGTTTTCTCCATGTTGAAACTTCRCTTTCCTGATAGATGACAGCTTGTATTTCAATCCCCTTTAAGCTTGCTGCAAGGCTCTTTTATTTTTTCCTTTTTTATTTGAGGGTTGCTAATGAAATGGTTGATTAAGGTGCCTAGGCAGACAAGAAAACACCTGCCTCTCTTTTTCCTTTAGTTCTCTTTGTCAGTGGAATAGGAATACCTGCAKTTGAGAGCAGACCAGTTCTTACAAAATAAATTATTTCCTGTATAAGAAACCAAGACGACCAGTTCAGTTCTTTGAATGCACAGCGAGTCCAGTGCTCCTTTGCAGGAGCTTAGGATGCACTGGAAGCCAGTGTTGGCTCTCAGAGCCTGGCAAAACCCACCAGACCACCTTTCCTGGGCACTGATGACCCCCAGGGCACAGAGACAGTGTCCCAGTGTCTCAGCTTACAGCTACTCTGATACAGGAAAGGGAAAACTTCCCCCAGTCCAATCCACCTATCGCCGCTCTTGCAGAGTGTAACCACCACTAAGAAAATGTAAAGCTGATTTCTAAGATGTCCTTTCCTGTGAAATCTTGTGACATTTTTTTTTTTTTTTTGCTTGTCTCCTTGCAGCTGGGATTCCAGCACCAGTTTATTTCGGGGCAGTGATCGACAAGACGTGCTTGAAATGGGGGAGCACCAGCTGTGGGAAGCAAGGGGCGTGCAGGCTCTATGACTCTAACTCAAACAGGTAAGGAAATTAGGGCACAAAAACCCTCTCTAGGGACAGACATGCTTTGTTTTTCTTAAACTCTAGYGTGTGGTCCAAAGTCAAGGTTGGATATCAACTCTGGGCTCGGCTTTAAGTCAGTCCAGAATGCCTGAAATTGAAACATCTCAAGGTCAAATGTTAAGCTCTCAGTTTTTAGTCAGCTTTTATGTTGCACAGAAGAAATTTAAYATCCATGACAGAGATTTATGGAACGAAGTGTGCATTTTTAATAYACTTAGAGCCAATTAAAAAGACCTGGGACTTTAGGACTTACCATAAAGAGGAAAGTTTCCCAAATTTACTTTATTTTCAGGGAGTTTTTTTCACACTGGCAAGAATGTTTAATTTGTGCATTGGCCACTTTTRAGAGAAAAGTCGATGAAAGAATATTGTACCGAGTAGCTGTAGGTGTTGGTGAAACACAAACACTATCAGTCTCCAGGAGAAATATTCCACAGATTTTTCTCAGTTTCACTCGAACCTTGCCCACTTCTGATGTGTTTTTTTTTTATTTTTACATAGCGCTCTGGTTACCTCAATATATCTCTAGCCCTGAAAAGCCTAAAGCCTTAAAGTGATTCAAAAATCTTAAAAAACACCAAAAATTAAGATGATGGAAGTTTGACTTTGCAATTATCTTCATAAGCAAAAATAATATTATCATTTCTTTAACAGAAGTTTTTGCAAGTAAAAATGTCCAGTTTGTGGTATCATTCACGAGAAATGACTTTCAATGTCTTCCCCTAAGATTTTTTGGTATATATAGGATCCTTAAAAGCCATTAAAGTGGTTTTCTTCAGTGTCTTTGAAAACTTTAATGCCTGGCCCAATGTTCTATGCTCTGTCCCACAGGTATGTCTTCCTTGGTTTAGCAGCAGTTTTAAGAGGTCCTTCCTACTTGGTKGGAATCATTTTTTTTATATTGGTAAAGAAGCACTTTCAAAATAACAACCCCAGGCCTCTAGAGAATGGACAAGAAGACGTTTCTATGAGTAAGGAAGACAACTGCAAGATCAAAGAACATTTGCCAGGTTCTTCTGASGCGGAGAATGAATCCTCTATTTAGAAAGCAGTTTAGGCCAGTGGCACGTGGATCAGGTCAGCTTCTTTTAGAAACACCCTTCAMAATGCTATGAGTAACTAAATAATAAATAATAACACTGTTCAGAAAGTATAACTAACAGCAAAACTGCAAACCACAACAACAAACACTAACAAACAAGTATGAAAGTGCCTTATGTGTACATGGTGACCAGTAACAGAACGAGTGACACAAACTGAACCAAATTCTCCACAGACGAAAGAAAAACCTCCCCTGGCAGTTCTGACAGAGCCATTCTGCTGTTTTTAGTGGGGTCAGAGATGCTGCCAGAACATCCACCTGCCAAAGGCCCACAAAAGGTGATCCCGATCCCGTATGCGGATCCATGCAGCAGACTGACACTGGCAAGCTCAGTGCTAAGAGCAGCTTTCTGATTCCATCAAATTCAATCAGAACTCGCAGTAAGCCAAAGCATTTAAAGCCAAACACCTCACCTAACTGCATCATTGCAAGCGTTTTTCATCCTAAAATTGGCAAAAGCCGTATTTTCCCAAGAAGCATTTTATCTTACCTCTTCTGGCAAAGTTATGTCTGCTTAAAACCACAAGCAGGCTGTCACAAAGGAAATAATTATTTTTAAAWCTCGTAGAGCTGTGGAATTTTATTAAAAAGTACTTTGAGAGATTCTGAAACACAATAAACACTCGTGGCTGTGTTGCGATGCCGGGCAGTGTCCGGCAGAGGGCACTCAAAGGACTGCGTTGCCCCTGGYGACCATCGCAACTATCCATGAGTTTTCCACATTCAGCCTTGATTATTCCGGGAGAAGTTCCTCGTCAGGCAGGGAAAACACGCCCATCCGTGTTTCCACACACCTTAAAGTTCCCTCAGAGCCAGCCTTTAGCTGCTTTTGTGTATTTGTTGGTTTGCTTTCACCGTACTCGCRTCTCTCAGAGCCTGACAATTTGTTATTGCCTTAAATAAAAAGATGAGCTCTTGAGTACCGTTTCTCAACAGGATGGTTGATGCTTTGAAATAGATGCTCAAGGCTCAGTGGGATATGGTTAATAGACATGTTGGATTAAAAAAAGAAAGGGTACTTTGAGCAAAATGCTGAATTGTTCTGAAATAAGCGTTGTCTGTGATGACAGTCACTTAGCAGCGATTGCAGCAGCTGAAGGGAGAAGACTGGGATTTTTTTTCCAATTGAAGGTGATATTTACTGGAGGCAGAGATTCTGCATCCAGCAAAACTAGAGGAGTTCTTTATTCTCCTKTAGCCTGGAGAAAAGGAGGCTCAGGAGTGGCCTCGTCACTCTCTACAACTGCGAGCAAGGAGGTTGTAGCCAGGTGGGGGTCGGGCTCTTGTCCCAAACAACAAGCGACAGGACAAGAGGAAATGGCTTCATGCTGTGCCAGGGGAGGTTCAGGTTGGACATCAGGAAGAATTTCTTCCCAGAAAYGGTTGTCAAGCACTGGGACAGGCTGCCCAGGGARGTGGTGGGGTCACCACCCCTAAAAGAAACACACCAAAGGTGACATGCTGTAAACTGCAAAATAAATTTRCTGTGTTCAGTGCTTGCACTATGGGTGAGAGAAAGAGCATGCAAAAAGAAGAAAAAACTTTTCCTACCTTGCTACTTTCTGTGCCTTAATTATTGTTTATTTTCATCTATTCTATTAGTGCGCAGGAAAATAATTATGTGGAATCCTTCCTACTTGTTAAAAAGTACCTGATGTCCAAAATCAATACAGAAATACTTTTGGAGCTAAGCATGCCTTGCTTGAGGTGTTTCCCCTTTTTTTTAATATCTCCTCTTCAAGAGAAAGGTGGAACACATAATGGGGRAAAAAAAAAAAAAAAAAAAGAAGTGATGTTTCCAAGTCTGTGTGCAGTGCCATGAGCTTTATGTCTGAATCAGTGCAAAACATGAGGAAGGCTCATTCTTTTTTTACATGGTAGATATGACCCCATGGATGCTGCCATAGTTTTATTCTGGAGTAGAAACTACAGGCGATAAAATACATCAAAGACAAAAAATATCTGTCAGTTTTGTTTTGGTGACAAGGCATCTACTGACACAAATCCATCACCTCTAAATAATTTGGCTCACCTGTCCAAACTGGGAGAGGAACTCATTTGTTCTTATCTAAAACAGTGTTAAATATTATCTCTGGGAGGTTTTTTTCTAAATTTCAGAATTTATAAAATGGATTTTTTGGCAAAATGCCCATCTGGCAAGCATTATATCCAGCGCAGCATAAAAAACTGACTTTCGTTTCAAACAAACAAATGCGTTTTCCTTTCTAATAAAATTCATAGAATTTAAAAAACGCCATAAATTTCATGCATCAGTGTGAAATATGAAAACCTAAGGGACCCCCTAGAGTTCTGTGCAAGCCCTCTCTGAGTGCCCTGTTGGATTAGGGTCACAAACCTGACCAGGGATGGATCGCTTTTGTGCTCAACTCACTGCAAGGGTAAATGTCTTATATGCAGTCAGATCTCTCAAATCTTTCGAAATGTCAAATTGTTTGCTGCATTCACCTGAAATCCCAGCAGTTATCAACTATTTTTAAAAGATACCTGCAGTAATAACACTAATTAATTTTCTTAGTGCTCCTTCTCATGCCTGCTTTCTGGAATTCCTTACTTACACTAAGTACCTGCAAGTATTTACTTGCAAAAGCTCCTTAGTTTCCAATTATTCATGCTTGTCTTTTTTTTTTTTTTCCTTCTTCAAAACAGATTTTGAAGGAGAATTCAATAGCTGACTCATTTCTGAATCATCATTAATTTCAGCCCACCAGTCTTTTTTTAATCCTCATTTTAATACACGGGATTTAAAGCTGTTTGTTGTTTTCCTTGACTTCAGGAATGCATTGAGTTGGTTAAAAGGCAGCATTGTGAAGGGTAAGAAATGCTTTTGCCATCCGGGCCTCATAAATGCCTTTATTCCWGCCCTGTTTGACAAATCCTCCAGGGATATAAGAAATTCAACAGCTCATTCTTAAGGTCATCCAGTAATTAGTAGGTCTGGAAGACCTGCCACTGGATGAGTTGTCATTATCCCTATAAWGATGACATTACTGGAGAAGGGATGCCCTCTGCAGTCAATTTGAACTGGCAATAAACAATAATCCTGCAAAGCAGGTTTGATTACAGTAACCAGACGAAATTCGTCCAACATTTGGCATTAACACTGAAAATCTGCAAATAATCGAGCCCAGTTAATCCAAAAAAAAGGGGACCTCTGGGTAGGGACTGCAYGCAGGGCTGGGATTGTTTGTGTGGATGCTGGAGTGAGTCCCTGCACTGTGCGGTTTGGAGAAAATCCTGTTAAGGAATTACTCCCTTGCTTCTAATCACCCCTCCCTAAGTTGCTGCAATTTACCCTCAAGTGTGAGAGCTCAATGACCAGCATGAACTATTTGTGCTCCTTTCTGCTCCTCTTTTCTCTCAGAGGATGTCTTCTGGGATTTGTAGAAACAAATGGAAATCATGGTATTTCCACCAAATTTCCAAATTATCTTCAGGTCAGTCTCCATCAACACTATGGAGTCAGAACAGGACGGAGGAAAACTGAACTGGAATAACTGTTACATTACACATAAACATTTGAATGATCTGACATGAGTTACATTACACATAAACATTTGAATGATCTGACATGAGAGGGAGTGTTCTTTATCTTCCAAAACTTTGCTCGGAGGATCTGTTACCCTCAAGGTAGACATTTTTGGACACACTGAAGCTGAACAGACTGTCTTGGCATGTGGGGTGTCTGCATTCACTTCCTTACTCTGTTACATTCTTATTTCCTTGGTCATGAAATGCAAGCTTGGGAAYTCTAGGTAAAATAATGTTTTCCAAAGCACTTGTAAACCAGATTTATAAGCCAGACTTCCAAGTAAAAATTCTGTCTTTCAGCTTACTTATAACRGCATCCCAATGGATGCAAGCTCCRAAAAGCTTAACTCACATTCAGTAAYGAAACAGGACAGTGTAAGTGCTTTGAAAACTTCCATTTGTATGAGTTGGATGACAGCAAACATACAGGAAAGGAAGTGCTTCGGGAGATATTTCCTACTCTAAAGAGATACAGCGTCAAAAACCAGGATGTCATGTTCTTTATTAACAGATATTTAGTTGTTTCCTCATTCTGGATGAGCTTTGCATGTCTGGAAAATGATATATCTTATAACTCTTTTGGAAACATTATTTTACCTAAAGTTTCCAACCTTTCATTTCTTGACCCAAGGGTAATTTTTGCCTGGAGACAACAGTCTTGCCACTGGAAGCTTAGCTTTTATTCGTTTAGCTTCAGATGACCATAGTCAGGAACAGGTCTTTGCCTTCCAGTTTCCAGGTTTCTGGCTTTAGGTCCCAACACTTTCCCAGAATCTGTGGCAGGTGTCTTTTTCAGCACTTGAGCAGGTGGCAGCTGGATTCAGCAGTTTGAGCTCACTCAGCTGTGATTATACCTCTGACTGTGATGCAGATCTCCTCTTGGTTTGTGTATTGGTTTATAACTTTATGATCAACCCGTTTTTCCAATCAAGATAAAGTCATGTGTTTGCAGACTAAAACAAATACAAGATTGGAACCGTCAGGGATTGGTAAACATTCRTTATCTTCAGAGGGGTTGAATCTGTTTGTGTGCTAGGTCTGAAATGACACTTTAAAAAAATCCTGAAAATTGAAAGTTAAAAAGTTTTTGAGGGGTCCTAATTTTTTTTTTTAAAGAAATGCTATTTTCAGGGAGCCTGATGCTAGATTTTTGATACTGTTGAGTGCTAATGCTTTTAAACTCAAAATTGTTACCCAAATTACCCAAAATAGTACACCCAAAAATTAAACTCTTCCTCTAAACTCATTATCGTCTTTTGAATATGCAGAYCCATACTTATAAGCCTTGATGGGAAACTTCTTCACAGCCACCTAAAGCCATATTTATCCAATTCTTCTCTTCATTTGCAACTTTATTCRTGTGCTGATATGTTCCACTCTGCAAAACAGGTATCCTGATGAGCCATTCTCCACCTGATACAGTATTATATTTGGCCATTATCATCTTGTGTGATTCATACCTTCTGCTGGCTGTGAAGAATAAAATTCTATATAGAAATCTGGATAGATCTGTTATGTTTAGGAGATGGTTTTCTCACCCATGCACCTGCASCTTTAAGGAAAAAAATGTTGACGCAATCAATACAGAAAACCTGGCAGGACCTCTGAGATATTTCAGATGATAGTATTATTATTGCTATAACCTGTTATTAGTGCTGGAGTAATATTCCAGGTGTCATTGGTCTTGTCAGGCAAGCCAGGACTCAGCACGAAGTCTGTGATTATATGACCTGGTGTAACACTAATTTTAGAGGTAATAATATGTCACATCAGTGTTCCATTGATAAGRTGATACTAAAATAAATATGCACTCAAATGAGATTAAGCCATTTATGGTTTTTGCAGATAACAAGAGCRCTCATTCACTTATGCAGCAATATCTTGTCCTGAGAAAACATGAAACTCTTCTGATCATTTCTTGCTTGGTGACTTTAGAGAAGAAAATGCTGCATTTTAATATAAATGCCTTATTGTTCAACACAGCTGAGGAGATGGATTATTTAGGTTTGACAGTCACTGACTCAGAGTGTCTCTGCTTTAAGATGCAGATCTGTTACAATGATTTTAGCAAGACTTCCCAGGGTTTTTTCCTGCAACATGTAATTCTTTTTCTGACCAAATCTTGCTGACCACTCGATGACCACTGATCTACTGAAACCTGATGACCTATTGCTTCCTGGTAGTCTTAATCACCCAAACTTATTACTTAGTTTCTCACTTAMAGTGGTAATCACATTACAGCACGTTTTGAACACCTAACTAAAAWACAGCACTTCAGTCCCATTGAAAAACAATCCCCAGCTTGAACTGTGATTTAGTTATGTTTATGCAGAATAAATACATGAATTAATACATGAATTAATTAGTTAGATATATAAATAACACTGGAGAAAAAAAAAMCCCATGTGATTCAGACCCATATTAGTAGTTTAAGGTAGAAAAAACTTTGACCGTATTTCAAACAAGAGGAAGGAAAAATGACAATATATTCCACAACGAGAACTGGTAGGCTAAATGTAATGTTRGCTTTCTCCTATATTATAAAAACATTTGTAATGGTTTAAATTTATGTTGACAGCCTGAAGTATTTACTGTTTATTCTGCAACAACTAGTATTCTATTCCCAACTTATTTTTGTGCTAGAGTTGTTGATCATGAAGACACAAAAGCCATAGGAGGGCTTGGTGTTTGTAGGGTACATGATCCTAATGCATACAGAAAACTGTGGGTTTAGGGCTGCTGGGTTTTTTTTTCTCTTTGATAAACAACTAGAAAACATCRTAAAAACAGGTAGTCATAGGTCATTATGTCTGCTTGATTATGTATCTAAAAGCAACGAAATGCCAAATAACTGAGCTGTCTTCTGCAGTTATTCTGACAMAAAGGCTTTGATAATGCCATTAAAGGGCTTTTTGATAGCCTCAAACAAGAGTTGGGTAAACACAAGGCTCATGCCCTTAAASCTCCCCCAGTCTGATGAAAATTCAGTTTTTTCTATTTGTTCAGTGATTTCGGTGGAATCACCATGAYTTATGAAGTGTTGTCTATCATGATCCCTAAACTATGTGTAGTTTATAGTCTGCACTCAAAAGGTTGCCTGGCTTGGTATAGTTCCAAATTTGCCTACAAAATAGCTTTCCTGGTTAACAATCAAACCAGCATCCTGGGKACCCTCTGCCTCTCAGGCTGGTGAAACCTGGCCTGTGGAGCAGCAGGAATTAGAAGGGAGAACACCTTTATTTCTCTATTGTGAGAAGCAAGGAGATAAAAAGCTTTTGGAAAATGCCACTTGGTTGACCACCTATTTAATTTTTTGCATATTCTGTGCTAGTTGCKTGTCAAAGAACAAGTTATTCCCTCGAAGAACTTCTACCTGCTGTTCACAGGAGAGTGCTTAGATTTGCACTCCAGAAACAGCAGGTGTTGGAAATACAGGGAAATGACACAGCCTTSGAGTTAGCAGAATCCTGAGCCAGAGGCTCATTTAACACTCCCTGTGGCAGTGCTGTTATTGATTTGGGGCTGTTGTGAAGAATGATGTAAATTCTTATTTTTTTGAAAAGCCTCTCTTTACTAAGTTGCATCTGGGGTAAATATCTGGGCATGAATCATCAGATCTGACTAGAATCTCATTTCCAGCCTGACATCAATTATCAGTGCACCTTTGATAAAACTTTACCTCCGGGGAAAATCAAGGTGCTCTCACAAAAAAAAAAAAAAAGCTATAATATAAAAATACAGTGAACAGAAATAAACACCCAAACAACAGAAGTAAAAGGGAAATGATGTTAGCATGAGTCACCTGACTGAGTCTGTGTCTGGCGCAGAGCAGGAGTGTTTCTAGAACTGCCAGTGCATTTATTCTATGCTAAAATGCTGTTTACAGAAGGAGAATGACACACCACGAGTTTCTCTGTGTACAATCCCTGCAGTTTCTGGAACTTGGATTTTTCTTTAATTATTGCCRGACCTAGAAGAAATATTGGTATTGTCTGTACTAGAGTGCCTTTCATTTCATCCCATGCAATGCACACATCTTGCCAATATCTTCTGGCAKTTTATAATCAGAGCTGTGATTGTAAAAGACAGCATCTAAATGTGCTGGTCATTGTCTTTAAGCAATAAAATGCAAACTTCATCGCCAAAGGCCAGGGAATGAGGAATTTCCTTTCAGTGAGCATCACACCAACCCTTTTCCCACCCCTGTTCTTGCACTTACATGAGGCAGATGGTAGCAGAAAGGTCAAAAAATAATGTAATATTTCTTTTAGACTTTTCTTTATATTTTRTCTTTTTTCCTTTATATTTTAGATTTTCTTCATATTTTAGATTTTCTTTGTATTACTGTAGTGCTCTATTCCATGTCCCAAGGAAGTTTAAAATTAGGAAAGAAATTTTGTTTCCTGKTTTCAGGTTTTTGACAGGACTGCAGGGAGCAGAGATACCCTCCAGAAAATAAAGCAAAATGCCTGTGGTGATGGAGACAAAACCTACAGTGATCTTACTGGGTAGGTTTGCTCCTATTGCAAAGGTACATCATGAGGGCTGTCAACAAAATGTCACACTTAAAGTATTTTTAGAGACTTTTCGCTTTTTTTAATAACTCTTGGGAGCATCCTTTGATAAAGTTTCTCTCTGAACAAGGCTTCCTGTGGAAAGCCATGAATTTGCAAGTTTTCAGTACTGTATTTCAAGGTTTGGTGAAGGTTCCTMGAACAAGGAAGGAAATCTATATACCTGTGGTATAAATACAGTGATCATTAGGATAAATACCCTCCCCCTCTTCCCCCCCCCCAAAAAAAAAAATCAAAGAAAATTAAACACCTATCACTTTATTACATCAGTTCAGAGTAATCTTTCTCAAAGCCATTGCTGAGATGTGCTGCAAAATTAATACACCACTTCCTTCATTTACTTTCCATTTTGGCTCTTAGACATTTCCAAGCCAAACCCCAGAGCTGTAGTGCAGCTGAAGYTCAGAGGGTGCCCCTGGGGCTCTCACCTGGCCGTGGGACACGGGACCAAGTCTGGAACAACGAGCTCTGGTCATGAACCCCACAGCGAAGGCCAGCAGAGAAGGTCAAATGAAACCCCATTGGCCATATAGAGCTGTAGGACTAAATACAGAGCAAGARGACTTGAAATACAGTCAGTGAAAAATATCAAAGCAGCTCATTGTGGATTTCTTCTTTGTAATTTTTGAATCATAATGAAATTTCTGACTCTTGTAAAATTTTGGCTTGTCCTACTGTTGGTCTAGGAAGGGACTGAGAGCAAGAGGACSAGAGGGTTCCCCAAAATTTTGAACACCTTTTCCCCTTATTGTTGTTTCAGATGAGAAAAGGAGGAGGCTAGGGTAAAGCAAATAAAAGTCAATGTTGCAAAGATGCTTTTTGAACTCCCAAAATGTAAACTAGCTGTTGAAGTCAGTAATTAGACTCCTTTTGTGCTCAGAAAAACCGAAGCACACGCAAAGTTACAAAAAGACCTTGTTTCTTTTTTACATATAAGTTTCCTCACTCTCCTCTGAGGTCCTTGAACCAGGAAGAATGTCTTTTTTGTTGGCAGTATCTAGTTCATTGCTGGCTGTCCTTTCTGCATTTTTAATATCTGTCATCTCTTTGCCATCTGGTTTGAAGCGCTTCATGATTAAAACAAAGAGCACGATGTACAAGAGACAGCATCCTGCCCGTAGCCCTGCAATGAGGCCCAGATAGACGTTCCTGGGGGGGAAAAAAAGCACAAAATATATTTATATTAACAAAACTTTCCCATGCTGAGTGGAACCAAGTAAGATAGAGAGTGCAGTTTGACAAAACCGTCTATTCTCAGCCGGGTATTGCCTCACATTTTAAAATAAGAAATAACAGGCAGAAAGCGAACGACCTCATGATATTTAGCCTCAGACAGGCTCTAATCAGGTCCTGGAATGATAGCAGAAATGTCTGGAGTGTGCTCCCATTCAGCAGACTCTATTTTAGGGCTGAGACAAGAGGAGCTGCACCAGCTGGGCCTTTTTGCCCATTGTCCCAGCCCTTCCCCAGCTCCTCACTGGCACACTCAGTGCTCCTGGCCACAGTTCTGCAGTCATTTGTGTCCTCTCTCCAAGAGGATCTTGTGAGGTATCTTATACAATAGGAAGCAAATAAATGAGGGGTGAAGGAGAGAATCTGCAGAGCTACACATGCTGCACAGTTTTTCAGTACCTCACGAAGTGTCACAGAGTTATTCAGTGCACTGATTTTATTATTCAGTGCAGGCTACAACAAAAGAACTAATTCCAGTGACTTAAGGCAGTGTGCTGCAATTTTATAGGTTAGATTGAATTAAAAKTATTTGGTTTGTTTGACCTGTTAAGTTCTAGTCAAAACAAGGAGCTTTGGTGCTGTTAGGGTCCTTATCAGTTTATAGAAGTTGACATGAGGAAAGTACACCTTGGTCCTTGCTGCCCAGAGCTGCCTCGGAAGCCACATTCCCAACCCTTAATGAGGATCCAGCTCACCTGAATTCTTTTGTGTCGTACACCCGGCAAGACCCAGATCCCCCACAGCTCTTTGTCCCCCATTTCAAGCAGGTCTCATCTATCAAGGCMCCAAAATAAATGGGGGCTGGGAGTCCTCCTGCAAAGGAAATTCTTATTATGTGATGAAGATCTCATCATTTAATGTCGTGTAAGGAAATGAGGAAGTGAATCTCCGTGTTTCTGAACCATGCCTGCATAGAATGGGACTAAACACCCAGCTCCAGCTTTGAAATTCCAAGAATTGTGAAAATATTTAAGCAATAAGTGAGTTGAAATGATGGAAGATTATAGCTTAATTATGTTCAGCGAGGGAAATGTTAGCAATTCCCTTTAATGRYATTTTTATTAGAAGTATAACTTCCRTTGTTTAAAGAAATARTAAAACCAACATTTCTTTTACARTCCCTGGTGTGGAATTACRTGSGATGACATATTAATATTTATGTATRCTGATGTATCTATTCAGGTATTACACAACAGTTTGCATTAAAAAGTGATTAGTGGAGTGCAAAGGGCTGAAATTAAGCACTTGCTCCAGGGAAACCAGGTAATGAGTGTATTATTTATGTAGTGCTGAAAGAATTCCTTTTAGACAGTCAATAACACTTTAAAATAATCTGTAAGCTGTTTGAGGGAAAATGTGAAATTTTGTGAAGCAAACTGTTTCCTAAAAGCAGAAGATTGATCCTCTGCAGCATTCTAAAATATGGAGATTGGAAAAGAGATCCAAAGGACTACTTGGGGTTGTCTGCAAGAGGCAGATTTCAAAAATCAGCAAACAAGGGAAAATGAGGCAAGGCTTGCTTGAGACAGGGCAGACAAAGTGTCTGAATACTTGAATGATTATTAACTGCAGATAACCCCAAGAAACAAAATAATAGGCAGAGTACATTTAAGTGAATAAGGGTCAGCAAAAGGCAGCATAGGTGTTAAGGATAGGCAGGCTGATGAAGCTCAGGTAGTTGTGTCCCTGAATAAAAAAAAAAAAAAAGGACCCCAAAAGTACAACGAAATGTCCTTTCTTTGCCTGGTTCGTTTTCTATGTAGAAAAAAATTCTGAGGAGATAATCATAATATGTAAATACACACCAGGAAACATGCAGCAAGCTCCTYCAAACATTTTGAAATGTACTGTGTGCTTACAAAGAAAAATTTTGGAAGATGTCTTTTGTTCTCCTCTGGAGCAAGAGCATTGCACTGGCTAACTTTGGTCTGCCTCTTCAATGACCCGCTTGAAAACCACAAAGAAATTAAGTCTTACCCAGTACTCTGCCACCCAAAGTTTCTATCCCAACAGCAAAAGATTTCAGGTCTGGTGAAACAGATCTGGAAAGGAAACAAAAATAGCGCATTATTTTGAGGAACAACAGAGTAATGTGGCCACAGTCATGCTGTGAACATCTGCACATGCCCCATTGCAAGACTTGTGTGGTTTACCCAGCACAGCCCACTCAAACCTCGATTAAAAACATTCACCAAAATTAGAGTTCTGATGTGGAGTCTCCTTGCACGGATGAACTCTCACTGAAATAAATGGGAGAATCTACACAAGCCGATCTTGAACCAAAGTAAAACGGGTTGTAAATACTTTTGGGAGATGATGCCCAGGAAAATATCAGYGTTCTGCAAACTGGCCAGCCAAGTGAGCCCTCTCCATAACCCAGGTGTGCACTACACTTGGAAATACTGCAGGAAATYGGCACCTTAGCCAAGTTATCCAGCGGTATGCACTGACCACTGTGATTGAGATTCACCCATGAGCATGAGGGCAAAGACACTTCCATGAGAAAGGCACAGGACATTGTCTTTTCTTCAAAGYAGCAGTGCTGCTTTCCAACTGAAGGAATGAAAATTTACAAAATATTCCTGCTATGGTTCTGTTTATACCAGCTGACCAAAAAAAATGGGAGTATCAGACTTCTTCTAACACAGAAGACATTGTGAGGCCACAAGGCTTAACAAAGGTACCTGTTTTTCTCTGAGTAATGTGAACAGCATTGGCTATGGCTTAGCACTGCATCTTATTTCAAGTTCAGTGTTCTGRTGAAAGCATCCCTACCACTGGAAATGAAACCCAGCATTCAGGATCAGCATAATGCCCACCCATTTCACCACCAAAGCATCTACTCAGCCTCAAATGAGAATTAAATTGTTGGACAGACATTTTGCTGTGCCTCTGAACAGAGCTGGATTTCAGATTACAGGCAGATCCTCAGGGGCACAATTTGATCCACACGCCATTCCTCACAGTAGGAATGAAACAGTAGATTCCATTTTCTGTTTCTCTTTCCCCAAGCTTTATGGTCAAGGTAAGGTAAAGTATTTCACCTAAACATAATCATGTATGTAGGAGTGCCTCCTAAGGCTAAAATAAATGCACATGCAGTCTGTAATGCTAAAAAATAGGGAAAGGCTTTGGTACAGCTTTCTCTTTGGCATTGTCCCAAAACTGCAGAGGAATTGCCAAGCCCGTGCCCTTGTCCTTCCACACAGCTGCAATTGTGAAACACCTGAAAGGAGAAGATGAGAAGAATTTAGTTATTCAGAATGCAGTGACACCAAACAACCATTTCAGTAGCTTGATTTTAGTAGCTAGATTTTTCACTCCCCSTATCAGCCACGCTACTGCTGATGCTGAAAGAACTTCTGCAATCATCTTTGCAGACTGATATCCAGGTTCATTGGTATGCTCCAGCCTCTCTGAGCTGCTCTAGAGATACAAAGCTACTGGGACTCTGATTTCAGCAATGCCATTGCTAGAACAGAAGGTGCTCTGTGTATGTTTAAAGTGGGTCAAARCTAATAAAATTGGATGTGAACTCTCATCCATCCATTCTGCTCAGGTATGCCATGAAGAAGATGAGTAACCAGAAAATAAATAGAGATGTGGACTCAAATATGCAATCATGCATATCTATCATTATATACCTAAAACAGCATTTGGTGCTGGATTGAGAGCGGGCTTTGAAGTCAGCAGGAGACATGGGTTTGAAAGCCAATTTTCCTGAAGTGAAGCCAGAGAATATTGATGGGATATATGGATATAAGTCTGAAAATGTTGTTTGAAGTCCTGGAAACGGCTTTGCTGCTGATAAAAATAACTTCCCTATATCTAGTCTAAATCTACCCTCTTTTTATTTAAAACCATTGCCCCCTGTCCCATTGCAAAGTCACCTAACCCCCCTGGGTATTTACCATATTCTTTCCCGTGCCAGAAGACGACTTGCACCCCGCAAAGCAGGCTGTCATGTACGTGATCCCGTCATCCCCACACACAGGGTCCCACTGGTCCACCTTGCAGCTGCACTCAGCATTGCAGCTGGCCACGTAGGTGTGCTTGGTGGAGGAAAGGGGCTTCGTTCTGGAGGAYGACAGGAAGAAATGAAAGAGTTCTTTAGTCAAATTTTATAGTCCAAAAAATACCAGAGAGGAGGCAGGAAAAAAACCATGCAGAAACAGAAGTAATAAAGATTTTTATGGATGGTTGCTGAAAAGACATGGAAGTGAAAAGGCATAGGTGTTCTTGGCTGGGAGGGAATATTTGGTGTCACTTTTTCATTTGAAAGCTCACCCCAAGAAAAAGACAATCACACCTAGAACCTCTTATCAGAGAGACATGGCCTAAGACCATACCATACTTGTCCTTAGCTGTAGGATGTCCTACCACGTGTGTGATAGAAGTAGGGATACAAAACYACATCAAAGCAAAACAGCAAGATGTGCTTGACTTTTTTTTGACTGGATCAGGGCACTCTGGGCACATTAGCAGTGCTCAGTTTTCAGAAATTCTTAAGAGTCCACCATCTAAAAATCAACCTTGTGAAGTCAATCCTAATGAAAGGCAAAATTGTTCAAAATTTGCCTTTTCTTCCTCTTTCTTCCTTCCCTCAACTGAAAACACACATGGAGTGTGATACATTTCCCCTAAGTCTCTTAGCAGAGAAGATAACTGAGGGGTTTAGCCATCATTAGGCTGTTGCTTGTCTTCAAAATACAAATTATTAAGTAGGTAAAACACTCAATGAGTCAGTTAACCAGAACAATCCTAGCAGATGCTAAACTCTCCAGTCTCAGTTCTCCTRGATAGACTGTAATTGCTCTCTCAGTATATGCTGCCTTGTTTATGCTTATTTTTAATTCACTCTACAGTATCACGTTGTATTCAATCAGACTTATCTCCAATGCACAAACCTCTGATACCTTTTATGTCAAAAACCAAGCTCAGAGTTGAACTGAGCATCAGGTTTTCCAAGAGAACTTAGATATTTCCCTGAACATAGGCTTGGTTTCAAAAAAGGGCTGAGTTTCCGTGTGAATTGAAAATGCAGCAAGCCCTGCAGGATTCAGTTTAATCCTTTAAAATCCCTTGAAATTTGGACCAGACTGAGCTAAATTTACACAGTAGCCAATTGTGGCAGGCTGAGTCTGGAAAATGTTCTCAAGAAAGCACGGCCCATGGTCCTRGTGAGGGAGGGGGAGCCTCTGTTTGCAGCACACAATCCATGACCACTTCCCACCTCCCAGATGGGAAAAAGGCCATGGGCAGCTCCAGGTACCACATGGGGCTGGCAACTCTCCGTGTGGGTTCATAACTATGATCAAATGGATGGTCCCTTCTAGAGGGAGTGCCTTTGGGARAGCCACTTTCAACACTTCTTTTATATCCCACTCCTTACGTGACAGGAGGAGACTGGCTTTAAATTAAAGCTCTGAAATAGARCATAAAAAATGAATTTGCCTGCTATAAATGTCATCTCTTTTAGCAATTTGCCAGAACATGTAGGTATATTTTCAATATCCAGCAACAGAGAATTTAGGAAAAAGAAATAAAGAATGAAGAAAAAAAGAAACRCCCAGTTTAAATACAATTCAAAGAACAAAATTAGTGTATTTTTCCCATCCCCAACACCAGGTATCATTTCAGCCTGTCCCAAAACCCAGGATTTTCTTGTGTGCACGGCTCCCAATGGAGCCACTGTGACAAGTGACACGCAGACCCCGAGCCCAGGGGGTACAAACCCCGAGTAGGGCGCTGTCAGCCCCGCCACCTGCAGCACCTCACAGCTGCACGTGAAGTACAGCAGGTTCAGCAGATAKGCCAGGATGAAGGTGACGCAGGCAAACTTGGCCATTTCAGTGATGTGAAGCTTGAATTTCTTGATCAGGAAGCCTCCCAGAAACATCCCCAGGATGGTGACGGGTAAAAGTATCACACCTGCAAATGGAAGGGAATAAAAATATTAATTGCTCTGACTTACGCTGACCCATTTTAGAATAAATATATGGTTCTAGTGTTTTCAAAATACTCACTTATTTTTGGGCCGATTCTTTGGGGTTCTAAGATTTTTAATGACCTTTTAGTAAGTTTACTTCCTTCCCCATTATCTTCTTCAAGTCATATTAYGACTTTAAAAAGCTGASTTCCTCAATATTCTCTGCCTTTTTACACTACTGTTGTTTGTGTGTATATATAATAAAACCCACACAGGTGCCTGTTAGAAACTGGAGTAAATTAGAGAAATGTCTTTGCTCATAGGCACTTCACCTAAAACAAATCATTAGACTTTATGAAAGCTACAAAAAAAGTCTCTGAAATGGAACATAAAAGGAAGCTGCATCTGGTTCTGCACTGGATTCCGTTTTGATCCGAGAGTGACTAATGAGATGATTTGCATTTAGATTTAATCTGTTCAGTGTTTCACAAACACCAGCCCTGACAACTACATGCTGAATAGAGAAGTGTTACAAGGTATTATTGGGAGGGGTTCGCCTTTCTCTGGTTTTTCAATTGGTTGAGGTTTTTGGTCGTTTTTTTAAAACTTTCCCTGCATTCACAAAAAAGAAAATAGGGAAAAGAAAGTTCTTCCCCCATTTGTGCCTGTCCAAGGCACGGTGCCTTCAGACTAAAGTAAAGAAATATCAGTTCTGCAATGACCTCAAATAGCCTGGTTTTCCTGCCTTAATATGAGACCATATTAATCACTGTAAGATTAATATAATTTCAGCTTTTTGGGTTTTTTGTACAAAGAACTTACTTTTGAAGGAACTGGTAAATAGAAAAGGAGCTTTGAGATTAATGAAATGACTCAAAATTTAACATTCTGGTTTCTAGTTGCTTTTGAAATTTGCATTTGTAATCAAAATGAAAGAATATTTAYACCAATATGTTATTCTGAAAAGAAAAAAAATCACACGGTATGTTAAGCATTTTTTAAATTAAATTTTTTCTAATTGTTACTTAGTTGCAGGGTATGTGTGCTTTTTGCTCATGAAAACAGACACRTAACCCAAATCTCACTATGAAAAAACTTTCACCCAGTTCTAATAATCCTCTAGCTCACTGAATGAGGAACACCAGGAAAATTAACAGTAAAATTAACATCCATTTCCAAAATATGCTAASAAAATTAATAAACTACTACATACATGCTTTTTAACCAAAAATTTCATCTAAGCTTCTCCTATAAAGGAAGGCAAAATAACGAAGAAAAGTCTCTTTTTGATATTGGAATTTGAAAAGAAATCAGGCACCTACCAATTAGAAAGATGGCTTTTGCCACTGACACATTAAATTGCTGCTCCATAAACTTTGTCTCATAGGTTATCAACCCAACAAGGGAATTGTACTGCAGGATAGTGAGGAAGATGAACACCACGAAAATTGGATTTCCAAACAGCTTCCTGAGTGCTGGCAGGAAATCTGCAATGGAGAGGTACATGCTGTACACCCTGCTAAACACAGAGAAGAGTTGTTTTGGCATCCCTCAGATAGTAAAACTAACTCTGATTTAATTACTGGCTGCGTTGCAGGTTATAATTCTGTGCCTATCAAAACAATTTCTCAAGTGAGAGTTTTCCTCACGGCCCACATGTGCCTTACAGGAGGATGCTGAGCTGGGAATCAGAAATCCCAGATAATCTTGTGTGTGACAATTCCTGTACAGAGCATGAACATCCTCTATAATGCACCAAGTGTAAAATTTGATTCCTAAAGCAGGAACCTTCACCAGCCACACAAGAGCTTCATATGAGGGTGATATTCAGAGAAGGGAAGCACTTGACCCAGAAAAAGGCTGGAATCRTTCCTGGCACCCCTTGATTAGAATGTTGAGGTTCATTAAACTAAAGTGAACACAAAGCCCTGCATTTAGACTGCACCCTGGCTCTTGGCACTGCTGCCTAAAAGCTGAGAGCTCGAAACACATCTGTTGTAGGGGTGCACATCCATGCAAATAAAACCTTGGGTCTTATAAWAAAAATATAAAAATAAAAATAAAAGCTATGGTTGGTTGGGTCTGTGCAAGGCTAATTCAGCATCCCTGAGCTCATACACAGGAGCTACAAATCCAGTGAAATCCCTCCAACATCTAATGTAGTACTGAGCCCCACATTTCCTTCCCAAACCATGGCCTGAGTGAAACAGTAGCCTGCCAGCTGTGGATTGGTCATTGCTGAGGGATGGGATGTTTTTCCCACTCTCCCTTCATAATCACAGGATTGTAGCTGTAATACATCACCCCACAACTATGAACTAAAGATCTCTGGTGCTCAGAGCAACAGCACAAGTTTTTTCCAGCTGCCTGACACCAGGAGAGGACTGGAAGTCGCCCTTAGCATATAATTATAATAGTACAAATGAATGACATTTTTGCCCATCATTTGCCCTGCAGAAACGTGCATTTTGCTGAGGGTTGGGCAAGTCCATGCTCAGCTCAGAGTGAACCCGTGAGAGAGAATTCGCATGCAAACATTTGGGCAAGAATCTTTCACCTTTTACTGCCTCTGAGAACTTTAACTGTGGCTGAGCTGGGGGGTCTATTTTGCAGTGATCTCCTTGAACAGACAGGTGGCTGATCTTTAGGGTTTCATCCTCTCCTTCTTTTGGCAAGGAGTAAGGCAAAAACCAGAAAGGCAATGAAGCAATGAAGTTGACTGCTCCACAGATAAGCAATCCAAGCCACCAGGCACCAACCCAACGGGTATCCTTAGGGCTTATGCTGATGGCATCTATAAAATACAGAAAGACAGGAAAATAGGTTAAATATCACAGAGAGTAATTATGATAGATCACTATCAGTTTCTGTATATTCTTACGCAGATGATTTAAACACCAGAACAGAGGTGATTTATGTTCCATATGAAGAATTGAAATGCAGCTTGTTTCAAATAATAGAATTACAGAATGGCTTGGGTTGGAAGGGGTTTTTAGGATCACCTSTGGGCAGGGACACCTTCCACTAGACCATGTTGCTCAGAATCCCATTCAACCTGGCCTTGAACACTTCCAGGGATGGAGTATCCACAGCTTCTCTGGGCAAGTTGTGAACGACCCATGCCTGGAAGGGAATCAGTCCTGGGCACTCAATTAGACCTGTGACATTTCCTTGCTACAATCTTCCAATACTTTCTGTGGGAATGAGTGACAGCGAAAGGGCCTTTCACCACCCAAAAAGAACTTCTCTTTCTCAATTTCCCACTGTCTCCTCCTTCTTCCTTCCCCAAACTCTACAGTTTTGCCTAAATTTCCTCAGATTTTCCCTGGGGTTAGAGATTTCAACAACCRAATGAGTTTTTATACGAATCTTTGCTGCATGCTTTTTAAGAGAACATAATTCTTGCCAAGTGCTGAAAGTGTCCATGAGCCTTTCAACTGTTCACCCAGCACGGGGATGGCTTTTTATTCGATCATTTGTTCTCAGCTGCAATTGTGTGTRCAAGCATAAAAAGAGGTTCAGTGGGGGTTGGGGTCTTCCTGAAGGGCTATTCCAGCCACACTGCAACGCATGATTTTAAAATGTTAAATAACACCAGCTTTTGAGCAGGAAAAACTCTCTGGAGAGCCCCTGTTTTTGGAGGAGTGAACCAGGGAGGTGCTTCTYGGCATGCAGGTTCCTACACCCAGCRACTCGATGTGCCACCCCACGGTCCCTTACCAATGTCCACCACGCCAAGGTCCACCCAGAGACTGGCACAGAACGACCCAAGCAGGAAGCCCAGGGTGGGCCCAAACATTCCTGAGGATCTCACCAGGCCTGGAAGAGAAAGGAGAGTGGACAAAACACTGCATGGTCTTCTTCTCCGAGGGCAAGGAAAAGAGAGAGGAAGGAGGGGACAGAAGAGGGGCACAGGGCATTATGGAATGTCGAATGGGGAGCTGCTGAGCAGCAAGAATATAAGGTGTAATGTGCCCTAAGCATGGCTGTGGTGCAGATCAAAAGGTGGGATGCCCCTAGGAGCAGATGAATAAGGTGTGAAGGTGAGCAGAAACCTAGGAAGCTACACTGCATTTTGCTGACTGGGCATGTAAGTACTGCACAATTTGATTTTAGTGACCACTGCTGGCAATCAACATAAAATAAAATATCCTCAAAAGAATTCAAGCATAGGTTGTCACATTCCCTTGGCACTTGTGCTGTTCTGTTGAACTTTAGTTGTGAGGAGGTAACAGGTTCAAAACAAAGTCCAGTGATTTGGATTGGTGAATTCTAGCAGGGAAGAGCCACCTGGCAGCTGTTTGAAGTTGTAGAAGCCTAAATTCTATCAGAAAAGAGGAATTCTTTACCAAATGCCTGTCAGTTCTTGCCCACTTTCAGCACTATGCTCTGTAAATCCTATTGTGTTCTACTGCAGAGATTTTTCTCCTGAGAGAGCGTTGGTTTTGCAAACTCTCTTCTGAATATAGTGATTGCTCAGCTTATCATCCAGAACTTCTGTAATAAATTGTTACAACTTAAAAAATATGCTGAATTTTCAGTTCCTTCCTATGGCAACTCTGGTATTGTTGCTGTCACCACAACCCAACCAGAAAGATTTTAATTCATTCTATTAAGAAAATRATGTCTCTGCCTCAAAATAACTTCTGTTCTTACTCAACAAAACATCGAAGTGCAAAAGAAAACAGAGACAGGAAGCTGAGACTTCTTGTTCAGGGTCAAATAATGAGATCAATGCTCAGAACTCATCAGCAAGTCTTGACTGACATTTTTTATTATAGTACAATTTTTTTTGTTTTTTTTGTATTTTTGTATTTTGCAAAAACACTGATCATGAACTGAYTCAGTCAGCTGATAAAAATAAATATATAGAAAAGGATTAAAGTTAGTCAAGAAAAGAAACTTCCGCTCCACGGAAAAGCCTGTTTCAATATTCACTTTTTTGCAAATTGGTTCAGTCCACCAAAATGGACTAAGTGACTGAAAACTACTATTCTGAACGCAAAAGTGAAATATTTTAATACACTGTACACTAAATACTTTATTTCATTTGCATAACCCAATTTTCATCTTGGCTGAGTCCATGCTATTCTCTGTGTCTACTTTACATCTTTAATCTCACTTACCCAGTAGGCCCAACCTGTCTCAATCTCTCCCAGATCAGATTCTGACAAGAAAAAAAATTCAGTGCAACTTTTTAAAATACCTTTACTCAGAAGCTCAGGGGTGATTACAAGTACTTTGGATAACTGCTGAGTGGAACACTTGTTTTTGACAGCTACCTCCACAATTCTCGCATTTTCTTCAACCTGCAGATTTCCTCATCCCCAAAGGAAGACATTTCCCATGGCCTTACCCTCTAGCACTACATACTGAGCTCTTCTTGAAACTGTGTCTTACTATCTTTATGACCAGCTCAATTTCACCAAGTTTACTTCAGGCCACAGTTCTTGAACTCCCCCAGCCACACAAACACTCCATGCTATTAAACCAGTTTGCCAACAAATTAATTAGCTTAGGTGTAAGTCTCTCTGTGTTGGGCAATAGGTTATGTGCCGTCAAAACAAGAACAAAATCCCAATTAGAAGGGATTTGTTACAACRCCCTGGCAAGGTGTTGTTTTTCCTTCAGCAAACAGTGACTTTAAAAAGCTTTCMACAGGAAGCGTGCTGCATGTAAAATTCAAAAAGGGTGGGACCTCCTGAAACATATAACTGTGATTGCACTACAGATCCTCACATTAAGGATCATTCCCTTATCTCTGAAATAGTGATTAGGAAGGATTTGGTCCTCTGAAGCTCTGGTACCGAAGATGATATGCCAGATAAGACAGATGTGACTTTGCACTTTGGAGAAATGAGTATTTGACTATGCTGCTCTTCATATGGGAAGAACTGGCACATGGAACAGAAGCTACCCAGGGAAAGCTAAAGGACCATCTGGGAATTATCTTTGGAAAATAAACATGAGACCTCTTTTGCACTGATTTTTTTTTTTTTTTTGTCTCTGTACAACTCAAAATTACCCAGATTTTTTTGGTGAGTATTTGCTTGGCTATAGAAATGTAAAAGAAAAGAAAGTTTAGCATAAAAGTCACTCATTTGTATATTACCTATGTAAAATGCTGAGTTTTCTTCTTTAGAAAAGTCATCAATATATGAAACTCCCAGTGGCATAATTGGTGCTTCCCCAATTCCACGCAGAAGGTTCCCCACCAACACAAAGAGCCACAGATAGGAATTTGTTGTTTTCTCACATCCTGCAGGCMGTAAAAATTTACATTTCTGTGAATATAACTCTAGCAAGACTTTACAGCAGCAGTAAAATAACATAAAATATGGGATCTAACAATCATTATGGGGTGGGTTTGTATATATCACGGTGTCTAACACGGGTTTTACGGCTTGCCAGTAAAAAAGGGTGTGCAGTGGGGACAAGCAGAAGAGCTTGATCTTACCAACATTTGTCATTGTGCTGGGTGTTTCTGTAGGATCTGTGAGTGGATGGCCCTCAGATGACACTGGGGAGCAGGCTGATACGCTCGTGGAGGAGTTGTCCACGCTGACAGTTATCCTTTCATAGTTGTAACTGGAAAACAACTGTGTGAAATACAACTGACACATGGAGGATGTCGCCTTGCAGGAAGCGTGTGTGAGCCTTGTGTTCACACATGCTCACACCTCCTTCTCACCCATGGGGCAGATGTGTAACATGGAGATTTCTCTGCTGGTGTAAAATTWTCTAGCTAAGGGTCTAGCAGTAGCCTGTGTCTATAAGACATTAAAACAGCAAATCGGAGAAGTGAATTGAAGGCGGCTTGAGTACATCTGTGCTACACTGGGATAGATGGAGAGCAGCTAATCCCTCTGGCTGTGCCACCAACTGGCAACCTTTCATAAAATGATGGATGACACCAAGGTCTCCGTGGCCACGGGGTTTTCCTCAGTGTTGTGGAGAATGGATAATCTTCAGAATCTGGCTGTGAGTTTGGGCTAAATCAGAGATTCCCATAGCTCTGATTCTGGCTTTTGCTGTCCCCACACAGTGACTGTGGCSACTTTGTGATCCCCAAATATAACCCCTTCCATACCCTCCTTAACACAGGTGTTGRTCTTGGAACTACGGAAGATGAACAAATAAATTTTAATTTTTGAATGACAGAGGGGTTTTATTTTCAACTACTACTCACTAAGGACGYCAAAGGATGGGAAAGGTATGGCCTGCTGTTGACAACTGTGTGAGTGCTAAAGCTTAGGTGTGGAGGGGTATTCAGATATTTAACTGTCCTCAAGTTTAGATAAAAATCTTCATAATTTTAAAGAGCTTATCATGAGTAGCCATCGCGGAGAAAGAAACCTTTTCCATCAAGATCTCATTACACTTCATTTAAGCATGAAAAAGGGAAAACAGCTAAAAAAATAAACATACATACATACATACATGTATATATATATACACACGTACATACATATATGTATATGGATACATACATACATATATATATATATATATATATATATGTATTTATCCATTGCAGGTGAAAAATTCAACCCGCTTTATCCCTAATCGTGTATAAATTCTGTACAACGAAAACACTTCATATAATCAAGTTTAATTAGCGCACAGTGTGAAAACTCTCCATATTTACCGTCCCATGAGGAACTGAGGCATCACTGACAAAAATGCTCCCAAGGACATGATGAGACACCCAAAGGCAATGACTTTGGGTCGATGAACTCTTGGTCCAAGGTAGCTCACCAACACCATCACCAGTAAGTTACCTGCAGCAACGGGAGAGAGAAACCAGTACAAAAATAGATTTATTTTGGGGGTGAAAATGCACTAAGAAGCAGCACTTCTCCGCTTTTAAAGAAAGTACTCATACCTATCTCAAAGCTGCCATCAATAATGCCAACAACTGATGACGAGATTTCAAATCTCCTTTCGATTTGACTGGACATGCTCTTCATGTAGCTTCCAGAAAATCCTTTGGCAAAAAAGGAAAAAGCTAGAGCTCCAAGAAATATCTGAAGAGAGAAAATAATTGAGTTTGCAAAGAAACAATTTTTGCTTTATGGCTGGATGCCTGAGAAACTCACTCAAGAAACACAAAAATCATGTGCTTTTTTTTTCTAATGCTCTGTGAGGGAAATCCTCCTATTTTCATTAAAACAGAAGATTTTACTTTCTTTCTCAGGGTGGTTGCCAAAAATTCTGCAGAGAAAAAGCAAATTGACATTGATGGTGTTCACCTTCTGACTTTCTAGTACATATTGGTTTAGCTGTTTCYTCCCTCAGGGAAAACTTGCAGCAGAATGTTGTTCATTTCTGGTCCTTATTATCACAGTCTATCATATTACCCCTCCTTCTCCTGTTCTAAAAAACATGAATAAAAAGATACAGCTGCAACTGCCACTGTGACCACAGCACACCTCAAAATGAATTGTTAGTAAAATATGACCTCACTTTTTAACTTCTGAGCACATCTTTTGACTTCTGCGTGCTTGAAAGCAAAACCACAGAATCACAGCATGGCCTGAGTTGGAAGGGACCTTTAAGATCATCTCATTCCAAACCTCTGCCATGGGCAGGGACACCTTCCACTATCCCAGGGTGCTCAGAGCTCCATCCAATCTGGCCTTGGAYACTTCCAGGGATGGGGCAGCCACCGCTCCTCTGGGCAGCCTGTGCCAGGGCCTCAGCACCCTCCCTGTAAAGAATTTCTTCCTAATATCTCAACTAACCCATCCCTCTGTCAGTGTGAAGCCATTCCCGCTTGTCCTGTCAATCCAGGCCCTTGTCAATAGTCCCTCTCCACCTTTCCTGTGGGCTCCCTGCAGGTACCGGAAGGCCATGATTAGGTCACCCCAAAGTCTTTTTTTTTCCAGGCTGAACAATCCCAATTCTCTCAGCCTTTCCTCACAGCAGAGATGCTCCATCCCTCTGATCATCTTTGTGGCCTCTTCCAGACTGGCTGCAGCTGGTCCATGTCCTTCCCCTGAGCTGGGACCCCAGGGCTGCCTGCAGCACTGCAGGGGGGTCTCAGCAGGGTGGGGCAGAGGGACAGAATCCCCTTCCTCCCTTGCTGCCCACAGGGCTTTGGGTGCAGCCCAGAGCGTTGTTTCCAACACAAACAGTGTCAAACAGGGCCATACATAACTAACTGAATTCTGACAGGACTTCCARTTGCAATCCAGCATTCCAGAGAAAACATGGGGTGAGGGCTTTTCCATACCTTCAGCTTTGAACAATTATGGCACACGGTCCTGGCAGGAGCTGCAGTGCCATCGCTGTCCTGGAACAGGGACTTTTCTTTCAGTTGGGCAGCAGTGATTGGTCTGTCCATGGTTTTCCCTCCCCTGGTCTGATATATAGGTCTACCTGTTTAAAAAATATCACTATTTTTAACTATTATTTGCAAAAGAATACAGGTTCCAATGTTTTTCAGACATACTTGGTGGTAAAGACACTACTTGAGATGTCTGCACATTGACATCTTTCCTCAGGAAGGACATTAAAGAGTGTTCAAAGTGTCATGTAACAGGTTAAGGACTGGTGCACCTGATTTGTGAAATCTGCTTTCTAAAAGACTCCAGGACTTTCTTGGATAGATGGAAAATTTAGAGGCAATTTGGTGACAGTTTTAAAAAATCTTTGTGGAGAAGGAAAGTCCTCAGGCAGCTGCAGGTTAGGAGAGTTTGCCAGGGAAATATTTCACCATGTTTGGACCAATTCCTATATTGTCCTTGAGATATCAATTTTTGATCGCTGTTCCAGACTAAATGGACCTTTGGTGTGATCCAGCAGGCTTCTGCTATTATATTTCTGAGGATTTTCTTAGTGAACACCACCATTCTGTCAACATTTGAACGAGTAACATTATTTATCAGATAAAGGTTTCTAGAGTCAGACCACAAATGATGACAGAGGAGAAAATAGGGTAAGAAAATAGTAGGTAAAGATATATTAAGGAAAAGAGAGCACTGATTAAAAGAAACAAATAATGACTATCTTTAAGTCCACAAGGCTTCACAAGTTCSTGCAGGACAGATGATAATTGTTATTTTAATAAGACTGAAAAAGTTTTCAGTTTAAAAATTGGCTCTGATTTAAGGAGTCACCTTAGCTATGTTGGCTGATGCAAATTAAGCTGATGAGGGGAAAGCAGATAATATAGAGACAGCTGGAATGATAAGTTAAAAAAAAGCTATTGCCAAGTTTCTCTGTTGGAAAACTGGTGCAATAGTACCAAAATCAATTCATYAGCTCTGATATACCTTGCACATAAATTAGAAAAGTATAGAGAAACACATGTCAAGAAATTGGCCTGTAATGTTTTCCCCCCAAGACACTGGAATCTTAGACATGCCAYGCTGTTTAAGTCACATGGGAACTTCTCAGAGTTTCCCTCCTGCAGGTCCCAGAGGCCAAGTGACCCATGAGTGGAGCCCAAGTAATTGTTGTSAGAAATTTTGGACACCAAGGTTGTAGGGATGTGGCAGAGTCCCAGGCTAACCCACAAGCATCTCTCAGTTCCTCTGGAGRGCTCAGTTCTCCCGGGAGCAACCTGAATTCCTTGAGAAATGTCCACCCATGCCCAAAAAGGACAACACTCTCTTAGAATCCCAACATCTCCCTAAAAGTTACTCCTAAACCAAAAACCATCGAAAAAATAAGCTATATGTAAATAAAGTATCATGAATTCAGACTTACCCCAATCTTTACAGGATAGGAGCTGAAAGACAGAGTTCTCTAAAGCAAATACATTCTTTATTGATTTGTATTTTGCTGATGATTAACTTTGTGAAACATCTGACTCTGTTAAATAAACAGTATCTAAATCAGTGACACRGTTTTCTTTTCACTGTATTTAATTTTAAATATAAAATTTAATTTATGTGCCAGCCTAATAACCCACCTGAAACTCATAGAAAATGCTAAACTGTAGAAACACTTCTCTCACACCCAATCGAGGAATAACATTTTCCATAACWACTCTATGGGAATCTGACCTTTGGCAAACCAGTGAATCATTGACACCTGCGGTATTTAAAATGAAATGAAGCCAGAAAAATCATAAAAGATTTAATTTAYGAATAAGTGGCAATGGATAGTTTTTCTACAGAGGAATATAATACCTAACTCTCGACAGTGCTTATCCTTTAAACGAAAACCTTGAATGTGCAGAATTGCACCTTTGCACTTTACTTTCAAGTTCAGTGAGGGTGAGATGAGCAGAAAGGCTGCCCTGGCACCCAATAACTAMACAAACCAAACCAACACAGGGAAAGGAGCGGGGAGGGAGGGTGTGGAGGGACAGCGAGAGGCAGAGAGAGCACTTACTTTGTGTCGGAGCCGTGCCGGGCTGTTCCTCTCCCGTGCCCCGGGGCTCCCAGGCTGGCAGCCAGCGCAACGTCACGGCCAAGGCGCTGCCTGCCCCGAGAAGTGGAGCACTTCACCACATGTTTTTTAAACCTTGGATTTCCTTCTTATGGCGATTGCAAAACTTTCCCACAGTCACGGACACAAAAGCTGTGCAGAGGGAGGCAGGTTCCTTGCGCTGTCAGTGCTTTGGCAGCCTACCTGCCGGTGGTGCCAGCCTCTCTCCGGGTGGAACAACTTGTTTTCTTCACTCTTTTTTTTTTTTACTTCCCCCTAAAGCCCAAACATTGAGGCTGCATTAAGCACCTCTCGAAGGGAACTCACTGCCATCCACCCAACAACCATGGAGTGGCTTGGCTCGGGTACGAGAGCCCTGAGAGCACAGGCTCGGCTTTTCCAAGCATTCACCTGCCAAAGCCTCCTAACTTTCCCTTCTTGGTGCCTTTGAAGAAGGTCAGCAGAGATACTAAGGGATGACTTAGCTCCTCCTGGCACCTGAAAGGGCATGAATTGCTTATTGAGATCTGCCAGTTTGGGGTATGGGCCCTCTGTGTCCCAACCCCAATGAGGAGGTTTGCATGAAAAGCCTTGATTAGCTCCTTCTGTATAAAAATACATTGAGAGATTTGCTAAAGCCTAAACTAACTCAATCAAATACATGGAAATATAGTATTTCCATATARTCAAAGTTAAAAAAAATGTGAAAGCTGAAAGAAATTATAAACTTGCTAAGTCCATAAATATGCAAGCTCTCCCTATCCCCTGAAGCTTGGAGGTGAACTGTAGACAATCATCTGCCATATTCGCACTTGGTATTGGATTTTGCTTGATAGAATTTTACACATTTTACTGTGATCATTATGTATTTATTGATTTATTGCGGAACTTAATTTAAAGTTTCTATTTTTCTCTTTTGCCAGCAGGACTCTATGCTGTCACCAGATACTCAGTGAGCAAATCAAACCACGGCTTATTTCTACCCTTTAGTGAGAATATTTGCAACACAGGAAAATGTTATTTCTTATAACGGCCTTAATGCAATGTTCCTGCATTAATCTTTACATGCTAACTTCTTGTTTAACTAATTTAGTTTTAACACAAGGGAACAATGTACATATTGAAACTCACTTTCTCTTGAAAGAGTTCAGAATGTACGAAATCCATCAAACCTATTCTTCAGATAAACTGGTTCTCATTTGCATACTTTTACTTAGGTGAAGAACAGATCTCTTTGCCTACTTCTTAATGCCTTAATTATTTTAATTTTTTTTAATCTTTAAAAAGCTTAGATTCATTCACCAGTATATCATTAGAACAGAGCAGATTTTGCATCATCTGACAATGTCAAATTTACATGTACTGCAACCTGAGTTTGKACTGCTTTTACTATTTTGATATTGTGAAGTTTGAAGGAAAAAAATATATGAACATTAGCAATGGGTTCCCTATTTATTCTTGCTGTCAGTCTGCAACCAGGTGGAAGAACAGAAGTCTGTTGGAAAGGTCACTTCGAGCCCATTGTCTGACAGGAGAGCAAACACAGTTCTCAAAAGAAGACACCCACAAGAAATTATTTTAAAGTTGAATACAAAGAAGCTTATCCATAGAGGACACCACGCTTCTTGTGATTGTTGCACACAGATGGTAACACCCACTTACAAGGCAGCACTGCATGGATTCACTGCAGACACTTCCAGGTGAGCTACTCAATCAGGTTCCCCTTATAGTCAGAGCAGGAAAAAGAAGSATTTCCAAAGGTGTGGGTTCTTTGATCTAGTTTAGGTACTTACTTTAGGTTAGAGATGGAACGAACTCCAGGGATGGCTGTGAAAGAAGGCTAGACAGCAAGACCAGCTTTTGACAGCAGARAGTCAGGAGAGATGAATCCCACCACGAAAGACTTCAGTGCTCCCATAAAAATAGTCTTCCATAGCTTTTGCAAACGGAGCTCCGGTGTCTGTGACAGCATTTGCCATCRTGCCTTGGCTGGGTCTGTTGTGAGATGGCAGCTGCTGGCAGATGAGGAAGAGAGCCCTTGCTATGGAAGGGCAGTCCTGGAGAGGCAAGGCACATCTGCCAGGTGCTGGCAGCCCGCTGGCCCACGCCAGCAGAGCACAGCACCAGCAGCGCGCACYGGAGCCTCTCCACCGGCCACACCGCGGGCTGTTGTGTCAGCCACCAGCCTGACAACTGGCTCTGCTGGGAACCTGTTCTGCAAGGCCCATGGTGGCATAGAAACTCAAAAACAGGAGGGCAGGTTACCAACGAGGAAGTGCTCGTTGCTGCTGCCGAAGTGTTGCTGCTCCCAGTGTGACCCAGGGCCGGCACTGGCCTGTGCCTGGASCTGAGTGCAAGAGCCCCCTGCAAACGGCCCCAGGAGCAGCTCTGGTGGGAGGAACTGCCTCCCACCAGCCTGCCTGTGCAGCACTGCCATCCACGTTCCCAAGGCAGGACGTGGTGTCCCGATGGGATGTGCCTGGCTGGCTGCACCCCAGCGCCCGTGTGCTGTGAACCGCATCAAACGCGTGCGAGATGCTCCGCGGCTGGGGACACGCAAGGACGCTCAGAGCCGGAGCGCTCAGCCACATCCTTCCTCCAGGGGGTTATTTTGTGGGGCAGCCGCTTGAGAAACTGCAGAATTTTCAGGCCTGGCCTCCTGCCACGCTGAGGTGCAGCAGATGGCAGGTCCCACCCAGGAGCTGCCCCTTGTCCATGGGCGGGGGAAGCTCCGGGCGAGGGGGACCTGCTGGTCACCGCTTTAGCCATGCTCGGCTGCACTGATTGAGCTTTGCTGCCAAACAGAGCCCCAGCCCCGAGCAGCACCATCCCGAGAGCCAAGCTGGCAGCCAGGGGATGATGTGGGCTGGTGGGGATGCAAGGGCAAGGCTCGGGGAGCTCAGCCTGAGAGTCACATCATGAGTTTCGTCACCCGCCGAGGGAGGAGGAACGTGAGTTCTGATAGATCGTACCCTGCTACTGCCAAAACATTGAAAGGCAACCTGTGCAAAAAGAGGGGAGAAAAACGGCTGATGCTTTGCTTCAAATAGAAAAAATCTCTTAGAGGTATGATTTGTACATAAGTCGTTCAGTCTTTTTCTCGACACCAATTTTTCACCTCTGGAAAAGCGTGCAGAGGATTTGGGGTTTCTATGCCAAGTAATCGTTTGATTTTACTAATTCCAGCTTCTCTAGATCAGAAAGAAAATTCATAAAGGACAAAGATACAACTGGTAAAAATAATTTCAAAGCCCTCTCCTATGGGGGTTTTCTTCTGTAAAACATAATTTGGCAACAAATGAAACATCACAGGATTTGAATATCCAAAAAATATGTATTGGGGATGCTTTCAAGGCTTAAAACGAGAAGTTTAACTACCACTGACAACCCTCATGAGAAGGGTGCCAACCTTCAATGTATGCCACTGGAAATCACCTTTTACAAGTGTCTTACTGCAAGTTGAATTAAACATGAGCCTAATAAAATTATGAGGAAATTTAGCTTCTAAAAATCACGGCCCTTTTTTGCCACAGAAAGTTTGTATCAAAAGAAAACAAACAAGCAAGTCTGTAGTGGAATACAACCCAAAGAAAACTATCTTCAGATGTGTTATTACTGGTGGTTTTCTCAGGCCAAGGTCTCTGATGACCTCTTGGGACCTACTCACTGCCTGTGGGAATGCAAAATGTGCCTGAGCCTTTGCAGGGAGCTGGATCAGAAAGTGTGGCACTGCCTTCATGAGCAGAGCAGCAGTGGAGAGAAACCCTCCACTGGTGAAGAGTTAACTCTGGGCACTTCCAGTGACATCTCTGTGCAAGGAGTACACTTTCAGCCTTACCTCCCTGGGGATGACAACCTAAAAGCACAGGAGAAATTCCCTGCTGGCAAAAAGAGTGCAAMTCTTCTGGATTCCAGTAAATTTGACCAAAGTAATAAGGAGAACTCTTGTGAGCATTGTGATGGCCTACACAGCTTTGGCTTATCAAAGTGGTGGATGTTTAAGTGCTAGCCAGTTCTCATATTCCAAAGTACAATAATAACTTATTAAATAATTCTCAAAAAGCTTTCATTATGTCCTTGGTGGGAAATGTAGCAGAAACATCTCAATACCAATTAGTTTATATATTAGGATGTTATAAACTTGCCTTCTCTTTTTTTTTTAAATATGAAGACATTTTAAAGTACTTTTATTAAGACTATTACTAYTTAGGCAACTTTGACTTGTTTTACTACTAAAAGGTGTTTCAAAAGTCATTAAAGAAAACTTAAAACTTTGTGCTTTCACTTAAAAAGTGCTAGATGTGGGAAGCTTCAAGGAAAACATTACCTAATTTATCCTCAGATCAGTACTTCTCTTTGCAGTTCCAAGGAAGGCTGCTTTTCTCACAGCCACTTTTTAAAAAATATATTTCACSTAGAGTTTTGTTTCCCAATAAAACTATGCATTAAGAATTTTTTAAGCACTAGTTGCAGTAATTGGTTTCAAGCAAGCTGGGTTTTTACATGAGAAGTATCTAAAGCAAACACATTGTGAACTATCATTAACATTGTTGTGCAGCATAATCTGAGGCAAACACCGCATGGGAATTTCTTTCTTCTTCTGGGGAATGTCAAGATATCTCCTTCTACAATCTGTAAGAAAAGTCACAGGTATCATTGGTGATAGAGCTGTAATCACTGTTTTGGTGTTCCTCTCCAGGAAGCAGCATGGTTCCTTTTCACCCATATTTCTTTGTTATAGAAATTCYGTAAAGCAAAAACAGGAGTCCTTAAAACAAGTTTCTGACACTCAGCCACACAGGACCAATGACAACCMAGCCTGCAAAAAATGGTTCTTTGCTTTTTCTTAATGCCACAAATTATTTAAGGATCTCAAAGTTAAAAAATTCACCCAGTTAACATCAAAAGGTTAAAGCAACACAGTAAGACCTTCTTCAAGGAAGCAAAACAGAATGCCACCGAGGATCAGTTTTCAGAGCAGTAGGTTGCTCATTACATGAGCATCACACAAATTTCATGCATTCTTGAGACAAATCATAATGTGCCTGGTGCACATAGGGAAGGTACAGCCTTACTTTAGGGAGATTGACACAAGGAAATATCTAAAGAACATAAAAATATCAAAGATTAAAAAATTAATGTTAAATTGGATGAGAAACTCTATATTACAATAAAAAAAAATGAACACAACAGGGTGCCTGTGACATATTGGGAAAATTTCCAAGACAGCAAAATTAACAGAGCATAAAACAATCTCCAGAGAAATAATAGAAGTCACGCCACCTATATTTTGAAATTCGACTTGACAAACAGCAATAAATACGTGCCAAGAAACAATCTTTTACTGGAGGTAAGGAATGTAATTTATTTACTGTACTCCATTTATAAAGCCAGAAGTGTTAAACAAACTCGGTCAGGACTAGAATCAGAGGCCTGGGACACTGAATTGTTCCCATCTGTTCACAACCATCACTGCCTATTCTCCAGCAGGAGCACTTTATAAACAGACAGCAGTTCAAACCCCCCTTGGACAGCCCCAGAGCTCCCATTTGCAGCTTGTGGTGCAATTGTCACACCCGAGGCAGATGCACCAGATGTTTTTCCTCCTGCCGCAGTGGCAACGCCAGGGATGTCAGCCACAGCACCCTCTGCTCATTGCTCTCCCTTCCCAGTGAYCACAAGCAACATCTTTTATGCCAGAGAATTTCCTGCCAGCCTAAAACTCAGCTGTCATATAGGGCACTCAGGCCTTTGAATTTCCCAGAGTAACTCCCTATGAGTGATCTTCACATCTGGAAGACTGGACTGCAGCCCTGTCTAGGCTCCTCTTTACTTGGTGTTACACACAGTGTGAAAACACACACCTCAGAAAAGTGGGGAGAGGGAAAGGTGCCGATTACACCACCCACACTGAAGGATTGCCACAGCTCAGCCTCAGAACCAGAAGGGTTTCTGTGTGATGTGGATTTCTTTGGGATTTATCAGCCTGCAGTCCTGAAGGAAAACAGCTCTCCCACACCTACCAGACTCTGCACTTCTCTGGGTATTTACTGAGGTTTTATAATTCTTTAACAATATCACTGTCTGACTCCATGTGTATGTGTATGTGTGTCTGTAATATCAAGCCCATGATGTTCATACAGAAATAAGATTTGGAGAAATACAAGCTCTACTTTTCTGCACACAGCCTTTACTTATTAATACAGGAAAAACCTATTCCAGAACCTTAAAGTCTCTGACTGTGCTTACAGCTGAATCCAGCCTCTGCTGCTCAGGCCTTTCTGACCTGAAAACATTGCAAGATAAATTAACAGAGGAACTTGGAAACAATGAATAGCTTTGTCTTTGCTATACWGGAACTTAGAAATAACTTCTCTAGTACCCAAGACAGGATTTCAGAAGCCAGGCTTCTACAGAAAAGGAATTCAAATGGAAAGGGAAGTCCCTTGGTAGACTACATATGTTAAATTGTGATGCTGGATAAATGAAGGAGAGCATAAACAAGTTGTCTGTGTCTGTGTGCCTATATATATATACATGTTTGAAAGAAATATTCCTGCAAGATCCTGATCATGGAAGTAGAAGTCATAAAGTAGCAGCAGCAACATTGCAAATGCTGCTATCCTACTATACACACTCACCAGAAGGAACATTCAGAGCTACAATATGAGGTAGAAAACTACATAACAGCCACCAAAAAAAGAAAAAAATGAGAGAGAGAGAAAAAAAAACCGCAGGTCTCTTGCCCTCTTGGCAATTTTTTTAAATTCTGGAAATTCCTGCAGAAGCTTAAGCTTGTTTTATACATGATTCTGTCTTTATATCAGAAAGTTTTCTTGAGAAGAAAAGCCATGGTGTGCCAGCCAAAATGCAGCTGCCTGCACTCTGCCCATCCACAGAGCTGCCTTGAAACAATGGCAACAGCAAAGGTACAGCATGAACTGGCCCTTTCTGTGTTTCATTAACTTCAAATGAGAAGTTTTGTTTTTTTCAAAGCCAGTTTTGGAGCCATTTAAATGATAACCTCACAAGGCTGTGCAGCCTTTAGACCAACACAGGGGTCAAGGCCTTTTAAAAAGCAAAACCTCTGGAATGAAGTATTTATTTTACACCACCATTTCCCACCTGTGACGGGGTTTTCTGCACTCCAAGTCAGGACCTTCCTGTTGCTCTTCCTTGGGCTGTAAGGATCCAGCAAGCTTCCAGCCCTGAGCAAATGGTGTTTGCATCCCCTGGGCACCTCTGCTGGAAATCAACAGGCACATCAATCATACCACACTTCTGGCCTGGAGCTACCAAATGCTCTCTTCTGGAAAGGATGTCAGGCATTGCAGTACCCGAGATTTCACCTTCTAAAGGGATCCTCTACGTTTTATCCTGTGATTTTAGTCTCCTGTGATTTAAGAAATCCATGCCCTTCATTCCCCGGACAAAGCAAGAGAGGGGCAATTACCAAGTAATTTTCTACCTTCTCAGAGAAAGTCCTAAACAATGTAAGTTTAAAATCCCAACCAGCATAGCTGGGAACATTTTCTGCCTTGTTAAGAAACGAAAAGACTAACAACAATTCTGTAGGAAAAAAAACAAACCAGCAGTAGCCAAGAACTTGTTGCTGGACATATCCAGTTTGTGTCACGTGACAAGACTTACATAAACTACATGGTGATTTGGCTGCTTTGCAAGCGAAATCCCATCCCAGGTATTCTCAGGGTCTTCCTCTCCACATCCACAGGTTGAATTAGCTTCTGGTACCACGGCTTGCTTGGGTGAGAAGAGTCTGTAGGGAGGAGTTAGCTGCTAAAACTCCACTTGAAATAGAAAGGTGACAAAAACAGCTCACTTAGATGAAATTACAGACAAAGAAAGTAATCTTAAGCTGCCAGTAATACTTACCCAAAATTGTAATGCTCATGYGTTCAGAAGCTATAGATACTAATAGAACATGTTTGTATCACAAACACAAAGCCAGCATCATATCATAAATCAGACATGCCCTCAGCCAAATTATAGTGTAAGGATGCAGCTTTGGTCATTCCACCTCCCTTATGTCCACTAATTAAAACCACYCGGTCAGGTAACATATTTTCCTCCCAAATGAGTAATTTCCTGTTGAAAAAACCCCAAAACATATGACCATAGGTTGAACAATATATGTAATCAGAAATGTTTAATTGTGCATCAAGAACAGGTTTCAATTCCTCAAAGYTGGAAGCAGCAGGGTGACAATGAAATTTATAACAGACACAGAATTTTTTAGGATACAGACAAAACTGTTAATGATGACTTGTAAAATAATAAGAGGCTTGGCAATTAAGTAGGTAATGAAATTGAAATACRGAGAAAATAATGTAAATTMAAAAAAACCCATAGCCTGCTGATGCACAGAGATGTGCTTTTTACAAAGCATCGCATTTGCTCAGTAAGATACTGAAGACTTTGTTGTTATTTCTTTGAAAATGACAGGTCAACACCTGATCACAGTCAAAAATGGAACATCAGGGATCACTACAAATGGCAGTGAATACAAAATGCTAGATAAATACATGTGAAAGTGCTAGATAAATACATGTGTGCACAGTTTGTGTACCATTGCCTTTAAAATACTTCCAGGATGGTTGCACGCTCATATTGCCTGAAAAACATTGAGTGTTTGTTTCTCAGTGTCTGGCATCATCAGTGTTTGGCATGCCTGGTACCCAGGCATCAACATCCAGCCTTCCAGCAGGCTTAATGATCAAAATTCAACTCATGGGCACCCGTTACTGGRTTGAAACTCCAGGGACAAAGACACGTGGTTGGTTGTTCTGTGAAAGCTGCCTGCTGGGCCCTCAGGCACTCAGAAAATAAACCTGCCACCCATTTTTCTTAATTTAATATTGGACTTTATCAACACAGGTATTCATATGCCATTGGTTTATAAAAAAACTTTACACCACTGTTACTTCTATTGCCTTTATTCCCACTTGTGGCTTGTGCTACCCACAGTGCTGACACATCTTGGAGTTTGAAACATCAGACCAGGGCCAGACCATTGAAGCACAATGAGTATCCTCTGAGTACCTACTGTAGGCAACCCACCTCTGTTCCAATGAGGGTCACAACAGTGTCAGTTTGGGGTTCAGTCTTGAAATGTCCAACATCACCTACTTAAACAACAAACATCAATRAGGCCACTCATTTTTAAGCACGTGCTTAAATGGTTTGCTGAATCAAGGTCAGCATGTTAAAACTTCAAGGAATCCAGGCTAAAGCTTGGCTTTACATTTGAAGGACTAGCTCTAAGAGTCATTTTCTAACCTCCCAACCCAATCCAAGGAACGTTGTACCAGTCATGGCATATCACACAGGATTTATGGCGATCTCTTTGGCACAGCCTGCACTCTGTTTCCTGGGTTTGCCCTGGAGAAGCAACATTCCCATCACAGGCTCTTGCCCAGAAGCCTCTCTATGGAGTCATCCCCCATCCARCACTGCCTACCTGGATACAGAGTCTGGACAGCAGGTTAATGACTTCAGAGCCCCTGGGGATGGTGGCCTTTTTTCGCTGCTGCATTCTCAGGCAGATGAACCGGAACAATTCCACACAAAATTAATGCATCTTCTGAAAYGCCAGATTTAAAACTTGGCAAGGTTCCTCCCGAAATGCTAAATTTAAAACTTGGAAACGTTCCTATCTGCTTCCTTCCACTTCAAAACACAGCGAGTTAACTAGGTCTGACCCTCTGGCAGCACKCCTTTTAAGTGGCACAGATTTGCCTCCCTAACAAAGCCCTTTTGTTTCCTATAGCTGCGAAACTCTGGTGCTCTGTAACTTTTCGTGTTTCCCAGGTTACCCTGGCATCACGCTGTGACTAAACGTCTGCAAAGGATTTTTAACTCCAGCTTCGGAGAAATATAAGCAGAAGGAAAAGTGATGGCTTTCAGTGAGTGCCCCATGCTAGCAAGAACAGTGCTCAAAATCAGCTTCAAATAACAACAAAGATTCTGGAAGATCTGTGGCTTAATAGGGAACCGCATTCTCTGTTCTGTTCTGTGCACAGGCTGCATCATGTTKGTCTTTTCTTCTGTTCCCCTTCCTCACCTTACACCCTTCTCTGTCATCTAATGCAAAGGGAGACAGGGGCTGTGACGAATGTTTCAAAAGAATTAATTTTAAGGACCACTTGTATTTGAAGGAACTTTAAATTCTGGAGCTGATTTCCTGCTCTGTGGGAGGAAATGGATCTTTTCTCACTGATTCCACATATGGTGTTAATAAGACATCTTAAAGTAAACAGATTATAACCGAACTAATGAACATCTGGGGCAAAATATCCTCTTCATTTTTCAGTGGCTGCAGAAAGGCCCAGGTAGTTTAAATTTCAAGACATCAAGGGCAGCAGGTTCTGAGGTAAGGAATCCTGAAGACCTTTCCCTCTCAATACTCTGTGCAAATCTTAAAACATCASCATAACACAACATATTTTAAAAATTTAATTTTTTTTTATTATTACCACAATACCCAGTCCATGTCATAAACCAGGTTTCCAATATATTGACCACCTACACTATGCAGAATAACAAACAGTCCCCACCTGAAAGGACTAAAAACATCATTAAATAAATTTATGGAAAACTAGGATCTGAAGAAGATGCAAATCCTGTCTACAGTCAATGAGAAAACTCTGACAGAAACCATTGGAGAATTCCAGGATGAAATCTGGCATCACTTGGAGTCAGTTGCAAAATTCTCCCTATTTTCAGTGAAAACAGGACTGCACACATGCATTTCTGCTTCACACCCCTTTGCTCAGACAACTCAAACCTGGCATTTCATAAGTTTCCTTATTTCTACTCCTTGTTCTTTTGCATTCAACACATTTTCCCCACGTCTTATGTTTATAAACTGATGCTTTTATAATATAATTAGGATACAACTATGTGTAGTTCTATTAATCTCTGTCCAAGTGTTCATTAGTTAAAGTACAAAATTTTCCACAAGGATATATCCAATATTTACATTGCAAYGGTTTTTTCCCAGCATGTCCTTCTTTGAAATGCTATTTCACTGCTTCTCGTTCTTTATCCTGCATTTCTACTGGTGCATTTAATAAGACTGKCTTTTCAGATTTAGCTCTCTTCCTTAAAATGAGGAGAATCATTGTACTTGGGATGTAGGACACTCCACGTAACAGTGCTGGCAGGCCAAGATAGAGCCACCTGAAATAAGTTATGAGTTTCATTAAATATTTGTATTTCTGGAAAAAGGGCAAAACTATTCAGAGAACATTTTTGTGAAAATTACACACTAAAGCTTGTGCCCTGCTTCTTTTGGACCTCACAGAAGATGAGTCCATGTGAGAACAGGGAATATGACAGCAAAAATAACCTTTTACATCTCCCAATTTCAGGCAAACAATTTAGCCAGTGAAGTCAGGCACCTGGTACTCTTATGGCTTTATCCATAGGGAAAAGACAGAGTCCTGAAAGGGCTCAGACCACCTGATTAAAATTTCTAGGTATTCATAAGAATATTCTTCCAAATCACCCTCAACATGGTATTAAAAGGAATTAGTCTGAGGCCATAAGTTCAACAAGATTTTTCTTTAAAAATCCTACAATACTCCTTGAAGGACTACAAAAATAYGAAGTGTAGTAGTCTGGGCCAATTTCCAACCCGAGTAACTATAACTTGTCTATAAAATTCTTCTCTTTTTTAAGTCAAGTACTGTTTCAACCATTTTCTGTTCAAAGATACTGTACAGTCAGCCATTAAAATTTTTTCCCACATGAGCTTACTGCTTTTAATTATTATTATAATTAAATGTTTTTAAGGCTTGTTCTCAAGAAAGGTTATTAGCGAATATTTTGGTACCAGAACATTCCTGTTCAAAGGTTGCATCTGACAAATAAAGCCAATGCCAAAGAAAATTGTGTCACATCTCTAACACAGAAGCAGTTTGTCTACTGGGAAGAGATAAAATTACATCTCTACGCATTAAATAATAGAGTGAGAAGGAGAAACTAAAAAAAAGAAGAAAATATACCTGTATGTGACAATGTCATATATCCTGCATGCTCCTTCTCCACCACAAGTCATAGTACCCCACTTYAGGCAAGTGGTATCTATCAAAGCTCCAAAATAAATGGGAGATGGAATTCCAGCTGAAAAGAATATTAGCAGCATTTCTGTGAACAGCAGTTTTCTTCTGGTTATCAGATACACCACAGAGCCTATGCTGTCTGTCACCTACTTYGTCACCTGCTTCATCTGTCCTGTGCTCTTGCAGCATGAGCCAGGATACACGTCCTCTGTATACCTTATTCTCTCTCTTCTTCCTTATCCACCTACCCTCAACCAAAGATTTGCTTTCCTGCTGCCTGTTTAACAAYATCCACGTGCTACAGCATGGACTGTGATTCCTACTCAGAATTCAGCATTTTCTCTCATCAGTGAGAGGGAATGCTGCGTTCAATAAACACACACAAAAGAAGTGAAGGAATGCCAAATGGCTTTCCAAAGAGCAGCAGATGTAGTCACTTCTCCTGGTTTCCATTGGAATAGAGTTAATTTTCTTCTTAGCAGCTGTTACGGGGCTGTGTTTTGGATTTAATAGGAGAATAATTCTGATAACACACTGATGTTTAAGTTGTTGCCAAGTAGTGCTTAAATCAAGGAGATTTCTGTGTCTCATGCTCTGCTARTGAGGAGCTGCACAGGAAGGCAGGAGGCAGCATGGCCAGGACAGCAGACCCAAACTGCCAAAAGGGATATTCCATAAACTGGAATCTCATGCTCAGCATACAAATTGGAGAGAACTGGCAGGGAGAGACCGATTGCTGCTCGGGGATGGGTTGGATATCGGTCGACACATGGCAAGGCATCACTTTGCATCAATTTTGTGTTTTATTACTCTCTATATTTTTCCTACTACTATTATATTTTACTTTATTTCCATTATTTAGATATTCTTTTCTTAACCTGCATGTTCTACCTTTTTTCCAGCTCTCCTCCTTATCCCAGGGAAGAGTGAGTTACTGGATGCATAGTACTTAGCTCCTTACTGGGGCTAAACCATRATATCAGCCTATCATCCAGTCTAAAAAAAAAATGCAAACTGCAAGCTGCTCTAATTTGCCATGCTGCCCAGATCTGTTAAAAAAAAAAAGTCCTAAATTCTTCCTGATCAAAGGCACTCCATAGAAGTAATGACCCCTGTGCCATGCCCACAGCCCTGATGTGACCCTTCCCCAACTCTAGGCCAGCCCTAACTGTGCTTCTGAAATGTGTTAGATATTTGCTTACCRAATACTCTTGAAGCTAGTCCATGGATACCCACTCCAAACGACTTTTCTTCAGGCTTTAGAGACCTTAATGATAATTACATTGTACACTTATCAGTAGAGGTGATGTTAACAAGAGATGTTTAACTCTGGGGTTTTTTTAATCAAGCTCATCACATTAGGACCAAACTATTCTAATTAGAGAATTGGTTGAAAGAGTTAATGATGCTCATTAAGTGATGTTTACTAAAAAGTTCCTTAACTTGGGCCGCCAAATCACAAAAGGAAAAACTACTGTCAAGGYATCATCCACTTAGACTGAGACCATTGCAAAGTGCAGGAGAATTGTGCCTTAATCAAATAATGTTGATGTAATCAATAAACACATGGGTATCACACACCTTTCAACATCCCAGTGCCCTGACCCAGTGGTAGTGCATTAATTCAGGATACAGCTGATAGCCAGAAGCAACACCACATCATAAAGCTGACATGACACTAAACCTTAACAGCACAGAAGTGACATCAGATTTTTCTACTCTTCCTCCTGCTGTGCACAAATCAAGCAACTTTTAATTCCCTGGAGTCTTTGCTCTAAGAATAAAAATTCCAGTAGATTTCTAAAGAAAAGGACATTTTACTRTACCTGATTAAGACCATGTACCCAGGCATGGCTGCTAAGGAAAAAATGAAGCTGCAGACTAATGACAATATTAAAAAATAATGGAGCATCTTGTCACAGTTTTCRTCTCCTTCACACTGGCCCAGAGTTGCAGAGACATTTTGAGATGAAAACCCRGAGGCTGCAACACAGGTGCAGTTTTCAAATACCTGTCAAAAGAGTATTTTAATCAGACAGATTGTCCAAACTCATGCCACTGAGTGGCAAATCCCCACTTTTGGCTCCCAGGTTGCTGTCTCCTGCTCTGGAGTTTGTCACTCATGTGCAGCCCTGCACTGAGGCCTCTCTCCCAGCCTGCCAGATGCAGGTCCAGCCATCCCCTGGAGGTGGGGATAAAAGTTCTATAATATCTGGTCACTTGTTTAAATCTACATGGTAAAAGAGATTATTAAGTCCGTGCTATAGACCTTTATTTTGGCTTTGAGCATTTAAGATTACTTCAGTTCTTAGATGAAAAGGAGTCTTCGTTCTATTCTTTAATTTAAACTTCAACTAATTTTCATATTCAGTTTGAAATTTCTGGTGCTACTCGATTAAGTTGTTCGAATCTATCACCTTACATATTAAATTAAATGTACGTGGATTATGGATATTTCCCACCCTGTACTGGTATTTCTCACCCACTTGTTTCACACTTACAGTACAATAAAATGTATGCTTTACCACACTTTTTCCAGTTCCTCTTGAGGATTTACACCCAGCAAGACAAGGTGACACGTAAGTGATTCCATTGTTCCCACAAACGGGGTCCCATGTTTTAAGAGGGCAATCACAATCCATGTTGCAGCCAGCAAGGAGAGTATTTTCTGCATATGAAACTTGCTCTAGGCTGAAACACATTTAGAAGGTGAATAAATATTTCAGTAATGGAATACCCACAGCAACCCTTTGCAGTGCTCAAGATTCTATTCTAACTCAAGTGTTGTTTCAGGTCCCAGCCCTACATGCTCCTAACCTGCAGTCGTGCCTTTCTCTCTTTCTATAGGATAATAAATTTTATTATATTGCAATAATATTATAAATTAGGTATGCATACCCTACAGCATCTATGGCATCTTGATTGTCCATAAGTGTTGCATCTACAGGYCCATTTTACAGACACACAACACAACCTGGTCTAGTGGAAGGTGTCCCTGCTCATGGCAGGGGGCTTGGAAATAGGTGATCTTTAAGGTCCCTTCCAACCCAAATAATTCCATGATTCCCAATGATTAATGGCAGGCTTCAAATCAAGAAACTGCAGATGAAATATCCTCTGATAACTTGTCAGCAATCAAATTTCAGTTAACCAGTGTAAGATTAAGAAGCAGGTTTGTCCCTCTGTTATTCTGAAATTGCACTCATGTATGCCTAATTTGACCAACAATTTTTTTATTTTCACCTGCAGTCACATGACTTTACTAATTATATTAGCAAAAGAATTAATACTGACATGCAATTGCGTGAGTCTTGACGTGGATATCTTTTATAATAGACTTTCATTGTTTGAAACAGGGATAACAGAAGGTAGTCCCACTGCCTCATGCAAGCAAAAAGCCTTGAGAATTTAGCTCAGGGAACTAAAACGTTTTTGCAATGCTATGGAGCCCCTGGCTGACTCTAGACAAGAGAAATCATCCCGGTGCCTTAAGACTGAAGTCCTCTTGTGTCTTAAAGAACGTACCCTTGATAGGAAACTGTTAGACCAGCAACTGGTGAGGTATCACAGACAGTCCAATAGGCAGCGAAGTAGAGCAGGTATTCCAGTAAAGATACCCAAAATGCTATGTTCGCAGCCTGATAGATATTTATCTTGAATTTCTTCATGAATAAGCCTCCAGAAAAATACCCAACGCATAGAACTGGTAAGTTGTAAACACCTATTTGAACAAGTGAAACTTCCATGTTAAAATAAAGGAGACCAGCAAAGCTACTCTACTATAAGGTACCTACTGAAGTAGCTACTTAAGCTCCTGCAAGGGAGGATTGTGTTTGGCAAGGACTCATACAGTGCCTGTGGCTGAATAATTTAACTACAGCCAGAAATGGGTCTCTGCTAATTTCCTTTCACACCCAAAGCCTCTGCCAAAATCAATAGCAGGTGAGAACTGCCTGAGGAGTGAGCTAGAGGGTAGGACTGAAATGATTTAATTGGAAAATTGCAATCTAGAGTTGCACTCTAGGTCCAACTCAAAAAAAAAAAAAAAAAAGAAAGGAAGGGAAAAAAAAAAGTTTCAATCGAGCCCCTCCAGCTGACGGAGAAACTCAACAGAAATATAAGCTAGTGGAGCATCACAGAAAGGAGGAAGTCTTTCAGTCTTGATATGAGATTACTGAATGTGCTCTCACACTTCTTTGCTGATTGATACTTTAATGAAGCAAATTTTGACTGAAGGACAYGTTGGAAGCAGTTTTACACAAACATCTCATGGCTTAATCTCRTATCAGCTGAAGTTTCTGAGCCAATTCAAAAGATGGGACATGGATTATAAAATTCTGCACAGAAAATTAGGAGATGTTTGGCAGAAAATGCATGAATATTTAGAAATTCTTTGTAGTGTGATATCTCTCACCTGTAGTAGCATTTAACCTTAGTATGTACATGGAAATACACATTAAAAAAATATGCAAAAATATAGATAATTTGAATAGAGACATCACTACTTGGTAGAACAGAGCAGAGCTAAATACAAACATACCAATTAAAAAGATGGCATCTGATGCAGATTTTCCAAACTGCTGTTCCAGATATTTGGGCATGAAGGATACCATGCCATCAAAGGCACTGAACTGTAACACAGTTATGCATATGAACAGCATGTACACTGGGTTGTGAAACAGAGCCTTGAGGAAGGGGATGAAATCTGGAATGAAATAATGCCATGGGTTAATGTGATGCTTTATGAAAAGAAGGACCCACTGCTCAGTGTGGCTGAGGGGGGAAAAGGGGAACGGAAATGGTTCTGAACTGGATCAGGCTCAATCTTGTGCTTTGCCAGACACCACAGCCCAAAGATTACCTGCTTAGCCCAGGCTACCCTAACACGTCTCCTCTACCCAAAGGTACCCTCACAYACACACAYGCACACCAGGGCAGCTGCTGCTTCTAAAGAAATAATAAATCACAGCAATAACCTTATTGGAAAAGTTTCTTGGAACTGTTTAGCTGTACAGTGACTGAACCTTGCACCTTTGCAGCAGCAGCTACTCCCTCATCTTTCCTCCTCCTTCTTCTCATCTCATGCCCCCAGAGCATTCACCAAAACCCCTGTCCTGGAATACAAAGGGGTGCRAATGCACTAGAGAGCTGACATCCTGCCCCCGGAGGCTTGAATACTGATTTCAGGGTTTGCTGCTGGGGCAGAAGAGGCCTGAAGAGAGATGTGACCACAGTTATTCCCAYCATACCCTCAAAGTCTGTATAAGCCAGTCTTCAGCCAAGTAAGCATCTGAGAAACTAATTTACGCAGGTCTTTTCTCTGTGTAAAGCCCATTAAGTCAGGATCTGAACCATAAAAAAGCCCCACAATTCCCCTTTGTCTAATGTTCTCTGTTAATGAACATGCTGAGCTATTGTCCAGAAACTCTGCAGATAAATACAAGCATCTGTAAAACAATGACTGGGCCTCACTGAAAGTGGGCACCACTTAGGATGGGTATATATCTCTCAGAGGTAGGCAAGTACCTTACTAGAAGAGGATCTGTGTGCAAGTCTTGCAAAAATGAGTGAAATGTTAGAAACACTATAAATAGGCTGTATTGTTTACACATGCAGTGACCTTTTTAATCAGAGCTTCCTTAGGAAATTTAAGTTTTGTTTATTTTATTTTAGATTAATTTTAAGTATAAAACCATCAAATTTCAACTTGAAGTCCTTGGTAATTAAAAAGTTGTCTGAATATGTCCTGGTCAATACCCTGTACTGAAYAGGGGGGTTGGACCAGGTGAACTCCAGAAGTCCCTTCCAACCTTAACTATTACGTGAAATTAAAAAGATTCTACATTCAGGATATTCAGGGACAGTGAACATTCCCATCAACACAGGAAGGGAATGATTATGAAAACATAAGCTCTGAAGGGACTCTGGAGCACAAGGACCCACATCTGAGCTTTCCTCACTAGAACAGTATTTTACTCATGGATTCATTTAAGGCTGCATGACAGCAGAAAGAGATGCTGTGTTTACCAAAACGGAGTTGCAATATCACCCAAGATCTAACGCTCACTCTGGGCAGGGTGAATTTGCAGGACTCAATTGGAAACAGCACAGAGAGGGAGCTCCCACGTGGTGTTTACTTTCTGAAAATGAAGGTYCTGTCAGGGGACCCTGAGCTGGGCATACAGAATGGGGAGACTACTCTGAAGATTAGAGCCTTTGACATACTTTATTCACTTRTATTTCCAACTAGCACAAATAATGGAAGGAAAAAAATAGCCGTCAACATTTATATAGATTTGAAAGACCACAGATATGAAGTTGCCAGTGGTAAGATGAATAAATGTGAGTTGAATGATCTTTGTTCAACAGCAATTAAATGTTTATAAGGCTCTGAAGCACCTGTAAATTCCCCTTCATGGCTTAAGTTGGACTCAAGGATTGCACAAGGCTTGTGCTGGGTTTCTGCTTTTCTGCACAGTGAATGTGAGTAGAAGCAACCAATATCTCCAACTTATCCACATGGAGTTGTAACATTCTTAACCAGATTTCAGTGCTTTAATCCTCTCATGGGAAGAGAAGATCTACATACACCTGAAATGCAGGAGGGGTGAAAGGAAGGAATTCAGATCCTGGAGCTATGAAATCAGCTTTCTTCCTCTACAAGGAGCCACTCTAAACCCCTACACAAATCCTTTGAACTACAGAGACATGAAAAACAAAGTGGGCGTTTCACACCTCAGACCTGTCTTTAACTACACAAATGCACAGAGTTCACACCTTAAAGACTAAATTAAGAAGGCAACAAAACACAAAACTTGCCTTTAGCGATGTCATACATGGTCTGCTTGGCTYCATTTTTATCATTTTCCTGCAATGGTACTACACTTTTTTCACCTGCCTCCTCGGGTTCATTGGTTTCACCTTCCTTCACGAGTGACTTGGGCAAAAACCAGAATGGTATTCCCACGAGCAGATTCAGCAGTGCACAAATCAGGATGCCCAGCCACCAYGCTCCGACCCAGCGGGCATCAGTAGCTGTTATAGCTATTTCATCTGTGAGAAAAAACAAARCCATACATCTCATAGCAGTTCAGAAACATCCTTTGCTGTCATTGTGTGTTTTCCCWGTCGTCTCTGACATGTGATATATTAAAAGCATTTTAATGAGGCTCATGAAGGAGAACAGTCTCCAATCTTCTTTTCTAACATTGCTAATTTTCTGGCAAATTTCAGTGTTTTGTGTTAAATTAATTCTAGTCCTTTCCTGTGTTAAGCCAGATGACACAATTGTTCATCAAATAATTTTTAAGCAGATTGATCTGTGTATGCGTGAATTGAATGTTATACACAGATCTTCCATTCTGAAAGAAACGCCAACAAACTCAGGTAGTACTGAGATCTTAACTTAGCAAAGAAACATCTTTTAGCTCTGATACATACACCAACTATAGGCTTAAAAATAAGATTTTATATTTTCATCCATTACCTGCACCTACTGATCCAACATCCACAAAGAGCTCTGCACAGAATGAAGCCAACAATAAACCAAGGAAGGGGCCGATGACAGTGGCTGTATGCAGACATCCTAGAGYAGGAAAAAGAGAAAACACACTAAATTAGAAAGCAGAGATAATTATTTCCTTGGAATTGTTATATATGGTTAGGACAGGTCTACTGAAAAGGCATTTTGCACCTAAAAATGGCCTCATCTCAAGAAATTMATCTCAGGTTAAATTACAAGTTCTACAATATTATTTTTTTGGTAAGGCAATAATTTTCTGTCTTCCTTTATTGGACTGAAGGGAGGGTTAATAATCCTTTTATTTCCTTTTGTTTATGTGTGTGTTTGTTTAGAGGAGGGGAATTATCACAATAGGGTGGATTTACCCAGGTAGAAAGGTGAATTCTCTGCTTTGGCAAAATCCTCCAAATAGGAAATTCCTAAAGGCATGATGGGGGTTTCACCCATTCCTCGCACAATGTTTCCAACCATCACAAATATCCACAGCAAAGAACCAGGTTCTTTTTCACATTCTGTGAATAAAACAAGAAGTCAAAAGGAATGTTTTAATTCCAATTATTAATGAAAATCTAGAGACAAAGACAAAGAATTGACTAACAGCTTAAACTTTTGGTGGGTAGGCCTGTCCTCTAAGCCCTTTGGCTTCCCAGTAGTTTCTTGAAATGCACACTGCTAGTGCACATAAATGTTTCAGTCTCACAGAAGCTTTAGCCTAGTTTAAACTATTTCCTCCAAAAGGAAGTCAGAGCTATATTTTAGTTTTATCTCTATTTCTCATTCTTTTATTTCCTGAGTGGTCCAACAAAAAAGCATCCTGATGCCTCTCGCCCATTGTTGAAATATGCTCCTCACAGCATCATAGGATTTCAAATCATAAAGAGGAACATTTGTCAGAACAACCTGGTTTTATACTATCCCAAAGTCAGGGCTGTTAACTGAGCTGCTTGGATATCGTGAAAAATGCATGAAAAAAATGTTTCAGATCCCAAGTCACAAACCAAAGAAATGCAAAGGCCAGGAAATTTCCTGACCTTTAGTTTCCATGCCTGCAAAAAGTGCCTGATCAAAACCAGGACCCTGAAGCAACTGCTAACAAAAATAAAAACCTATTTACTTAGACACTATAGAAACAGAAAAAAAATATTGGTAGACATGGGAAGAGTCAGACCTGCTGATGGTTCCTCCGTAGGCAAAGAGGACAAGCTGTGATTGACAAGGCATAGAGGCATCACTGAAACATTTTCCCTCTGTGAAATGCTGCTTTCGATACGGTACCTGTGGGAATCAAAGGAAAACATGGACGGGTTAGAGGGATAAACGTGAGAACCACCTCATGCGCCTGTAGTTTAGTAAGAGTGGGGAGCAAAAGGATGAAGGCAAAGGCAAGGGAGTCACCAGAGGGGTGGCTCTCCTCAGGAAGTGACAACTGGCTTTTGAAGCCATTTCAAAAGCAAAACAAAACAAACTGCCCTGCAATCATCAGATTGAACCCATGCTCAGCAGCGTGTCCCTCGACAAGCAACACTCTCTCAGCGGAAGGATTCGTGGATTAATGCAAGTCGGGATCACAGAAGCTGCCGTGAGCTGAGCAAAACACTCACCTTCCAAACAGGAAATGGGGGAGTGATATCAAAAGACATCCAAACGACAGAATGGTGCAGCCCAAAGCAATGATCCTGGGTCTGTGAAGCTTTGCCCCAAAGTAACTCACAAACGCTATCAGCAGCAAGTTACCTGCAAAAAGAACCTGGTTCACATCTACAAACCAAGGCATCCCTAAAACTTTGACAGTGCAACACAAATTTGACTATTCCTTGTAAGCTTTTGTTCTTTTTTTTTTTTTTCTTGTAAAAACTGTCACTAGACAGGGAACTGCCCACATGGTGCAGTAATTCCCTGCTATGGGTGATCTTTTTTTGGAAGAGTTACATCACATGAAAAGAACATGAGACTAAAAGGCAGAATGCAAAAGAGATCACAGTGAGAGAGATTTTTGACTGCACCTATGTAGAGAAGAAATCTCCCACTACTTTACAGAAAGACCAGGCCCAGGGACTGCAGAATAACAGCTGTTTTAGGAAGTTATTCCCCCAGGAAATTCTATTTTGTAATGTGTAGGGATATACAGAAGTGTCTCTCAAAGTGTTTTTGTAGTGAAAATAATAAAAAAACAAATAATAAATTAATATTAGTTTCAGTAATTGTTTTAGAATTAAAAAATACAGATTTTTGTACCTGGTACAATTTAAAAACAAATGTGCTAAAAATCTTTGTTTTCTTCTCCTCCCCTTTCGCTTCAGAATCAGTTGATTTTCTCTATTCATTTATTGCTATGCAGCTAAGAAAAGAATCAAGTTTCATGTTATGAATCAGGCCCTGTAAAAATAGCATTTTAGTAATTTTACACCTACTAATTTTGTGATGTTTTTGTCAGAAGAACAAAACCATGTCTCTGAGTGATGAGCATCATGCTCTGAAATAAGATAATGCCTTTTTTACGTATGATTGCTAAACAGATTTTATTGAACCAATGGCTTGAATGACACTTAAAGATGTGCACTTAAATTAATTGCTGGGCTATAAAACTCACTCATAGGCAAGGCAAGGGGTACTAAAAGTAGAACTGGGAAATTTCTTTGCAGGTACAGTGGTACAGGTACGAAATCTTGAAGTATTATTGAGTTTAAGTAAGGATTCACAGCCCACTCCAACCCACTTTGATTAGAAGAACTGCAAAATGCTAAAGATGACCTTAAATTCAAACAAAATTTCCACAGTTTTTTGTTTTGTTCAGAAAGATTCAATTCAAAGCTCATAACTAGTTCTGTTTTGTTAGTTGCTCTGTCATATCTTATGGTAGTGCAGAAATTAGCTGTACCAGTTTTTAAACCTAAACTTCCCCATTTAAGTGGTCCTATTAGTTTCCAAGACACGAAATGGTTAAGTATCAGCTCAAATGGAATGACGGAGTTGGCCACTACTGTCACATACAATAATTGAGAGCAAATGAGAGTCACTAATACASGCTCAGATGACATATTGTATTTTCAAAGAATCGGAAATATTAAAATGAGAGATTACCAATTTCAAARCTTCCATTAATGATGCCCACTAAAGAAGCTGGGATGTTAAAYTGTTTCTCTATCTGTGTGTACATGCTGTTCATGTAAGCACCAGACATCGTTTTCCCCAGGAACGCAAGCGACAGCGCCAGCAGGAACACCTAGGAAAGGGAGAGGAGAATGCATAAAGAATTCAAAATTACACATTTGTGAATATTCCATGGTTATTTCCTCCACTGAAGGTGTGCTTCCAGTTTAAAAAAAGTGAGTAGTTCTGTTCCACTGGTATGTGTGTAAATCTCATCGTCTAGTCTTGTCTGTGGAGTTACAGCTTCACTAAAAAAAGTAAACAAACAATAAATATTTTGTTCTTCACCTGCCCTGATTGACCAAGACTGTCTTCAGAAACCCCATTTCCCCAGCCAGGAGAGCCGTGTGCCTGCTGCAAGGTTGCCATCTGCAGGACCTTCCCACCCTCTGTTGGTCTGAAGGACAAATTGCTCGTAGAACTAAGATCGTTTCCTTCGGACGAATTACTCCATCCAGGATCTGCTCTTCCATCTCAGCAGAGGTCATGAGCCCAGAACGAATCRTTTCATCCAAAAGGTTTAAATAATATGTCCTTTTTACAAGATAATTAGTAGCAATTGACAGTAAAAAAATTAAAATGAATATGTGCAGTAGTATTCAAATCCTTTTAACTTCAGGGTTCTTAACAAACAGTGTTTATTAAATTAATCAGTATTATCTCTAAGTACATCTGCTGCAAACGCTAAAAACCAAAAGAAATTTATTTGGGTTCTGAATTACTATAAAAAACAAGTTATTTTACAAGCTTTTATAGCATTTCTTGACAACTTGAATTACTATTCAACATCCACAGCCAGTTTTTACTGCTGTGTCACAGTTGGTAAGGCTCATGTCACACCTTTGAGAAGGAATGGCAAACATGTCAAACTGGGGGGATTACACAAAGTCAGAGGTGGAGCTTCAAAGCAGCAATCACCCAATGCCTCCAACACATCACAGGGTGCAAAGTTCAGGGAGAGCAAAAACCAACACYGTTGTTTATAAACTTGCCTGACCTTGGTTAGGGCATTAGAARAGAAGCAGCTTATTCACTCATTTAGTCTAGGTTGTAACTTCTACCAAAACACTGTACATGCAAGCAATTACAGTTGTGTGTTCCTAAAAAAATCACTCAAACACTGCTGTACCTTCAGCTTGGAAATGCAGCAGAATTTGTCCTCTGCACGTGGCTTCTCATGTTCCTTCATGGTGCCTTTTAAAATGGATACTGGCGTCTGTTTCTGGCTCTGTCCAGTGGTCCCATCACAGTGTTGAAAAAGATGAGAGAAATAGACAAAAATTTTTGTCCCACGTTTTCAAAAAAGAATAAGATTCCTTCTAAGAGATTTGATGTTTTACCATTTTCTTTAAATAATTGCAAACTGGATTCCAACAAAACCTATAAGCATAAATACTTTATTCTAAACCAGGTGACTTGATTAGAATAGAGAGATCAATCTCTTGGCGTTAAAATGAGAGGAAAACAAAACCCAAACCACCAGATCAATTTAAGTTCTAAATGGAAACAAAATAGACTCCATTCTTCTTCCCCTCCCAAGATGTGCAAAATAATCCCTCTTTATTTGTCTGCCTACTTTTAGTTATCTCCACCTCAACTTAATGACTAAAGCATCTCATAGCGTTAAGCTACCTGCTTTGTTACACATCTTAACATATATCCCCAAAATGTGTTCAAAGAAGGAGAAATACATTGCAGGGACTTGGATACACTTACCTGTAAAAGCCCCTACACATCTGAGGCTCAGCACAATGAGTTAAACAGATTTCATTCTAAGGACTCCTACAAAGACCCCATTAAATCAAGTTATACAATACACTTCTCCTGCTGCCTGATGGAGTAAGCTGAGGAAAACCAGGGCAAGTCAGAGCCCTACCTTATAGTCAGGATGGATACAGGTTAATTTCCTCTTTTGTTTTTCTTGGATACGCTTTCCAAGTGCGACCTTGCAGCACCTGCTCTTCTCCGCGTTTTCCGCTTCATGGATCCAGGGCTGGGGAGCAAGCTTGACAAACCCACCAATGGGACTGAATTGCCTTTCAAAGTCTTCACCCCAGCACCCTCCTGGTCAATCTCTTCCAACATTAATTTCTACAACAATGTTAATCCTCTCAAATGTGTTTCCTAACTAACTTGATTCCTAGCAAATGCACGGGCGTTAACTCCTTCTATAGCTGCCTTCTCGCTTTCAGTCTCTAAAAGCTGCATTATTCCAGCATTCCTGGAAATACTTCCCAATTAATTGTAGTGGTCAGCACTCAGGCAATTAGCTATGATATATACATAGCTTGTATGTCTGCTTTGCTCACAGATGCTTGCACAAACTCTGYTCAACCACATGACTAAACTGTGCTTGTACAGCTCTGTACTTCCTTTGCAGTTTGGAATAGAAGTTTATATCCCAGGGGACTGTTTATGTCTTATCTGAATACTGCCTTGCTCYGAAGCCCACCAGCAATGCCAAAACATCACAGCAGTCCCCTGTGTCCTCTTCTGCTCCTAAGAGCTGGCAAAAGGGATCTTTCCCTTACTACCGGTCCCCACATTTTGCTGTCACACACAGGGAACATCATCTGGCTAATTGCAGGTTTTCTCTTCTGGTGCTACAAGATACCAGRCAGCAACCTCTGTTACCATTCGATTTGGGGAATCAGAAACACCACACTGCTCCTCATGCAATCAAAAAGGACRAAACAACACTTCACTTATTCATACCTACCCTCAAAGCATAAATTATYACAAAAAAAATGCATTTAAAAAATTTTTTTACTGGGAAGATTATTACAATTATTAATTAAATAATAAAGTAGACAGAATTATTMTTTCCAGCTGTGTTTCTGAGATTGCTTTCCCCAGCTTTACAATATTTTGAGGTCACACTTCTCAAATGGAACTGAAGCCAACACAGATTAACAGCCTAAATTATCAGAGAGACATAGGGGCCTGACTCACTCAGCTCAGGTGCATTTACACCACACTTTAAACTCAGGTTGGAAAGCAAACTACCATTTCTGTGCCTRAAGATGAACCAAGAGTGCTCCCACTCTCCTCCCATCTACCTGCTCTCCATTCCTGTTGCTTACCTTGTTTATACTCTTGGGCTCTTCAGACTCATGTGCAAACCTCTTTAACTCACTAAACAGGCAGAAATATAGTTTTATTAAAATATAGTTGYCTTAAAATACAGTTATGCAAAAGTTTGCCCTCACGTTCTGGCTGACCAGGTAAACATCTACACCTGAATGCCACTCATAAGCCTGTAATGTTCACTGAAATCTCAGGGAAGAGGACAGCAAAATTCCTCCTTCCACTTCTGCACTGAGCTGGTGACGTATTTATGGCAGGCAAAGAAGCTGCCGATGACACCACAACTGCTTCTCCCAACCATCTCCACTAACGGACTAAATCTCCACAGGCAACCAGAAAGACRGAGAGGTGATCAGAAGACTTGTCTCCAGAACACACTCGCTTTTCAGCGTGCCCAGAGATTTATCACACCCAGTGTGGGCAGTTCAAAGCAGCTGGAGGACCTACACCACCCAGTGCAACCTGGGCTGAACAAGGCTGGCTTAAAAACAAAGCAGATCCTTCCTGGGTGGACCAAAAGAGGCTTGTTGAGTGCAGCTGACCACAGCAGGCAGCAAGCACTGAGGCAGGAGTTTGGACTCCTTTGTTCCACACAAACCCATCAATACCTTTTATGGTTTTAAATCGTATTTCACTGCAGCTAACTAATAAAAAGGACAAAAGCACCCAAATACCTGGATTTAAAAGTTGATGATGCAGTGTTCTGCAAGTTGTCTTGTCTGAGTCCCAAGGGCATATCCTACTTTCAGTGTAAAATTCGTCTTCCATTTAGCTCAGTTTAGTCATATAGATAAACTGCTAAATCTTTGTTTTGTTTACAAACAGTGTTAAAAATCACGAGGTAATGATTCAGAGAGCAATTATAGTGTCAGAACTTGTAACTAATTTGTTTTTCTGGTTGCAAAAAGCTTTTTGAAATCTCGTTTTACCAGGTAAAGTTCAAACTCTTACTCAAATGCAATTACACTGAAGTTAGACTGAGACAAAGGAAAATATTCTCGTGGCAAAACAATTAGGTACTTACAGTTCTGAAGAGGTGTCTGCAAGAAATCACTGATATGGCACACTTGTACTTCAACTTTTAATCTACACTGTGGAAAATTAACCCAAGTATCGGGCCAAACTTGTGTTTTTGCCAAATTGTTTCAGCTGTTCATTTTAGAATACTCAGATGTGACAGACATGGACTGAGTTCTCGGAAAATTTAGCCCATCTCTTACTCTTCCCTGCTGAAAAAAGGCCCACTGAAGACATCCAGAGAGCTCTCACAAGCACGAAAGGAACTCTAAGAGTGCACGTAAGTGAGTAAATTTACAGGCTGGATGGYGTCCTAGCAAAGGGTCACACGAGGGCAGTGGGGAAGAGGGGAATTTTAGGTTTGTGTTATTGATTCCTGGACATTACAAAATCAGAGAGCAGTTTGACCAAGCATAAATAGTTCTAGTTAACACGACAGGAAAAGAGAATTTGACTTTGATTAAATCCATTCGACCTCAAAACTAAGAATCAGAAGATACACCTGCAAGTGTTGGTGCTGAGACAGGTTTCATTTGGGACCTTGAATCCCTTGTTGGCACCTGTGTTTCTCTCCCTCACAGAAAGAACTGCTAACACACCCCAAAATCCTAAATGCCAGGTCTAAAACCTGTGGTGAGGGTGGGATTGGGATTAGTGAAAGCCTGAATTTCTGATATGAGATCTTCTCAATTCTCACACATTAAAAATATTCTCAAGTAAAAAGTTATTTACTTGCTTCCAATATGTGAAAAGCCTCATACTCCCTCATAAAATATGCATTTYATCAGAGGTACAGCACTGCTGTTTTCTCTTCCTAAAGGTCTCCAAATCGCACCTGATGGCTGGCTGTACTGGGATTTTGTTCATACAGCTTAACTAGAAACAGAAAGTGGGTTTCCACCTTTGATTTCCTAACTATAATCTGAGGTAAATTCGTATTCCCCCCTAAGACATTTCAACAGTTTTGTTGCACTCTATATTTTCTCCACTTACCCACTGCCACTTTTGGAAAATTAAAAAATCCTCAGACAAAATAATAAGATGAAAACCTAYGGTCTGAGCCATGAGGATACTGCCCACCAAAATAAGCAAAATGGTGAAATAAAAGCCATTCTCTTGGAGCTTAATACATTATTAAATAAATAACCATGAAATGAACTTTGATGAGMTTAAAAAAATCAGAGTAACATCACATACAGGACTCTGTAATTCTGCRGTCTCCATAACATTATTTTGTTCAACCATAATTTCAGCTCAGGGTGAGAAAGGTTGAAGATTCAGATGCAGCAAAAGGATTATGAAAAATGTAAATCAAAGTTTCCCGTCAAATAAACACCACCTTGTAGTAGGCACATAAAAATTTGCTTTAAATACTTACCTCCATAGCAGAAAAAGTAACCCAGAGGTTATTTTAAGAGGCAGTTTAAGTGATTTATAATTGGCCACAGGCACATATTAAATACCCCTCCAAGAAAAGAGGAGTAGATATATGAAATTACCTTATGTTCACAAATGCACACTTTAATATTCAGTAAATTTATGTAAAATTCAATACATAGCGAATTCAGTGTTGTTCTTGATTGTGATTAATTCATGGAAAATAAAACATTATAGAGAGTCTGTGGTGTCTTAGCATATGGAATTCCCATCTTCTCCATGGTATTTCTCCTAAAGGCCATATTCTCACTAAGTTCACTATTTCCTGCATTATCAGCCTTCTGTTTGGGAAACTGAGAGAGTGCCAGTATTTTCTTCTGTCTGGATAGGTTTTGTTTGAGGGGTAGCTCTAATCATTCCAATGTTTCAATATAAGGAAAATACCTTGAGGACATTAAGTATTTGTACAGAATCAGGTAGACCCTATTCTTAGCAAGTAGTTTTGATGAAGATCCTCATCCAGAGCCTCACAATAGGCCTTAGATATTTCCAGAGGGTAATTTCTCCCATTTTAAGTCAGCTGTCTAAAATAAGTGGGAGGAAACACCTCTGTGGAGGTGCTTCTTTCTTCCTCTTGATTTGGAAGTGTAGAGAGCTTAGTCTGGATAACTAACCTTTAGAGAGATAAAAACCAGGTCAGATGACACCTGTCRTGGTTATCTCTCCTTACGTCATTCTAGATCTACTCATCTTGGGCAAGGAACAAAAATCCTGCCAACCAGCAGCTCCCAGCCTAAGGTCAGGACCCCCTTACAGTTGCTCGTGCAAACCCACAGGAAATTCACATGGATAAACAGTGTTCTTATGGAGAGCAGTAAAAGTTCTCAGCGAAAAACGCAGGGTACAATTTTTATTCCTAGTCTGAGTGTTATATGCCATGATGATTGACCTACCAAAAATACAGAAGGCACTTTTGGCCTCACTCTAAATGCAACACGTTATTTTGACAGCACCAAGGACCGAGTAGCTCTTTCCCAGCACTGCAGTTGCAAGCAGCCACTTCTAATCCATGAAAAGCTGGAAACACGAACTATGTCTCCACAGAACTACAGCAGTCACGGGTTGCACATCCCACAGGACATGGCATGGCACACCAGATCAGGATGTCGTGACACAGAGCAGGTTCACTGTCATTTCCCCCAGCAGTTCAGAGCTGGATTCAGAGCAATGTTTAAAATAATTTTAATTCTCAGCAGTATCTGCTGAGATCTGCTTCTCTGGCAGTGCAGAGCTGTGATAGTTGAATAGTCRTGTACCTCCCAGTCAAATGTAGGTTAACAGGAGAATTTCTTATGAGGACAACACAGAATTCTATTCTCTGGGTTGTGTCCTGATCTGGGTACACACTCCAAAAGCTTTGCTGCAAATTTCAGCCTTTGAACAGACCAGCAAAACCTGGTGTAGAAACCTCACAAGACAGACTCTCTCACAACATTTTCTCTCCTTTCACCTGCTCATAGGTGTAACAATTTCTGCATAAATTAAAAAAAAATACCCTTCTCAAGATATTTTGGGAACCCGCTTTCTTAAAAGAAAGAGAAGAGGGATGAAGAATAAAGAATGATATAATAACTTAACTGATTCTCCTTAAATCAAAAATGTATTTATTTTGGTGGTGTTTATACCAGACTAAGGTAAATCATGAGGAGCCRTAAGGTCTCATTATACTGGGCAGTGAAGAGACTCATAGGAAAGACCTTGATATACTCAAACCAGGTAGGGAAGATCTATCTGCATTTAGCAAGGAGAGTAGGATGATGTTTACCCCTGTATATGCAGAAACACAGACAGGCACAAAACTCTCTGCCCATTTTGTGTCTGAATTTAGATTTAGTTTAACTGCCCAGTTAGATTTCCTTCCCTCTCACCTCAAAAAAGTGCACGTCAGCTACAGACTAAATAAAAATGCAGATCTGCCTTCCATCCTCAATTCCGCCATTGACTCTACTCATCCCCCTTAACTCATGTTTGTCTCAATTTTTTCCCCCTGTAACACAAGAACAATAAACAATCATTTATAGACAGAATTCAGATCCATACTTTGGAGATAATAACGTCTATGTGCAAAACATTATTGCTGCCTGTTTTCATAACTATTTATTTATTTAAATCAGTGGCATTGTCACAACAGTTGCTCCCTTTAGGAAGCAGTTTAGCACATTGGTTTGCACTTGTATGGATTTGGGGGCTTTGCTTTAGTTTTAGCAAAATATATTCATGTCTTCTAGCCTTGCAGCAAACTTTATGAACCATAAAATTCTCTGTTCTTCGTAAAATTTTCTGCAAGTCTGGAAGATGTTCTGTTGTACAAACCCCCGGTTTTAAATGTTAGAAAACATAAATGTTTCAATTGTCAAAACAGCTTTTCAGGATGTTGAAAACCTAATTATATACTTCTGGGCAGTACCTCCTATTTAATATACGAAGGGATTTGTTGTGTGATCAGCTTTCCACTAAGGAGGCAAATTGTSTCAGGAACACACTTTGAGAAAAGTTAGAGGAACAAATGTGCTGCAGGTTGACTGGCAGTTCAAAGCTTCAGAGTCTCTCTGGAGTCTTTTCCTCTGAAAAAAAATGACATTAACTATGATTCATCAATCAGTGGTTTATGTAACCTGATAGCATTTCACTTTCACTATCCATCAAGTCCACCAGGTTTTTGGTGTGTGATAATATGTTTTGTGTGCAGAGGTATCATCAGGCTAGATGGTTAAAGGTGATTCTCTTGGCCTTTCTAGGTACATATTACTTAGGTCAGTCCTAAAAGGTGTGAAACATCTCAGTGGAAGCTCCAGGATTTTTGGGAATCAGGCATGTACCTAGGCATGTACCTATGATCAAGGCTTCTAGCTACAAACATCTCATTTTTAAAACACAGCAAATTTTCTCAGGATCCCCTGAAACAGATGCTCTCTCTCAGAAAGGTTGAAGTTGCAGGAAATACACATCCTCTTTTGACAAGGAAAATTCAAGTACTGACTTCAAGTAACAGTGTAGCTTTAAGACTTCCTAATGAAAAATACTTTACCTCTAAGGCAGCAATTTTTACAGTTCTTTCAACAGTTGGTTTTTCAACTTCTACAAACTGTTATGAGCATTATAAAAASCAACAGGATGATGATACATGACTTAAAGCTGTGGGCTGTGGTGATCCATAACACCACAAAGATTACACCTGCTTATGACAACAGCTTATAAAATAATTTAAGAATGTGTTAACCCTTCATTTACATGAAATTAAATTAAAAGTTCTGATGATATGAAATTACGTATGACATTGCCAACACTCTTCATTTTTTTTAACACAATATCACGAAGTATGAACACACACATTTGTCCTGAAGTCTGTGCTTCTCTGCTGCTCTGTTTTTAATCAAATGCTTTCCTAAGGTCATTTTCAACTTTGTCCCGTTGAAACTTTATCATTCATTGGCACAATATGAGTTAATATGAAATTATTTCAACATGTTAATGACTGAGCCGTTCCAGAGCCTCATTTTTTTCCCCTCACAATAATGCAGAGCTTTCAATTTTCCATGGGTATTTGGTTCAATAACAGTTTATTGCCAAAAACACCACATTTTCAACCCGCCATGTCACTTGTAGCTCCTAAAGTACCTGTGAGAGCTCACTCTGAAGTACTTTTTCACACCATTCTTGATTTCTCTTATCAAGGATAAGCTCAGCCAAAAGTGGATTTGTTGATAAACAGAAGGAAACAGCAATATTTGGTGTAAAAGACACTACCACAACAGACCAAAAGCCCACTAAATGTTTTCAGATGCATATGCTGAACTTCTAATCAATTTTTAACGACTTCTCACAGCAGAGAGACAATTTCATGTACTGATTCATGTTCCTAGTGCTTATCAAAGTCTTTTCTCATCTCCAGCTAGAACGAAAAGGTCAGGCCTTGCATTCACACATGCAATGATTCAAGCATACTGTAAATTCAGCCCTACTGCATTTCTTTTAGRAGAAGGGCTCTCTTATTTTGCAGCTACGTGTCATGAGATACCATAAATAAGTTAATTAGTGCCTCATGGCATTGTGAACGTAAATTCTCCTACGTAAGCTCATAGACTGCATTTGCTCTTGGTGGAAGATTATTATGAACATGACTGATCCTCAGTTCAGCACAACTCTCCTTTTTAAACAGCAGGGAAAATGACACTATTAATAGCAGAGCTGTCAAGACAGCATCATCTAAAAGACTCAGAATATTTCAAGACAAAGCCAGATTGTCACTCTCTTGCAGCAGTTTGCAGAGGGGAAAAAAAAATCTGATTTTTTAAAAGTGAGATGGTTTAAGAGAAAACTAAGTTAAAATTTAAGCACTGGTTCGGTTATGAAGGGCTGACATGATTCTGTGCAGAATTCTTTTGAAAACCAGCAGYTTCTCTTACAGGTGAATGGTTTCATTTGTTCCTTATTTACCAGTGATTCACCTGCAGAGAAATAAATCTGGGGAACGTAGAGGGTGATTTCTGGTCTCACTGTATCTTCTATAGACRTCTGTGCTCTTTAGAAGATGCTGGGGTGGGGAAGGAGGGGTGGGAAATTCTCACAGTTACACTTAGTAAATCAGAAACRGCACTTCTACACATGCCTAATTCCTTAATCTCTTTTTTCCCTAACAGGCATGTTCAGGGAGACTTCATTCTGCACATTCAGCATCTTAGGCGTGGCCTAAATGAGGCCTTCCAGTGCCTGAAGGGAGCCAACAAGAAAGATGCAGAGGGACTATTGACTAGGGCTAGGGCTTGGAGTGACAGGACAAAGGGGAATGGCTTCACATTGACAGAGAGCAGGGTTAGGTTGAATATTAGGAAGAAATTCTTCCCTTAGAGAGTGGAGAGGCCCTGGCACAGGTTGTCCAGAGAAGCTGTGGCTGCCCCATCCCKGGARGTGTCCAAGGYCAGGTTGGATGGGGCTCTGAGCACCCTGGGATAGTGGAAGGTGTCCCTGCCCATGGCAGGGGTTTGGAATGAGATGATCTTTAARGCTCCTTCCAACCCAGGCCATTCTAGGGTTCTGTGATTCAATAAAGTAACTCCAGACTCTTCTGTAGGGAGAAACCTGTGCAGTGAACAGGGRTGTAAATTCATAATGCACTGGCTCTGCAAGGAGGGACTCAAAGTGCTCTACCCTTCCTGTTAGCAAGACTTTTTGTTCTGCTTTGAAGTACATGAGTCCAACATGTGTTAGAGGACTCCATATCCTATTGTAGCAGTGGCATGTGCACATCCCAGYAATATCTTTGGAACCTGAATACTTCTTTACACATGAATTGCTGTAGAAAGTGATTTAAGAGAATTATCACAGCAGGAAGCAGTGGATGGCTCAGGTTACCAGAAAGGAAGAAGAGTACCACTATCCCATATTCATATTTACCATTGGCACTGTCTGGAGCCCTTGAGARTGACATTGCTAACCAGAGGGGAGTTCTGCTTTTGCTTTCAGCTTCTGGAAGCAGGTTGCAGGACAGACAGGGGAAAAGAAAATCAGGAAGTTAAACTTTCTCTTGTATCCAAGCTAGATTGTTGGATGCAACTAAAATTCGATGAAACTGTGAGCAGGAATGGCACTAGGAACTATAACTCACCAAAAACTGAACTGTCAATTCTGACTTTTCTGATCTAAACCTGGAGTTTATTTCTCTTGCTTGAGGGATTCCCAGCTATAGGCACTGATTCAGCACAAACCCTGCAGAGCTCATTGTCAGAGCAAGCATTTGCAATAGTCCTTTGAGGCTACATCATTGTTCTGTCAGTGGTCTGACCTGAGTAACCAAATTCATCATAAAACTTGGTTTAAAATACTGTTAACTATCCAAATTACTTCTTTCCATTTGCTAGTCTATTCCATGGGTGGACACCTTTCATTCCTGAATGATTWTTTTCTCCACTGGGGGAAAAATTATTAACTTTCCTCCTCTTAACTTTCTGCTGCTTCTTACATATTTCTTCCTCAGGTTTAACATAATTTTTGGGATCAGCAAGAAGAGCTCTTTGTATTTTTATGAGGACTGAAATGGCCCACACGAAACAGCAGTAGCAAAGGAAGTTGTTCTAGCAAAAGCATCTTTGATAAAACACCATTTGAACAAAGCAAATACACACAGCTTAGGTGCTAACAGAAGAAAGTTACAACTCCACACACCAGCAAGTACAAACATTGTAGTATTCAACATCACAGCACCAAGCAAGGAATACTGGAACGAGAGTATAAGGGCCAAAATTTTCAGACTTTRGCATCCAAATGTAAAGATTTAGGCAACAATCAAGATTTCCTAATCATAATTGTCTAGTGTAATTTTACACTCCCTCTAGTGTTCCACTTAGTTGCTTCAATAGTGTCCTGATAGCCAGGTTCATGAATTTCAGTCCTGGATATTTTAGGACCTGATTTACTCTGATTTCAGATTTGGCCACACCAAGGCACTTTGACTTTTTCAGAGATGCTGATTCTGCCAGTGAAATCTCCTTTTTATGCTTTACTTTTGTTTTGCAGATTGATTTAAAAGTAATCAAAGGCTCATAAAGGCTAATAAAATTGATGTTAACATGAAACAATTGCATTAAACATYGTGCTCAACTCATATAACAGCTACAAGCTGTGGCACGTGCCCCATCCTGTGTCATTACTGGTAATATTTACACTGCTGCATATTAATGATGCTCCTGTTGTGATTACTGTTTTATTAAAAAAATCAAAATAAGCCCACAGCAAGTTAATGCCTAAACCTTTCCTTTTTCTGTTTTGATACAACAGGTCAACCAACCCACGAGTTCTTCACACACTTCCTGGTAACTGAGCAACAATGTCATTTACTGGAGGCATCTGCCTTCCACAGCTGTACAGCAGCTGGGGAAATGCCTGCAACAGGTAATGTGGCTCTTTGTCCCTCTCACAAATGGGACAGAGACATCCATCACCAAGAGTCACCAAGAGATGTGTGTTATCAACGTTATTAGGCAAATGTAGAACTCAGAGATTGAAAAACAGCCGTAAAAGTGGGAACCAGCTGCCCAGGAGGTGTAAAGAATAGCCTAAGAAAAAGGCAGATATGAGAAAGAGGGAGACAACCCTAAACCTCAGGCACTGAGCACATAAGAGAGTTGAAGCACCCTGATGGAATTCATTTCATGTACATTCAGACACCTACAGTGGAAACATCTCTACCCAAGCAAGTAACCCAAGGCTGTTTTTAGAGGAAAAATGAGAAACAGGCACAAATCATCCAAGCTATTTTAGACTTCTGTGTTAGAAACAGGCACTGGAATGGTCTCTCTACTCATCTCACATTTAGTCAGATAAATCCCACTGCCCAGTCCATAAAAGCAGCAAACACAYGAGACAAGGCTGGTTCCCTGTTCCCTGCTGCCAGCACATCTCCYGGTTATAATTTTGCAGCTCCAGACATTGTGTAGGTAGTTTCCAGAAGGAACCAGGGCACTGGCAAACCATATCTTCTGGATTCTTTTTAAACCTCAGCTCTGGCATCCCCTAACCCTCATACAGGCACAACTCTTTAGATAAATCTTTCAATACAACTTAAACACCAGTATAAATATCTAAAATTACCATGTAACTACTCAGAACAGAATTGGTCACAGGTTTCTTTAATAAGAATACTTGATTTTTTTTTTCYCTAGGCTAATAACAGTTGTTATGCACAGTAATAAAGGATTTTTACTAAGATCAAGGTTAAGGAACTTTGTCAGTAGTAAAAATTTCTTTCTAACCACTCACTGAATGATACTAACTGCACAGTATTTAGTGCCAGCATCTTGAAATTTGAGTTGTGAATAGTTCTGCTGTCAAAGAGATTCCACAATTTCAGATTCCATTCCTGTTTGTGTAGGAAAACCCCACTCCTGCTTAAGAGACTTTGCAGCAGAAGCTGTAATACCTGAATTTTGCTAACTTTACATCTGACTAATGGCTGGATAGACTTCTTGCTGACTCTGCCAAGATGCTGTGTGGCCCAGGAGGCTGGCAGTGGTCCTGGGACATCATGAGCTTACTTTCATTTCTACAGTGCACTCAAGAATCAGCCTTTCTCTTCTTTCCTCAAAGCATTGGTGGTTCCCCCCYCAGCCCACTTGCAGGACAGCTGCAATTAGAATTTGGGACCAATATTACTTTGAAAAGCCAGTTTCACTTTTCTTATGTCAACCCACAGCTTGATTCAAGCTTGAGACAGCAACCACTCACTCAGATGCCCTAAAACATAACAATTCTGAGTATTCAGTCCAATCTTTTAAAAATCTTAAATGCAAACTGATCTATCCATTGCTGTTCAGGATTTGAAACAACATCTTTTACAAGGGCTGAGCATACATACCAGAGCTGAGAGTCAGTGGGACACGGATCTCTTTCCACCCTGGAAAAAGCACACCAAGGCATTTTCAGGTTCAATATTCCAGCAGTGAAGATTGGCTGGTGTCAATCTCCAGCCAGGTTATCTGTATCAGTGTTTTCCAGCAAAATTCTATCTCTGTAAAATGGTTTTAATCATGCCTTCATTTCATAGGAGTGAAATTTCTACAGTGAATAACAYCAGAATGTTATTTCATTGTAGTCAAATGCTACAGTGAGACTTTGGAAAGAGAAACTTGTCTCAAATGTTGCACAAAACTTACTGTCATGGTGAAGATAAAACACTGTACTTACTTCTCTTACACTGGGACTTTCCATCCAGAGGAGGGATAACAGGAACCTGGGGAAAAGAAGTATATGATCATATCATTAAAAACAGAGAGCAAAATATCCAGAAGYAGCACACCTTTAACAAAAAAAAAATAACCACAACACACACACACTAACCCTAAAGCAGCATCTACAGCAACCAACAAAACATTTTGTCACTTTCTGGAGTCTTATTTGCAGACTAACTTGTAATCAAGTTAAGAGGCTACTATCCCAGCTAAATATTCCTTCTGTATTCACCTCAAGTAGCACAGAATGCCTGAAGTGAGCCAAGACTGGAACTTGAGCCATTGCAATGAAAATCTGGTACTACAGACTAAACCAACAAAGGAGGGGGTTTCCAGTCAAGGCAATGGACTTGGCATTGAAGCAGCTCTGAAGCAATTCATGTTCTTGGGGATAGAACAGATGCACATGATAACTTCTTATCACAGAACACTTTTCCTGAGCTTTTGTGCCCGCATCTTGACCTCTAAAAATAATTAAAAGTCCTGTTTTCCAAAGGCGTTAGAGCACCTAACAGAAACTAAGGAGAGAGAGGAAAAAAAAAAAAGCGATTTGACTAATTCCCACTGGAATCAGAGGAAAATGGTTCTAATCTGTATCCTTGGAAATCTGCAGTCAGGTAATTCATTAACACTGGATTTACTCTATTAAAAGCAGTACGTTTTTCCCTGAACCGTATTCTGTGCACACTAGAGAAATAAATTTGCACAGGTAGTCTTTATTCTGACATTTCCTGGCTTTTTAATCCCAGTCTTTGCCTTCTGAAAAGTACTAATTGACTCAATTTCCACACATGACAAAGGATCTACCAGCGTTAGTAAAACATGAGATTTTACATTAATCGTTACAGAATTTTCATTCACATTTATGCTTGACTGAGAAATGTACACGATTTTTACTGTGCTACCCTGAAAGATAACCCTACCTGTCAATTTAAATAGTTTTCACTCTTTTTCTATTTGTCATACAGCTTTTATCCCTTCAGGCACCTTTTCTTTTTGATCTATATCGCACAGCGAACMTCCAAAACACAACTTTAACTTTTCCGTCTCTCCCGAGATACATTTTCTTGCGTTTCGGTTATCAGTGGCCTGGTGTTACACCTGCCCTGGCTTTCTTTGCGACTCCTGTTACCTCATTTAGCCCTGGAAAACACCCACAGGGAGCATTACCTCAGCAGCTTCTCGGAGCTGTAAAACCGAGGCTGCGTTTGCGATGCGCGGGGTGCCACGGCAGCCCCTTCACGGGGGCACCCTGTGAACGCTCACCGGGGTGAATATTCACCGGGGCACTGATGCAGCCATGACCCACCTGCCTCTGCTCCTCTCCGGGGCACCTGCTGCCTGTAGGGATTGGGATCAGCGGCAGTCTCTCCGTGCTGCCTGATGTCAGAGCTGAGAAAGGTGTCGAGGGTATATAAGAGCCGTATTACTCGCCGGGAAGGAAGAGGGGAAAGGATGCTCCAGAGCTAGATGCCAGCGTGGAATTGTTGCGTGCACGCTTCTGGCTAACCAAGGGGGCTTGCTGGCTTCTCCAGTTAGATCCGTGGCCACGAGAAGGTAAACAGTTTCCCTTTTTTCTTACTTTAGCTGCAGTGCAACAGATGTGCTTCAGGAAAGCACGATATCCCCTTGTTATCCATCAACAGCATTTTTCAGGAAAAGGCTGAGGTGACTTCAAGGCAAGCTGCACCCGGGACCAGAATTTGAGACTGGGATATGTCAGGGAATGCAAACTGGAGATGAGGGATAGGATTGAAACTATTGGATGGAAAATGGGGATTTACTGCTGGGAGCTCTGTTTCTGAAACTGCACTGTGTCACTAAACTTGGGGGGATCATTTTTCTCACTCTAGCCTGCGAGTGAGACTAGCTGCTCTTGATTTAGGACAGAATGGGCATCAATAATAGGATCTGCTGAAGAGTATTTGGGTTTGCTTTCAGTTTTGAATCATTATTCTTTTCAGAAAGTTTGGAAGGAAAGATGTGCAACCTAAAGCTGTCAGTTTTCTTCATTGCACTTTCTGTCACTCTGAGCTGTTTGGAAGCTACACCTATTGAGAAGTGAGTAATAAATAATAATGTTTATTTCTTTTTAGGGAAAAGGGTATTCAGATCATTGCATGAATTGCTTTTGCCTTTGAGTCTCAAATAATATAAAAATAGAGTTATTCAATTTCACTGGGTATTTTATTGTTGTTCAAAGATTACTGTCTGTGGCTGATGATCTATCTGGTGGTACTTCCAAGAGACAAGGATGGATGCTCCCTGTAATGTCACAGAATACACTCTCAGGACTTAGTGAGGAAATGCCAGAACAATCAGCAGCAAAGACAAAAAGGTATTGATTTTTCCTTGTTTCTTCCAGTCACATCAGCTAGGATTCAACTATGGAGCAAACTTTGTGCCAGTGATATTCTGCTACTCGAGACTCTTTGGCTCTGCTGTTTATTCTCGGAAAAAAAAAAATTAAAATAGCCTTCTGCTAAACAGAGCTGTCCTGTAAGCACAAAGATCAGCTTWTCTGCAAAAAAAGATCGAAGCATTCAGGGTAGGAAGTGAAATCCAGGGACAAAAGTTGGAGATCATTTAATCACATTACAATTTCATAAATTACAAAGGCTGAAAATACTACCTTACCTTGAGAAGAAAGATGTATTTTGAAAGTGCCTTCCTTTTTAAAAAATTTGTCAGATTTCTGAGCCTGAAGGAGGGAAAAAATAAAATATACCTTTCTTCATAGTACTACTGCTCTGCTAGAGTGGAATCATATTATAACATAACTGTTTTCTTTAAGTAAGCAATTTTTTATTACAGAATTAAACACGAATTTAATCATAGGAAGAAGGAAAAGAAGAAATTGGTTCTGATAGAATTTAACTTGTCTAAAATGCATTCATATTTATAAATTCTTAAATCCAATTTCAGGCAACTTTTTAATGAATAAAAGACATTTCAAGACGTCTTTACAATTTGCAATTTGTGCTAAAAGACGTGCAACTATTCTGCTTTTCACAGAATCATCAAGGTGGGAACAGAYCTTCAAGTTCATCTAGTTTTGTCAGGCTTTTTAGTGGATTTCTTTCAATGAGAATTCTATTATGGATAAATTCAGTAAATACATGTGTATATACAGTTGTCTGTCCCTTTCTCTTTGAATATATTTTATAGAGTTACTATTATATGACAATTTTCCTACCTTCCAAARTATTTTTATAATGGAGATGAAGTCCTCACATTTTTACAGCTATCCCTTTAAAAAAAAAAAAAATACAAACCCCCCAAAATAACTGTAATAAACACAAAGAATCATCTTTATGAGTGTTTTATACCTTATCTGCTTTTTTGGGGCCTAGAAGAGTGTCTTACTGRCAGAACTGGCTCCTGGAAGCACATATTTATTGAAAGGCTACAGAGCAGAGAGCTAAAGGGGGTAGTGGGTTCAGTCAGGCCAGACATCAGATAGAAACCCAGCAGCTTCCTCTAAGGGCTGGAGTTTTAAATTTGGGGTGTCAGGGCCTGATTTAGTACCTTTAATGAAAAAGAGAATTTTGCCTCCACAAACAAATCAGGATATCCATGAGAACCAGTTGCTGTTTGACCTTCATATGCTAAGAACTTGATTAAGCTCTTTTAAAATCAATAGAAATATCCATGAAAATCAAAGAGAAGCTATACCAAGCCCTATCCAACCATTTTCATTTAATGCAATTACACATTTCAAAGATTAATTGCTTAAAAATTGCTGCCTATCTACTGCTGAAGAGCCAGTATAACACAGACCTTTCTCTCACAGTTGCTATTCCATTTGGATTCTTAGATCAATACAAGTAACTTCAAAAGGCTATATGACATTTTAGATGACAGATTTAATAACCAATAGGCAAAGGAACTTATTCCTACYKGCTCAGAGAGTTTCCAAGTTTGAARCCTGGAAATTGTTACACTTCACAGCAAATTTTAGCTGCAAACTGGTGTTTGTTTACCTCATGCCACGTGAGCATGACGAAGTCCAAGAAAATGAACACTAACTCAGTAGACAATCTCAGCAAGCAAGTATTTCTGTCTGAAGGAACAACATAGAAGTCTAAGAAACAAATTTGAAAACCCAAGATCTCTCAAGCTAAAAAAATCTCATGCTACATAAATTTTACATGGAGTTCTGCAAATGTTCTATTTGTTCAGATCGCAAAATATTGGTTTTAGATACGGATTCTTCCATGGACACTCCTTAAAGTATCATCCAGCAAATGATGCTCTCCTACCACAACAGCACTTTCAAGTTGCCAGTGTTTCAACAAAGGTGTGGCAGCTTTTCAGGAGTGATGAAATCTCTGTTTAGCCAGAGCTAAGTGGTAGAGAGACAGAGCTGAGGACCATCTTAAGTGGCACTGAAGTTGGCGGAAGCTGRCAATGCCTGCCACCTCTTATGAGGTGTGGTGCAACTGGGAGAAGGAGTCTTTGGGCTTAATCCACTTGATGTGGACTGGAATATTACCACTGACTTCAGTGAGAGCAGGATGCGATTCCGTGGGAACAGGACACCTAAATAAATGTTAGTGATTGCCATTATGTTCGTAATCCTCACTCTATCATCAAGAGCTCTAAATAGATTGAGAAGTTCAGCTGCGAGTTAAACATTTAGTCATTGCTTTCACTTGCTGTCTTACCTATACTATCATTACAGGTTTTCTAGCTGTCATAAACTGCCGTGCAGAACATCAATAAAAACGGCATATGACTGTTCAGGACTCTGCATTTCAATAACCCCCGTCATTAACGCTGATAATGGCACGCAGAGCGAGGAATTTTTTCAGGCGCAAAGTGGGTGGTGGGAAGATTGTAATGTTCCCGTATTTGCGCACGTATTCAAAGAACTCCCACGTCWGCGCAGCTCAAATGACTCTGAGAAGTGGCACGCTGGATTGCTCATCGTTTGGCTTAATCTTGGCTCTCTTTTTTTTTTTTTGTTTCACCTTGGCAGTCACCAGCTGGAGAAGAGGAAGTGCAACACCGCCACGTGCGTGACGCAGCGCTTGGCCGACTTCCTGGTGCGCTCCAGCAGCAGCATCGGCGCGGTTTACTCGCCCACTAACGTGGGGTCCAACACGTATGGGAAGAGGGACACGGCAGGGCTGTCAAGCAGAGGACCCCAAAACCGTGCACAGCTTTAGGGTCTCGAAGTGGCTGCTGACATTTCATTAGGAGCTCGGTTTTTAACGTGTCGACAACCTCTCGGTCATTTATWACCTGTACGGTCTTACCAGTGCCTTGTTTTCTCTCTGTGTGTGTGTGGGTATGTGATTTATGTCCATCATTCCACTATGCATGCACACTGACRTGCATAGGCTACTCTTTCAACTCCACCAAGAACTCCAGAAACCTGCTTGTCAAATTCCTTTGTAAAAACCTATCGTGATAATAAATGGAAAACTAATTGCAACAGGGTTTTTTTATTATTATCATTAGTAGTAGTAKTATTATTATTATTAAAAGGATGAAAAAGATAACCATGATGTGTACGTCTTTATAGTCACAGTTTGGGAAGAGARAGAAATCATCTTAATTAAAGAACAACAAATATCAGAATGCTAGCAAAAGTTATGTCCTAATGGAAGTAAAACAGGTATTCCTTTCCTGGGACTAGAGTAACAAAGGGAGGAGACAAAACCAGTGARTAGCTCAAGGATCAAAATGTATCACAGAAACAGGGTAGGTTTGTCCACTGGCATATTTATATTGCTACCAAAATCTGAGAAAACTCTTTGGAGATGGGCAGAACTTAATGCGAATTTGACAGTGTTATTTTCTCCTACCTCAGCCCAGAATCAGTGCAGGCTTAAAACCCATGTTTGTTCCTTTAAATTGAAAACTCTCATAGAGGTGACATCCTCTGTCACAGCAATGGTTGTTTTGCCCATCATTTTCTCAGTGAAAAGTATCATCTGAAAAACCTTATAGTTCAATTATGAAAAATATTCAGCAGAAGCTTAGTTCTGGAGAAGCAAATGAAATCTTAATAATTGCCTTCAGTTGATTTCTTTCTGTTATAAAATATACCTCAAAATAGAAACATTTTTGCTAAGTTTAATGTTAAATGTCACATTCACTTCATTTCACAAATAATACATAGGAATAAAAATTACTGCATGGAGTTTCTGCTGTGGAAGTGTTTCTAATTACTCTATTGAGGAAAGTTTCAACCTTCATTAATGTTCTAATGGATATCAATTTTTAATTTTATTGAGAAAACCATTTATGTGATATTAAACTTGTCTAATATCTCTGCCAGCTTGAAATGCTTTCCCTTCCAGTTACTTTTATGTTGCACACCTATCATGTGCTTCATTTTTCAGGTAGAATTTTTATTTTTCAGAAAATAAATGAGAAAGTGGCAGGATAGCCTTGAAGTGTCACTCTGACACTGTTGTTTGTACAGAGGAGAAACCAAGTGGAGCCTTCCCACTTGGTTTCTCATCCAAGAGAAACTCATCCATGAGAAACTCATCCATCACTGTGGGTGGATGCTGATCTCTAGGCTGATCCCAGCCTGGAATACAAACAATGCTTTATGCACCAGCTTTTGTTTTTTCAGCTGCTAGTTGACAAATCCCAACGAAGCACAGGATCAGGAGAGCTGGATACATTAATTTCTGCCCTTTGCATTCCTGAACCTGGTGGATTTGACACTAACATCTATTTATCATGGTTGTGCTGTTTGGCAAATACCGAAAAAATGTGATTTATCTCCTAAATCAGTGAAACCACAGAGAGGGACAAGAGGRGAACCATCTCACCTGTCTTCAGATGCTCTTTAACCAATTGTCAGGGCTCTCCTGCTATTTGGTGGGGAAAGACAGCTACTTCCAATTCATCCCAGTTTAGACATCTATTTTAGGATGGGATGAATCACTCCTGAAGTGCCTCTGTTTCTYGGTTGACGATAGAGTGTCTAGACAATTAGCTGAAAATGAGCACTTAACTTTAAGATAACTGGAGTTAGGTGACAGGAATCTCATCTGCAGTTGGTGTGAACTGCTCAAACTAAAATGAAAGAGAAAAAAAAACAGGCAAAAAGCCCACACCACCACCACCTCAGACTCCAAATCAGCTCGCATTCTGAGCTACATTGGTTAATTCATCAGTCAGAGCATCTTGAGAAGCTGCCTTCAGTGAGATTTGTTTCTCCACATATTCCCCTGAGAACTCAGCTCTGCTCTCCTTCCTCCTGCTGTGTGGTTCTCTCAGAGAAGGAGGATCTAGCCATGGAGAGATTGAGCCAGGAAAAGGGCAGATTAAAAAAATAAAAACTTAAATAAATACCTAAACAATAAGCGTTTAAGCATTATTTCATCAGCATCACAAACAGCACAACTTCGGCACTTCAGAAAATGAAAGGAAAAATAAGTGCCTCTGTGCATTTTTTTTTTTAAATCCCAGTATGTATTTCTCTGCCTCTTCAGGGACGTAAATATTTTTTGAGAACAAAGTCTTACATAGCTTCGGTTCTTTTTCAATTCCTCTGGATGCCCTACATCTTTCAGGGAATATGCAAGCAAACAAAAAATACAAAAGAGGAAAATCAAGAGTACAGACAACGTGATAAGCATGGCTACATTCCCTTTAAAAAATAAAAATACTAAATCTCTGCTTTTTAGTGTGTTCTATTAAGTTGTGTTTCAAAAGAGCAGGATAGGGACAAAATATTGAATTTCACTAAATGAGAAGGGGAAGAATAAAAGTCATCAAACAAGCAAAAGGAATGTTTTAAGAAAAAGAAATTATATGAACATGAAGAATGTTGTAAATGGAGCAGTGGGCCCTAGGGTCTAATATTTCTCGGGAACTGTGACAGCTTCATAAAAGACAGAATTTATATTTTTCATGATGAATAGAGTTGAGGTAAGAAATTGATTTCACTTACAAAAGCTTGGGCTAAAACTAAGAAAGCACACAATATTCATGGAACATAAGATGTATTTTTACTGAATAGTAAATTTTGAATTAATTTAGTTTCAATTTCTATTAAATAAATATAGCTATTTTTCAATTAAATAAGTTTCTTGGTGAGAGTTTGAAACACTAAGTTGGCAAAGCTTTCATTCACTTTCAASAGGACAAATCATTGGAAAGCCTGGATTTTACTGAATGGCTTTCTAAAACTATTTGGAAGTTAATACATTGATACTCTGAACAAAATCCTTTTTCTGTAATGCACTACTGGATGTCTTCAGTCGCTGCCATCTTCACTCTCTAGAATTCTGCTGGGTTTGAGCCAATGAGCTCATCTACAAATATAGTTTGACAGGAATGGTGGATTTCTTGTTCAGAGTTACAAGGTTAAGTAATTTTGTTGTCCAGGTTCATTTTCATACCGAAAAGGGACAGCTCGACGTTGCTTTTGCAATGCAATGAGCAAAAAGCTGTGGTTAGGCACGACACATCCCCTTGCTCTATGCAGGAAAATGGTTGAAGTCTCATGAAAGAGAATCTTTCCATGGAATGTGACAGCTGCTGTTCCAATCATCCTCCTGTTATCTCTGTTTTTCCACACTCAGAAAAAATCCCACACTGAAAACCAAAATATTTGTGTGGAGCTGTGTGAGGCTCCATAACCAGACTTCAACTCAGACCTGAAATCCACCATTTAAACTAAATTTCAGTTTAGGAACAAAGGCCCCAAAACCCAGATTCTCTACAGTTTTCCTGGAAACTTTAGACAAATTGTTTTCCAGCTTCAATTGCTATGAAAACTATTTATCCCTTGATTAGATTCAGTTAAGAATTGTTTCTCTAACTAAAACTTACCTTAAAATCAAAATGCTAACAAAAAAAATCTCAAGCTAGGAATCATTTATGCCATCAAAAGCTAAAAGCCATGACATCAAAAGCTCAGTAAAGAATGAGACAATGATGATAAGACAATAGTTAAAACTGCTGTTCATTGTGCAAGAAATTGTCTCCTTGAATGCTAAAACATCTGAACAAAAAGAATAAATTAAAATGCATTATAATCCTAACAATAGGGCTGACTTGAGTAACAGTCATGCCATAAAGTCACTATTTCCTAGAAATGCTTTTAGAACTACAAAATAGGTTTAATTATTCAAATTAAGAATCTTAGACCTGCCCCTACTATAACAACTTTTTTCCTCTCCACCTTAAAAGACTCTTTTTGCTCCTGCATTAGAGACAATGAAACTGTTTCTTATAGAGTTTTTTACAATATCCTTAATATAAATAATTACAGCACAGGTAGCCTGAGATCTGCTGCAGAACAGCTAGTGACATTTATTATTTTGCTTTTCAAAAGGAATTAATATACTGGGAAGTATTAAAATAATTGGAGTTGTATTAAATAGATCATTACACGTGTGAATTTAAATAGTTGGAATCAATTTTAAATGAGGTGCTGCTCAATATTAATAAAATAGAATTAAAACCAGTACCTGCTTATTATTATTATTTACACTCTCAACTGAGGCAGATCGCTTTTTTCCAAACAGAATAAGTCCTTATTCATTAAGCAGTCCCTTTGGAAGGAGTGAAAGTGGGACTTGCTTCCACCAAGGGAATTGTGCTAAAATTTGAGCAGCCTGTGATTGATTCTCAGGCCAGAACTGAGCCAGCTGAGCTACTCAGCTCTCAGAATATGGGGCATTTTTAAATATCATTCTTGAATGAGCTCATTATTTGTGTCAAACTAGCCATATAACAGAGAAAAGGAGTTTTTTGTAAGATTTTTGTTAGTTTGTTTCCTTTACAGAAGGAAGGAAGAAAGGGGTCATAAAAACTGGAAGAGAGGATAAATAATGTTAAGGTTGCAAAATAAATCATTTTTCCAGGATTAGTAAGCAACTGACAGGCATTTTTTATTTCTAAATTATCTGCTGTGCTATGACACAGGAAGGAGAGAGGAAAAACTGGGATTGTGGGTGAGAACATTCTTTGTTTCAGAGAAAATACGAATCTGAAGCAGCCCGAGACAGTGGGAGACTGTTGAGTGGATCTTCAGAGGAAAGATGAGCTCACTGCTCCAAGTACTGCTGCAGATTTGTGTTTCTGAATCAGATTTCAGGATGCCCACACAGAGGTATCAGAATCAAAGGAACATTTAGGTTGGAAAGGACTAAGATCATCAAGTCCAACTCCTAATCCAGTAAGTCCCCACATGTCACATGCACACATTTTTTGAGCACTTCCAGGGATGGTGAGTCCATCACTTTCCAGAGCAGCCTGCTCCAGGGCTTGACAACCCTTTTGGTGAAGACATTTTCCCTAATACCCAGGAGGTCTAAACCTCCCCTGGTGCAACTTGAGGCCGTTTGCTCTTGTCCTATCACTTGTTACTTGGGAGAAGAGACTGATCCTCACCTGTCAGAGAGCAATGTGGCTAAACATCCCCAGCTCTTTCAGCTGCTCCTGACAGGACTTGTGCTCCAGACCCTTCCCCAGCTCTGTTGCCCTTCTCTGGACGTGCTCCAGCCCCTCAATGTCCTTCTTGCATTGAGGGGCTGGAAACCGAACACAGGATTTGTGATGTGACCTCACCAGTTCCCAGTACAGGGGGACAATCCCTGCCCTGGTCCTGCTGGCCACACTATTGCTGATCCAAGCCAGGACACCTTGGCCAGGACTTACTGAGTGAGGACTTTCTAAAAACATCATTCTTGAGTCCATAGCATAGTTACTTGCTGTTAATCATCTTTTTTTTTTTAAATAGGAGACCTTTCCCCAAATCAAAAAGCAAATACTGTCACTAAATTTTCCTACAATTTTTTCCCTATGATTGCAGCAGCACTTTCCCAAGGCCTGTGGGATACACTCTGCCTGCTAACACGCAGCTTGCACAATGGGAAAAAGCCAGAGCAGATATCAGTGTGTTTGGAAAAGACCTAATGGAAGTGTTGTTAGGTTTCTCGACTGTTTACATTCTCTGGGTTCATCTATCTTAGTGCTACAATTTCTCTCTGGAAGAAAAACAGGCTGTTTTTCTCTTTACTCCTTCAGTGTTTTCCCAGCTCAAATCCAGGCAAATGAAGGACAGCCCTGACGGCATCAGTACCAGTTCTGTAAAGACAGACCCCGAGTGAGCCTAACATAGCACAGAACTGCTAAACCATGGTATCTGGGATTGCAGGAGAAGTCTCTGCTTCATCCTAATATTCTTGCTCTTCATTCCACACCTTAGCAAATATAACTTCTGTGAATCACCACCCACAGCTGTGAGCAAAAGTAATTTAAACCCCAAATTTTCCCATGTTTTTTACCTTAAACAACTGGCAATGGAGATGGATGAATGACTCYGCAGAGTGATTTCTATCAACTTCACCCTAAGCATCAAAGAATCATAGAATATCCTGAGTTGGCAGGGACCCACAAGGATCATCAAAGTCCAGCTCCTGGCTCTGCGGAGGACAGCCCCAAAAATCCCACTCTGGGCCCAAGAGCATTGTCCAAATGCTCCTAGAACTCCGTCAGGCTTGCTGCTCAACCACCCTGTGAGTGAAGAGCCTTTTCCCGATACCCAGCCTGAACCTTTCCTTGCACAGCTTCATACTTATCCCTTTCAGCTAGATCAGCCTTKATGTCTGAAAGGAAGCTATGCTCTGGGAGACAGCTGACAGTGTTTTTCCCAGAACAGCATGCTGCAAACCCAATCCCATAAAATCAAGAGAGAAATCACTGCGTCCCTAGGAGGGTATACATGAGCTCAGGCCTCATTCCAGCARACACAATAATATTGCTGTATTTTTCCTGGCCCTTAAGGGATTCTGAACTAAGTGTAGGGGCCCAGCTGTCCTCTTCCTGCACTTCCCTGATTTCATCACAATTTTGCACCCYAGAATCCTCAGCAAAGGTGTGCCCCACAGATCACCACTAGGGATTGTGCTACAGAACTTCCCAATGGTTTTTCCAGCAAGATCACTCCCACCAGGAAGGATGTTTCTGCTCTCACTCCAGAGCACAGCACAAGAGAAMCTGGACTGCAAATCAAATGCCTTTCTCCATACTTTTGGAGGTTACAGGCTGACTCTAGGAAGTGCTGCTTGGACTGGTGGTCCTATAACTTACAAACCTCCTTCTTTTTCAAAGGCACTGTTACTTACCAGCCTGGCTTTTGCTCCTTTTTTTTTTTTTTCTTTCTTTCACCCTTCTTGTTTTGGGAAAGTTAGAAGAGGGAAAAGAAAAAAATCAGTGAAAAACTAAACATTGCTTTGAAAACAGGACAGCACAGAGAGCAAAAGCAGCCAGGGGAAAAGATAACAAAATGTTTTCCAAACCTGTAGGCAGAAACAACTTCAAGCAAACAACAGASTCTCAGTCACAAGGACAGCCTGACTTGAACGGACAACTCAAGCAGCTATGCAGAAACAACATGGATTCATCTGGTGACCACACAAGGAAACAYTGTACAAAAGAAGAATTTTTTGACACTAAGGTCGAAAACAAAACCTTGAAACAAMATGGTGAATACATTTTTGTTGCTTAAAAAAAAAAAATTTTTGGCCCAAAAGTCACAGAGACTTTCACAGACTTGTATCGAAGTTTTCAAGCTTAACAAATCCGTGCTCTCCTTCCAAAACATCCCACCACAGATTCAGGGAGTTATTTCAAAGTACATCTAACAGAGTAGAGGGCACAGGTATTTCTGATGGGATTTTTCACAAAAGTAACATTTATGTTAAGATCACTATCAAGTCATGCAGTGCAAATCACACAAACATGGAATGTCCTGAGTTGGAAGGGACCCACAGGGATCAGTGAAGTCCAACTTCTGGCCCTGCGCAGGACAGCCCCAAGAATCCCACCATGTGCCTGAGAGCATTTTCCAAATGCTTCTTTCTACAGAAGCCAGCTGGAATAACAAAATACCATTAAACTAGGGAATAATTTCTGAGTCAAAACAGGGGTGTTTCAGATCACTTACATCAGTAACAAGAACAAAACTGATACTTTGTGAGAGTTCTTCAGCAAGGCAGCAGCAAAGAGCCTTGGCATTCAGACCATTTCATTCCCACTCTGTATTTTTGTGTGTGCATGCACATGAGTAAACAGAACAAAATTCTGCAGCTTCAGCTATTTAGGAATTTCTTCTTTGCTTTTCATTTGTGGGATAACACCCTGAAGTTCCCAGTTTCTGCTGGGCCTCAGCTGATTAACCCAAATTTTTATTATTTATAATAGTATTGCCAGAACTAATATCAATATTAATTTTTATCYTTTTGACAAATTGTTTTTGTCAGAATTCTCTACGATGAATGCCAAAAATTAAGACTATCAATAAAGAGTTTTAAATCAGRACACGTATTATTACCTGGTTTAGGAGTTGGGGAAGAGTGAGATAAGAAGCCTAATTTATCAATATTGTGACTGTTGGTATTGCAGGTAAAATAGGGAAAAAATGAAGGATATCATGATGCAAATCAGGAGGCACCTAATCAGCAGCCTGGAAAATAATCCCAGATATGTGAGGGAAAATAAAGAAACACTAAGGTAAAGAGAACTCTATAGCTGGTGGAGCTAACTTTTGCATCTTTTGAGACAAAAATGCATCCCAAGRTTTCACATCCCAAGTGTTATTCACAAGAAATAACACTTTTGCCTCACTTTCAGGACTCAGAGAAGATCAGCTCTCCTACACAGGAGATAGTTTCATAATAGACGTTAAAAAATCTCAGTTTCTTAATTTAATCATCTTATTAAGTAACAAGTTTGAGTACAGCCTGCAGGATTTAGCCTCCTGTTAGCATATGTCTGTGGAAAGAATCAAGACTGTGCATGTTTTAGGAAATTGTTTTCTTTTCCCTCCATTCAGAATCACAAGCAAGAGACTCGAGTGACATCMATCAATGGCCATAAATTTTACTTCTCACGTATTACACTGTATTTATTTATAGATCCTGAAAGACACTGGAGATTGGGTAGGTGACTAATGCTAAGGTTAGAAATTGCTCAGGGAAGAAAACTAAACGTAACTGTGAGCTTCCTCCTCATCCGAACACATCCATCACGTTCTAATAAAATGAAGTGCAGTTCTAATCAAAACTGATCCGAACTTTTTTTAAATGCAGATATCTGCATGCAACGCATATTCACTGAAAAAATAAGATTCTTGAGTTTGTGGGGCTGCATTACTACAGAATTAAGGAAGGAGAGAACTAGCACAAATCACTGTGACATCAGCTTTTCTTGTGTTTTCCACAGCCCATAAAATCTCTTTTTTCCCCTCAAAGTTTGCATAATATCTGATCACTGGAATCAAAATATCCATCAGATGAGTTGCCACAGACTGTGAACTCGTTATTTTACATGTTGGGTGCCACTCTGTGCCCCACAATCTCCCTKTGAAATAACTGTTTGCAAAATTCYTGATGTTTCAAACTGACAAAGATAAGGTGGAGATGAGACCTAAAGAAATTGTGTACCTGCCTCATTGTTTTCCACTGTGTTTCGCTCTCAAACCTATGAAACACTGTCCATAAATAAACACCATTAACTATTGCACTGTGGCTGTGAGCAGGCAAGGATGYAGACATAAAAATGACAAGGGTGCTAACCCTGTTGATAAAGCCATTTTCTTTGGGCAGCGTGTTTTGCTATCCCTGCCAGCTTCAATTATCAGAATACTGTGGAATTCTTCCTTGCAAAACAACAAGTTTGATACCGAAATCCACGTGAGTCTTCAGACTTTCCAAAGCAAAACTGATCAACAAAGTCACACACATCAGGTGCAGTTTAAACACAAAGCCAGTCCCAACAAAGCCCAGGTGCACAAGCATAGGATAAAGCAGGAATATTTTGTCTGAGGATATATCACTCCATACAACCCACTACCATTCTCTATATACTTACATATACACTCTTTAAACCTGTGTCCTTTTCCCTCACTTTCAATGTAATGCTTTTAATTTTCAATGCATTACTTTTACTTTTCAATGCATTGAAGGCAATTACTGCAGCCACAGGACACTTGCATTGCACTTACCTATCCTCAAAATGCCACAAATAGTAACAAGACAGCATTCTCCTGCTGGTCTGGCCCCTGCTCTCCTGTCCCTGCAGCCTYTTGGCCCCCACACCCTTCTAGAGCCTCGAGGCAGCTGTCCTGCTCTGCTGTGTCTCAGCACAAATATGTCACTTGAAATACACARATCAGTGGCCACTTGGAATAGGATTCTGCAACAATCAGAACCAAAAGAAAAAAAAAGTGGCCAAACCGGCTGCACGCTTGAATACAATTACACAGCTGAAGCCATGCACAAATAAAACCCCAAAGGGGAGAAAAAAATCCCAGTTTTCTACTGAGGCACAGCATCAATTTCCACAAATGAGACTCAGTGGTAACCGGACGGGGAACGATTGCTCCGAGCCTGTGGTGTGACGAGAACACCAAAGTCACTTCTGATGGCAAGGCAGGAGGGACCCAGCGCCTCTATCACATCCCCATTACCAAACCTGACCCCTTCCTCCCTTCTGCCTCCACATCACCAGCTCCTCAGTGGCAAACCAGGGGGGATTGATGGCCACCCACATCACCAGCTCCTCAGTGGCAAACCAGGGGGGATTGATGGCCACCCACACTCACCAGTTCCTCACTGGCAAACCAAGGGAGGATTGATGGCCACCCACACTCACCCTGGCTCCAGGCTGCACCTGATGGATGGGCTAGAGCTGAGGAAGCGAGAGCTGCAGCCCCGCACTGCCCAGAGAGCTCCTCACTCCTCCCACGCCCAGGTCCCCTCTCTCCAGCAGAGCAGCAGCGTCCCAGCTCAGYGTTCCAGCTGCTCATCTCTCTTTCAAAGAAAACTTAGGGATAAAAGCAGCTGTGAGTCAGGAAGGCAGCCAAGTTTGTTTGCCCTTGAGAGGAGGTGGTCACACACAGCGGAGGACAAAACGAGCAGAGAATTCCTAAGGAAATGTGTTCACCCTGGTGTCTCCTCTAGGCATTAGTCAAAAGCTCCACAAGYTGGGCAGCAAGGCACCACTGTCACAATCCTGAGGTAAATTTCTTCTGGGCTTTTCCAACAGAAATAAAGGAAGGCCCAACATAAAGCCATAGACGTTGCCAAGGAGGAAACACCTCRCTGACGGGCTGAGGTTCCCTCTCACTGACATCAAGTGTAAAAGAGTCAAATTATTTCTTTAGTTGGTGCCAGAAGCATCCTCAGAATAAAGTGGCAACTTCTATAAGCAACAGGGTCAGCAAAGAAGGCTTAAAATACGTTGTAGAGACAGAAACTGAGATCATATACATGTTTATGTTTGCAACAACATCCTTAGGGTACTCCTGCTGGCCAGCAGAAGGGCATTTCCACAGAATGAAACCTTTGGAAAATGGAGAAGACCAGGGCTAAATGCTTGGAGAGCAGGAAAAATGTTCTCTTCTTGAGGTCACCCCTAAAGTGTGATAAATGGAGATGAGATACTTTTTTTCCAAGCCTTCCATTTTTATTTAATCACACTGAATCATCCAGTAAAGTTTTCTAACTGAACTGAGAATCCAGATAATAACAGATTTACTACGGATTAACAGACTGACTCCCTGGATGAAATATCCACAACGAGAACCAACATAACTGATTAATAAGAGTCAAGGTGTGTGAAATACAGGGCAAATAATAACTCTGCAGATGTTCCTTTCTGACACCTACAGGTTCCAGAGGAGCACGAGCCAGCAGAATTAGCGGAAAGGCTGAGCTGGGGGAGAGGAGGTAGGAAATAATCCAAACACTGCCAAAACAAAAATAAAAGCCTCAGTGAAGGTAATTGAACAATAGGAAGGGATGCAGAGTCCTCAAGACTGTGATGTGCATAATTTCTGTGGGATGGGGAAAATTAAAATAACTCCTAGTATTATTTAGGTTCCTAGCTTATGTGACGCAAAGGAAAAGAAGGCAAAGAAGRAGAGAAAAGCACTAGGCAATGAAATGTTAATGGAAGTTATATATAGCTCTTAATAAAAAGAAAACAATCATATGAAAAGCAGGTGAGCTGGAGAAAGGAGAAATTAATATAGAGGAGAAATAAAGAAAAAGGAAAAGAAGTTGAAATTGAGAATAGCAATATAATTCTTCAGCACACAGTCTGAAGAACAGAAAGATACACCAGAGGCTGTTTTTATACCCTGAATACCCACAGGAAAGGCAAGAAAAGTTAAACTGGAAGAGGCTTTCAAAGGATATAGAAAGTGCTAATCAGAAAGCTCACGAGCAATTAACTAAGGCAAAAAAAATCCACTCATGCTAAAGTCTGGAAACTGAAAAAAAAAGGGACAAGTAGCACTCCAGTCAGGTGGGGTTTTGAAATAAATTCTACCATGCCCCAGCGTAGGCATTCCTCTGCAAACATAAATAGAAATGATGGGAGCTAAAGGGCTCTGTGCTAGCAGGAATATAGTTCTGAATATGATGTTTCTTGGACTGGGGAAAAGAACACAAGAAACCTGCCAACAGACTGAGAAAAGGCAAAAAGTTCCTCCACTAAAGTGCCTGAGGCAATTGGAAGGGAACAAAGCTGTTCCTTAAATCTAAAATACTCACATCCCACATGTTGAGATATAYACTTCTGCTAAAAGGGGTTTACATTACAAGAATGCCAGCAGAGTTTTATCTTATGACTCAGGCCATTTGAGTGAAAATTTAGACAATTATTCTTGATACAAATAGCTCCATACTTTTTCATWTTTTTTTTTTTTGTTTCAGGGACTAATTTGGTTCACCATGGAACTTTAATGGGCAACACTAGCTTCCAGAAGAAAAGCAACATCAAAATTGTGTGGTCTCTTTCCTAGTTCATGATGGAATCTGTTAAATTCATTTTCTTGGGAGCTTAATTCTCGTTTCCAAACTGAGGCATTTACAAAGTGATAAAATCTGCAGGGTTTTCTCCCAACACCTCGTGCTTCTGCTCAGATAAAAAAATTACTGATGAGAAGCCTGTGCTCATTCTGCCCTGTTCATTTGCATCCAGTTCCCCTCAGCTATAACCCTACTCTCCTGGTGCTCCTTGCCCTTCCTCACCTYCACGTTGCACACACTTCTCCCACACTTGTTGAATTCTGCATGTGATTCCATCTTTTCCTTTTTAGCCAGGCGAGAGACAGAATGCACAGAGAAACTGATTTTTTGTCTTGCGCACTCTTTCCAGACTGCAGCTTTTTTAGGAAGAGGTAGGAATAATGGCACAACCCTTCAGCATCACATKGAAATCCTCTAGGCTCCTCTCTACTCCAGGAATCACACTTAGAACCATAGAATCACAGAATAGTTTGGGTTGGATGGGACCATAAAAATCATCCTATTTCAAACTCCCTGCTGTGAGCAGGGACACCTTCCACTATCCCAGGGTGCTCCGAGCCCCATCCAACCTGGCCTTGGACACTTCTAGGGATGGGRTGGCCACAGCTTCTCTGGGCAATCTGTGCCAGGACCTCTCCACCCTCCCAGGGAAGAATTTCTTCCTAATATCCAATCTAAACCTCCTCCCTGTCAGTTTGCAGCCATTCTCCCTTGTCCTGTCACTCCAGGCCCCTGTAAATAGTCTCTCWCCMTCTTTCCTGTGGGCTCCCTGCAGGCACTGGARGGCTGCAATTAGGTGACCCCTGAGCCTTCTCTTTTTCAGGCTCAACAATCGCAATTSTCTCAGCCTTTCCTCACAGGAGAGATGCTCCATCCCTCTAATCATTTTGGTGGCCCTTCTCTGGACTCAYTCCTACTTTAGCAGGTGTTCCTTCCTCTTTTTCTCCTGAAAAAAGAGAAAAATCTACATGATGCATCAATACCCCTGCAGCCTCTCGTTCTGACAATCTACTGTTACTTATACCWCGAAATACTCTTTCCTGCCTGAGATTTGGAGCAGGATTCATGCAGCCAAACAGGCTGCAGGACAGTAAGAAACACATTTTCATCACTGAATGTATTATTATAATGATAATATAATTTATTATTTATTATGATGTTTGATCTTCAGTTACCTTTGAGTAGCCTTTTTTCACCAGAGATACAGCTGGAATTGTAACCCTCCCATCCATACAGTCAGCAATAAACAATCATTGGATTTGTATGGTTCTTCTAATACTTTTCAGATGTTTAGAAATTATATCAATGTATTTCATTTATCAACAGTACTGCCCATCTATACAGCTTATTTTCTAACACAAMGTATTAAAAAAAATATTTCTATGAATGTATACTGTGGTAAATCATATTTCTAAACTGACCTAGATTTAACATACTAGTATAATGTGATGTAACTTCTATAAAATGTCAATACTTCTTTCTCAGAAAAATGTGCTTATTAAGCAAGGGCCTTAGGGTGCCCAACAAAGTCAACAAGTGTTTTGCTTTTGCTTTAAAGCACRCAATTCTCTTATTATTCTCTGCACTGAAAAGGACACTGCTTGCTGTGTCAACACAGCAAATGTCCAACAGGAAACACTGGAGTATATGAAATAGCATATTTATTTGTAAAAATACTTTTAAGGAGAAAGGCTTGATTGTGGATRTGAAAAGACCAAAGGACAGTTTCCAGTTTCTCACTGCTTTATTTGTGGTAACTTTAAAGAGTACATAAATTAGGTAAATACTGTCAGAATCAGGCTGCAAAAGATGTGCTGTTTAACATCCTTGCAAATTTTTTTAAGTCATATATTGTAAAAAAGGAAAACTACAGATCATTTTTAAAAAGAAAACTGTTCCTTGACTTTGTAAACACAGGTGGCTTGCAGCCAGAAGAACTGTGCTGACTTACATTCCTGCCTCAGTCCTTCTTTCTGCCACCAGTAAATTCACAGGGATTCTGGATTTGCAAAGAATATTTTCCAAAACCAATAAAAACAAATGCAAAAGTCGGCTGTAACTCAAAAGAAGTTTACCAAATGTGGATTTTCCAAAGGTAAYGTCCATATTATTCATGCTTACATAAGCCCACATTTTCAGATCCCAACAAGGTGATTGTTAAGGTCATGCTTTTTCTGTCAAAAAAGGTTTTGATTTTCAAACTAGACGAACATATTTATACTTTTATGAATTCTGCCCAGAAGATAGGATCATGCTGACCTTTTCAGAGAAATTGTATGACAAAGGAGAAMCTGATTCTGATAGCTTTCTGCTATTAGAAAAAAAAAAATTCATGTTCCAAAAACTTCGAYGAAGTTGAGCCTCTGATGTACCAGTGGGGTTAAATGATAGAATCTCGTGAAAATGAATCATCAAAAGGGACTAACRAAAAAAACATTGCAGAAGTTTCTCCCTCTGCAAATGATTCATGTATCTACTCTCAGGGAAGAAAAAAAATCAGAAAAAAAAAAAAGAAGAAAGGTAGGAAGTTATGCAGTTGGACAGCAAGAGGCCAGAAGACAAGAAGTGTGCTTTTCTTGGAGTGCCACTTTTTGGTGGGTACATGTATACTGGCCACACTTGCTCAGAAAATGAAGTTTTGTTTATTATGTTGATTATTGCAAAGCTTTATGAAAAATTCATTTAATATGCAGCAACTTGTCCTCCACTTCAATACTATTTACAGATCAGCCTAAGCAGAACTCATTTCAGGATGCCAGACCTCAAAACAGGCGTCCTACAAACACCAGAGGAACACCTGCCATTTCCCTTTATGTCAGACTGCTCAGGGACTTAAGACAGGCAACGTTCAGTCCTCATCATGTCAGAATTACAATCTCTGTTCCTCTGCTATTGTTCACACGGGAATTGCTAAGGCACTCCTACAGGAGTAGGTTTAGATAAGATAGTAGGAAGAAATTCYTCCCTGTGTGGGTGGTGAGGCCCTGGCACAGGCTGCCCAGAGAAGCTGCGGCTGCCCCATCCCTGGAAGTGTTCAAGGCCAGATTGGATGGGGCTCTGAGCATCCTGGTCTAGCAAAAAGGTGACCCTCCCCATGGCAGGGGGTTTGGAACGAGATGATTTTTAAGGTCCCTTCCAACCCAAACTATACTGTGARTCTGTGATTCTAAATATTTTTATGAAGTTGCTACGTGCAGTTTTCCTTTCAGCCTGTCTTGTGCTGTTGGAATTATGATTTGTCAGACATTAAAATTTTTTTTTTTTAAATAAGAGCSTTAAAATGTTGTAGGGTTTTGTTGCCCGTTTGCTTTATTTTGTGTGTGGGAGTACACAATTTTCCTAATGGGATGTCTGTGCTAAAGACAAAGATGCCACAAGTAATTTACAGCCCATCCCTGCAAGTAAGCCACCAGGTACTTCCAATAACTGATAGTTAAGCCACTAGATTTTCTAAGCCCTTTGTTCTGAAGAAGTAATGATTATACAAAAATTTATCTCTAACTGCAAAACTCTCTTGATAAGTATGTCTACTGAGCAAACTCTGGGTCTGCAAGTGTAAAAAAAMCAGTAATTATACACCTTATTCAATGTTTTTTCACGAGGGATTATTTCTGGGGGTTATTCTCTTCTACAAGAATGAGATTTAAGTTGCACATGACACTGGCAGAAGTCTCATATCCCATGATATTTCTCCGTTGTTTGGTATTTAAACTGTCATTGCTGTCAGAAATCAAGGTCGGGGGAGAAAGGTCAACTTTCCAGCAGGAAGAACAAAAGTTTTGGATTTTAAAATACACTTCTGTGTACCTACTTAGGAGTATAGCAGCACTTTCCCCTTCCTAGCAGCATTTRTTCAGTTTGGTCTGCATTCCACATCAGCCAGCACTGCTTTTTCAGGTGCAAGCTTTGTATTTATCCAGAGACACATGTTGGCAAACAGATATGTTTGGTGGAAAAACATGCAGAGCCATCAAGCCATGCAAAACTTGATAACTTTCCAGCAAAAATTTTGGTTTGTGGAGTGCAAGAGGTGACCCCACAAAGTAAAGAAGAATGTGGCCTACAAAGATCCTGCAAGAAAACTACAATTACTACAGAATATTCCTGTGGTCTCTGCAAATAGTCAGGAGCATTTGGCACCAATTTCATAAAGTCCTCAGAYAGAGTAAGCTGAGATGGGCTTGCCACTTCTGCACAGGTCAAAATAAAGTCACACAGAAAAACGACAGGATATTGTCTTGGTTCCATTCCTTTCTCTGAATGATCAAGCTCTATTTCCAGAACTACAAATCATAGCACGATTTCTTGCCATCCCTTGCTTACCTGTGAAACGTGTAAAGCATTTTGASATCCCAAGGTGAAGTGGCGTCAACTCGCCATAAAAATAACTGACTGAAAACACTACTAAAAAACCCAAAACCAGAAGAATAAAAGGGTGAAGCAAATGCATTTTAGGTAGAACTATTTTACAGTCATGATTGCTGTTAAATCCCCTGGTTTAGAATGCAACCTCTTACTTATGAAAAAAACTACAGTMAGAGTTTTATAAGTATCCATACATAGAATTATCGATATATAACCCATTTTGCCATACATTACAGATACTATCACAGAGCATGGTGTTCTCTGCTGCAGTAAGAAGCYATGTAAAATAACAAACTTAAAATTTTAGGGTTTTAAAGCACKACACAGAAATCATGCACTGAATGAAATTCTTAATGGCAAGGCACCTGCAACAGYAAAGCAGGAAACAACCTAATGTATAATAAGCACTACGGTTGTTCATCACCAGCCCCCAAAAAAATGACAGAAAAATAAAGCAGTTCACAAAACAAGCTTCTGTCTCAGTTCTGATAGTTTCATTTATCAACAAACAAGTTTAGCTCCATGACAAGACTACATTAAGGGAACTATTAAGCTAAATGTGCCCAAATGTTATTTGTTTTGCCTATCAAAAGTTGTAAGTGTCAGAACGACTGCATACAGGCTTGAAAAGAGAGACACAAAAGCTGGTAGTTTTAGGCTATTCTTTCAAAAGGCTCTGGATGGATAGAAGCTTTTTCCCTTACCTAATGCTGCCATGACAGGCCAGGAAACAGCACAAAACCTTAAAAAAATTAAAGGTTAAATCTCTAGCATAGATGAAAATCACCCTGGGGAGAATAACATATGCAACACTAAATCACCAGTGAACATCTTGTGTGTTTCTGTGGATACCCAGGGCTGCCTGGCCACACCAACACAGGGACATTGCTGGGACCAGCTGGCCAGAATGGACRCAGCCGAAAATGATCTGCAGACCTAAGATGTTTGAAACACCTGCTTAARTATTACCCACAATATTAACTTACATGTTATATCTTCCAGAATGCAGATGATTAAAATCTTGGCCCACAGGCAGAGGGACAAGGGGCATCTCTGACTGTATGTGAACTACCAGCTGCCTCCTGGGTTGATGCCAGTAAACTTTGCAGGGAGAGGCAGAAAAATCCTTTGGAGGATGGCTCATAACAACTTTTGGCAGCAGCCCCTGCATCAAACTACCCCCAGCATTGCACCTGGCATTGATCTCAGCAGGAGCTTGTTGCCCAACAACAGGAGGCAGCTCAAAGGCAAAGTAATTTCTGCAAAATGAGGATGGCCAGAGCACCAGGAGATGGATAAGAGTGCAAAGAACTCGAGATGAACAAAAACATGCAGATAAAAATGTTTCTGTCAGGCACCAACAAGTTTTAATTCCCAGAAAGTCTCTCACCTGGGACCCCCTATGCTCTGTCATGTCTTGAACAGTTTCTATAAATTTTGAGAAGTTTGGAGAATAAAATATCCCTTTGTCAATAATTTAGCTCAAGTGCCTTCACAGCAAAGACTGCCACAGGGCCGAGTCCTGCCAAGCACTGTGTCCTCTGCTGCTCCAAGAACAAGAATGCTCTCCTCACAAACTCCTGCTCTGCCAACAAAGTATTGCTATCACCTTTGAAAGTCTAGATGATTTTATTAATAGTTCAGAGTAAGTATTGCTCTGGGAACAGCATCTGTAAGTGTTCAGGACAGCAGGAAATGAGCAGACAAAGTGACGCCATCCTGATGACGTCAGAGAGAAGGGAAGGGAGGGAGGGACAAACACATACATAAAAATAAAGCTATGRGGAAAAATAAATTTTCTGTCCTGAAAGCTTATCACTTCCCAAAGCTGAACTGCGAGCCAGACAATTTGCTGAGGTGGCTCTGTGCTTGACCTAGTCAGGCTTCTCTTCATTGATGGCCATCTGTCCAGGGGCAGCGCAGGTGACAAGGGAAGAGGGTGGCTGGCAAGGGAGCAGTGTCACGACCCCCAGTACTGTAAATTTCCCTGGCAGAACTAATCCAGGCTGCCATGGGCAGGCACAATTAATGGGAAGTGGCACAACTGTGATCTGAAAATGAGGTAACAGAATAGAACTGTCACTCTGCTTCCTAGGGCAATGATAAATGATGTCATCTCTATGTCAAGATGTTTCAGGTGAAAAGCAAGCTTTAACCACACAAATTAGAGAAGGAAGATGAAAAKATATTATACCAAAGAATAAGAAAAAAAAATAGGTTACTGTTATATTGCATACATTTGGCTTGCATTCTTGCTGTGTACCTCCTCGCTGTGCACACTGAAAATCTCTGTGCTCTTTCCCCTGGCTGCATCCTGGCTGAGCCCACAGGCCTTGCTCCATATTTAAGTATATATCCATTTCAACCATTATTTTGCTCTCCACATGGCTGATTCACAATGGCTGGGTTACAGAGTGGCTGCGAGACTCAGGTAGTATTTAAATGTTAATTATGGAATTTCCCATTCCTGGGACTATAAGAAACTCTGTTGGCTTCCTTTAGCAGTCAGTTGGTCCAATTATACTTTTCATATGTTTTTTCTCCTATTTCTAAATTCTGAGTTTGTTTAGGTACTTGCTTTTGTCCAGACAATCTTAAAGAAATGGGGAGCTGTCAAGATTTCATTAAGAGCTGGCACTTACACAAGCCACACATAGGGTGTTACACTAATATTTCATTTGGCAAATATGCCAGTCCCAGAACAAATCATACCATTCATGAAGTAAAATATTCTCCGTGCAGATTAGCAGTCCCTTCACACCAGGAGATTAAAAAATAAGTACATTGTCTGCTTCCAAGAAAAAAGGGCTGCAAAATGGTACAACAATTTGCATGGTGTTTCTCCCAACCAGCTACTCACATACAAATGCCTTACCAAAAACAGTTAGAAGGGCTTCGTATGTCATGCTTAGGAGCATATAGAGCAATACTAATTTCTCTTATTTCTGAACATCAGGGTGTTTTTAATTGAAGCACTTTCTGACTGTGAATTTACTGAAGAGACCATCAGARTCACAGGTCACCTCAGACATGTGAAGACTCACAGAAAGTGTTCGTGGATGGAGTGCTCTTTAGAGGCCCACATCTTTTCTGCTTTCACCTAACAAAGGCAAACACAAAGATTAATGTTCCAGTAAGAGCCATAACCCAAATAAACCTCTCACAGATGCACGACGATAATGTTTACTCGCACACACAGAAATGAAAGCAGAACCCAGTCAACATGTTTTCACTTGCATATTCCTGAATGTTTTTGCTAACTGCTGTACTTTCAACTAATAAAAATATTATGACAGCACAAAACGTTCATTTAGCTGGTATTTAACTGAGCRTCGATTTATTTTCACGTCCAGTGTGTCAAAATTAACAATGCTTGGCACACAAATGTTTCTTGAGAGCAAATCCTAGTAGTAATCATTTCAGAAATAAAGAAAACATACTAAGCTCTGGATCTCTTGCTGAAGAATACATCATTTTGAATGCACCCAAATTACAATAGAATGCATAAGCATTTTACAGAGGCATTTCCAAGCAGCCTAGAGGCCACTGAACATTTAGGAGTTAGCACTGCACAGAGCAGCTCTCTCGGCTGGGAGGTGCGGGTACAGCCTGGCCCCCCTTCACGCCGTGCCAGGCTGCACCCATCCCTTGGGCACAGGATGAATTTATCCAGATAAGTGTATCGAGGAGCCTGTGGTCAGCTCCCACTCAGCAGGGCGATTACACCAGCTGCACGGCCTTGCCTTTATCTGAGAGYGCAGCGAGTTCTCATGAGAACATCCTTTTTGTTTGACAGTAGAAATGATTAATAGAAATGTTTTCATGCAGGAGAACCCTATAAGAACCCAAAAGACCGCGGCGCCGGGTCACCTTTCCACCGACGCGATCAACAGAGGTGCTGCGCCCCGGCCCGACGGCAGACCCGACGGCAGACCCGGCCGATCCCACTGCTCCCGGCGTTCCCAGCTCCTGGCGTGCCGTAAGATCATCCGCGGTTGCCCCCTCTTAGCTCTGGCCATGGGGTTTTACGCGACGCTCCGGATCCTGCCGGGGCCATAGCCAGGCATCACCCTCGGCGTGCTGCGGGCGGGATCACCCTGGAATCGCCGCTCCGGAGCGGGCACGGGGCACGGGGAGAGATCCCTCTGGAATCGCCTCTCCGGAGCGGGCACGGGGCACTGGGCGGGATCCCCCTGGAATCACCGCTCCTGAGTGGGGACAGGGAGTGATCCCTCTGGAATCGCCGCTCCGGAGCGGCCGCGGGGCACGGGGTGGGATCCCCCTGGACTCGCCTCTCCAAAGCGGGCACAGGGCACGATCCCCCCGGAATCGCCGCTCCGGAGCGGCCACGGGGCGCCGGGCGGGATCCCCTGGAATCGCATCTCCCGAGCGGGCACGGGGCAGCGGGCGGGATGCGCAGGAATCGCCGCTCCGGAGCGGGCACGAGGCATGGGGAGTGATCCCTCTGGAATCGCCGCTCCAGAGCGGGCAGGGGGCACGGGAAGAGATCCCTCTGGAATCGCCGCTCCGGAGCGGGCACGGGGCACGCGGTGGGATCCCCCTGGATTCGCCTCTCCAAAGCGGGCACGAGGCGGGATCCCCCCGGAATCGCCGCTCCGAAGCGGCCGCGGGGCGCCGGGCGGGATCCCTCAGGAATCGCATCTCCCGAGGGGGCACGGGGAGTGATCCCTCTGGAATCGCCGCTCCGGAGCGGGCACGGGGCACGGGGAGTGATCCCTCTGGAATCGCCGCTCCGGAGCGCGCACGGGGCAGCGGACGGGCCGGGGTTTTGGCGCAGGGGCTGGGGCTGGACGGCGCTGTCCCCGGGCTGTCCCCGTGGGCGAGGGGCAGTGCGGCTGCAGCCCCACGGAGCCCGGCGGAGCKCGGCCCCGGCCGGCCGGGACCGAGCGGCGCTGACCCGAGCACGGCCCGGCTCCATCCCGCCCGGCCGGCAGCCGAGACCCCSCTTGGGAACCTCCCGGCACAGCGGGGGCTCCCTCGGTGGGGGCTGCCAGGAAGGAGCGGTGCGGGACGCGGTCCGGGGACAAGAGGGAGGGTGCGGCCGCTTGCGGAGGCGCTGCTGCGGGGACAGAGGCGGGCGCGGCCAAGACACGGCTGTCCTTCAGGGCAGCTCTCCTTGGAAGGGGAAAAGGGAGGGAAGTGTCCGTGTGTGTGTCTGTGTGTGKGGGGAGGTGTCTCTTTAGCCCGCAGTCTCCCCCTGCTGCGCCGCAATGGGAACGGGATGAGGGCGGCGTGCGGCCGCTTCCCGGGATGCCCGGGGGCTGGCACATCAGCATGGGATTGTGGCTCTTCTGCAGCTCATCTGTGCCCGTATCGAGCCCCTGAGTGACGGAAATGCCAGCCAAGGCACCAGGAATGAAGTGATGGATATTAACATACTGGGGGAACGGGGGGCGCAGGGATGGGGGGGAGCGGGGAGCAGACAAATTGGATTAAGAAATTTCTCGTGGCCAGAAGGACGCCCGATTTATCATGGGTGATGATCAAGCAGGTKTAGTACCACTGGTGAGAAGTGCCTAATTTAGTGCTCAGCAGGGTAAATACTCCTTCAAGGCATCACCCACTCGAGCCCAGGCACTGGTTGTTGGAGACGTGGGAGTGCTGCAGTGTGCTCACTCCACTCCACGGCTCAGAGTGCACTGGGACCATAATATGGGGCACCTTCCCTTTGGCACAGCCCTGCTCAGCCTGTGAGAAAAGGCCAGGCCATGCCCAGACTGCAAGCAGGCAGCACTTAGTGAGGAGGAGTGCACAACCCTCCCTGTGATGGCTGATGCAGGGACTTACATGCCTCTGTGTCATGAACTGCGTGTGACTGCTGCTTGCCTCTAGCAGGCGTCTTTTCTCACGTCTGTGTCATCACTGTCCATTTAATCAATGCGCAATTAACTCCTAATTAGTCGTTTGCAAGGTTCACTCTACTACTTATTAGATGRTGAAGGCACACTGAGGAAAAGCAASAAACAAAAATCCAGAGTCAATCAATCCAAACCAAAATAAACTGAAAAGGATTTCTGGGGTGATGGGGGAAGTGACAAAAGGTTAAAAAGGGTAAGTATAAAAAGGAATAYGGCCTAAAGGCTCAATAGCACTTAACAGCATTTAAAGTTAACAGCACCTTAAACTTAACAGCATTTAACTTGTAACTTAACCTTAACAATTTAGCAAAGGATTCATATAGGATTTACTGTACCACAATAGTAATTTACTTACAGGCCTAGCTTACTCACAGATATAAAGTACTTAAGAATCTAGGAGAGCAGCATTTCTCCCACATTTGCTACAGCATATGCACACTTGCATGCACACAGACATAAAGAGCCTGTACAAGGTACCTGCAGAAAATTCCCCTCGGAGGTAGTGAAATTCTCACTGCAGATGCCCTTGCATCTTCTCAGTGGGTGAAGGGTCGAGCCTCGAGGAGTGGGGGTATCAGCCCAGGATCTGTTGTCATTCAGGGATCCTCCAAGTGCAGCAAACTTGAGAGTTCACTGGCTCTGAGAGGCCCAACTCAGAGGGAGCTTGCTGGTCGCAGCMTGATGGGTCCAAAAGAGCTCAAAGGGTCTCATTTTGGACMGCTGTTTATAGGGTCACAAGACRGTGGGCTTTAGTCATATAAAAGCAGGAGCTCATTAGACAGCACAAGTTTCTGGGAGCAGTCAGTGTTTCTGATAAGCTCAAGAGGATCTCAGCCTAGGTGCTGCCCATCATGGCCAAGGCTTAATAGGCATTTGTCATATCATAGTGCAGCCTGAGGGAGGGGGAAAAGTACCACCACACCAGATTGGCTGCCCATTTCATTTTGCCCATAGACAAAAATTAAACTTTCATTTTATATATATACATATATATATATATATATACACACACATATAAAAGTCATTGCATAGGTATAGATATTGGATATATATTCATCCATTTTATATATGCAGAGAAAGTATATATACAGGAGAGTACAAATATATATTCTATATATACTTATACCTAGCTACACTTTATATATTTTTTATAGAATCATGGAAAGGTTTGGGTTGGAAGGGACCTTAAAGATCATSTAGTTCCAAACCCCTGCCATAGAACTTCTGCTTAAGGCCATTCACCCTTGTCCTATCACTACGTGCCCTGACCAAAAAATCCCTCTCCAGCCTTCTTGTTGGCCCCCTTACTGCACTGAAAGGCTGCTACAAGGTGGCCCAGAACAGCCCCAACTATCTCAGCCTGTCTTCATAGAAGAAGTGCTCCATCCCTCTGATCAACCTAGTGGCCCTCCTCTGGAYTCATTCCAACTTGTGCTTGGGATTGCTCCAGCCTAGGTGCCKGATGTTGCACTTGGCCATGTTGAACTTCACAAAGTTCACACAGATCCACATCTCAAGTCTGTCCAGATGTCTGTTCTGGATGCTTTCCCATCGTTCCAGCATCTTGACCACACCACACAGCTTGGTGYCATCGGCAAACTYGCTGAGGGTGTACTCGATCTCACAGTCCCTGCCACTGACAAAGGCTTTTAAACAGTTCTGTGCTGGTTTGAACGTGAACCAGCAGGGGAAATTAACCCCACACAAATACCTCGAGAGAGATTTTAATAGAAAGRTTATAATAAATGCAGTAATACAGAAAACACGGGCTTAAACTGGCAGTGCCACGGTACAACCTGGCAGTGGTTGCAGTCCTGTTGAAGGTCTGGAACTGTGGTTGTCCAGTGGTTGCAGTGCTGTTGAAAGCAGTAGTCTCGTAGAAAGGCCTGGTCYGCCGAGTATCCAGTGGTGGTGGTCCTGTCCTCTGGTTGTCCAGTGGTGGTTGTGTTCTCTCTCAAACCCCAAGCATGTTTCTATGTGGTGTTTCCTTAGCTGGTGTCTCCTCYAGGGGTGGGGCTTTCCACAATGAAAGGGGATGTTCCTGACGTTCTATTGGTCGGTGCTTATCCAGTTCAATAATGAGCCATTATCAGAGATAATCCACTCAGGATGGGTGGTGCTCGCTGCTGGCCAGGATAGTTATCACAGTTGAGATAAGGACTACCACCCCACCCCACCTCACATGATTTGCATAGCCTCAGGGACCAGGTGTGTAACCATCTAACTGTAATGACCCAGCTTATCGAGGAATTATGTGGCTGGTGATAGAATACATCTCTTTTTGGTTAAGCCAGGACAAGAGCTGATCCCAGTAACAAGCCCTGAGAAACATCACTTGTCACTGCTCTCCACTAGGGCACTGAACTGTTCACCAGAACACTTGTGGGTGTGATGCCTTAAGATTTGCTTTTCCTACATTTTTCATATATTCATAGCTCTGTCGACTACTATCTTATAGTTATATAGCTCCTAGTACCCTTTCTGTGAGATTTTAGAACAATAAGCTAACCTTCTAACACATTCCTGAAATAATGTTTGGTCTTACTGCCAAGGAGAGAACATTTTGGTTTTGTAACCAGAATCTGAGAAATAAGGCAAAGAAGCCCCTGGACTGATGTCAATGGGGCAGAACCCAGGGGCTAGATGACCTCTCTTTTAATTGGACAATATTCATTAGATATGCTAATTTGTTAAACTTATAAAAACTGTAGAAACCCAATGCTGGCTGTGCATATAGCCGCATTATGCACCTTGAAAGCTTTCAACAAAAAGACCTGCTTTTTTATCTTACTATTCTAATATGGTTGAAAAGTTTTATTTCCTCTGTTCTAGGCATCAGTTTCTGGCCACCTCAGGTGGGACTAGAGACTCCTGAATAAAAAGCCAACAGTGCAATCATCCAGCCAATTTTTTCTCCCCTGTGTGGTCCATGCATCAAATCCAGGTGTCTCTCTCCAGATTGGAAACAAGGTTGTCATGTGGGACAGTGTCAAATGCTTTGTACAAGTCCAAGTAGATGATATTTGTTGCCAAGGCAGGGTCATCTGGAGCAGGTGACACAGGAACTCATCCAGGTGGGTTTTAAATGTCTCCAAAGAGAGACTCCACAACTTCCCTGGGCAGCCTTTTCCAGTGCTCCTCACATTGAGGTAAATCTTCTTGTGTTTTAGTTTATGGCCATTGCTCCTCACCCTGTCGCTGGGCACCACTGAAAAGCCTGGCACCACTCTCTTGGTATCCACCTTTGAGATATTTCTATGCATTAATAAGATCCCCTTTCAGTCTTCTCTAACTAAACAGGCCCAGCTCCTGCTGAGAGATCCTGAGATGCTCCAGACCGCTCATCATCTTTGTTCCGCTCTGCCGAAACCTCTCCAGTAGCTGCTTTGTCTCTTTTGTACTGAAGAGCTCAGAACTGGACTCAGCACTCCTTACAGACCTCCAGAGGTCCCTTCCAACCTCAGCCATTCTGTGACTCTGTGAATATTCCTTTGGTCTGTTAGGGTCAGCTGTCCTGGATGTGTTCCCTCCCAACCTCTTGCTCATCCCCAGCCTACTGGCATTTGGAGGAAAATGAATGATTCACGTGGAAGCCGCTCCCTTTGTCTTGGAACTGGGGCCACTGCACCACTCCCTCTGCCATGCTTACTTGACCAGAAGTGATCCCTTCTCCTTAGAAGAAACTCCCTTCCCCCTGCCCCTGACAATGACATGAGGTGGTACAGAATAACCTCCGGGTCCTGACCACACCCCCACCATGCTACCGCAAAAATCACCCCCGTCCTGGCCAGGACAGACAGAGCATCCACAGCCTCTCTGGGCAACCTGTTCCAGGGTTTCACCACCCTCATTCTAAAAAATTTCTTCCTTTTATCTAGTTTAAATCTATACTCCTTTAGTTTAAAACCATTACTGCTTCTCCTATCACTACAGACCCTATTAAAACACTTGTCCCCATCTTTCTTGTAACTCACCATGGCAAGGCCCAACCTGCCCCCTCCCACACACACATGCATCCCAAAATGTCTCGAGACATCAATCCTTCCAGTCTCTGACAACCACCCCGTGGCTCAAGACGTTGGCTGTGACCACAGTAATGGTACCTTTCCCCTGGTGGTCTAATCTAGCAGACAGAGCAGAAAGGAAAGAAGAGGAAAGTATACTGGAACTCATATAAGGGCAATTCCTATTCCAATAATCAAAGCATAAGTCTAGTTAATGTCCTTCTAGGCAGTTCATCATTCCCCCTACACCCCCTTGATGCCTTATCAGGACTACCTGAAAGAGAGAGACTTGACAAAGATCAAAAGGGTAAAAGCAGTGGTGTTTATTTGAAGGCCTTCAGGTACATCCAGGGCAGTCAAACCTCACTCGGGGGGGGGGCCTACACCCCAGGTGGACCCCCTGAGGTCTGGTTCCCAAGATAGACCACCCAAGATGAACCACTTGTCATGAGTTGTCCATACTTTTATAAGTTTGGTCCATTAGCATATTGGGGCTAGCTCTTCCAATTACAGCCCCGGGTAATGAAGTAATTCACCCCAGGTTTTCTCCCCTTCATCAACAGTTATTTACAGATCTTGGGCCTGAAGCAGTAAGGTGTCCTTGAAATCCAGGCCTGAAGATTGATTGTTTTGTCTAGAAGCAGTAGCTAACACTTTTATATGGCCTTTAGAGTTACACACTAAGAAATGCAGGGTTACAAATATACGAAAAGTATAAAAGCCAAAATCCTAAGGCATCACCTCGAGTCTCTAAAATTGCAGGCCAGGTGCGATGCAAATCAGGATCCAGGGGGAGAGTTCAAGAACCAGTCTTTCAGCTGCAGTGCCCAAAGTGTCCAGCAGCTTGGTCTGTGGTTTCCTGTGTGTTCCTCGAGATGGCACTCTTCTTCAGTGAGGTTTGGCATTCTTGAATGTTGGACAATTTTACAAAGCTGTTTTTGATACCTGTTGGACTTGTAAGCTGGGCTCCAAAATTGCTTGGTGAGTTCAATTTAGGCCACCCTACCTTTTGGAATCCATAATCTTACAGGTCCAGGTATCACCACAATCTAAACAAATGTACATGTCCCAGATTACCACCCTTATCCCTCCCACCAACCAGGTTTCAGGGGGATCCTCAGAACCTGTACCCAGGGAAAGAGGAAAAGGTCAGTGGGCACCATGGGAAACAACATTCAGTGAAATTCTACTACCTAAAATAATCTGGATTGCCTCGGTGCTGGGGGTCAAAGATAAAGCAACACTCAGTCATTCCAACCTCCTCAGCACATCATTTTAGTGAGCCTAAAAACCTACGGTTTTTGCCAGTCCCTCTCAGACCTCATCTCTTTTCTCAGGCAGTATAACATCAACTGCGAAATCGTATCCAAATCCAAACACCCATTAGATGGCCATTTCTCTTTATCACCTTGATGCCTAAAGATTTTTGCTTTTTATATATTTTTCATATATTTGTAGCTTTGTAAATTTTTAATATATAATTATATAGTTGCTGCTAATTTTCTTGCCCTTTCTCACATTTTAGAACAATAAGCTAACCCTTTCTAACACATTCTTGAAGTTCTGTTTAGTCTTATTTTCAAGAAGAGAATTTCTAACAAGGACATCTTGTTTTGTACCAGCATTTGAGAGAAACATAACAAGATACAGGGCAGAGAACTCCCTGGAGACCCTCCAAGGGGCAGGCCCCAGGGTGGGTCACCAGGGCAACCACTCTCCTATTGGATGTACTTGCTAGATATACTAATTAATTAATCTTATAAAAATTGTAGAAATCCTGTACCACGTGTGTGCATAGCTATATTTGTGCACCTGAAAGCTTTCATTAAAGACCTGCTTTTTATATTCCCACTTTAATATTGTTTGGAAAGTTTTGTCTTTTGATTCTAGGCATCAACCTGACAGAATAACATGGCCACCAGTGGTCACAGCATTCTCAGGGTACTCTGCTCTGAGGAGATAAAAGGAGGTACACAAATCTGTTTATGTGTGAGCTCTCAAAACTAAATTGAGGCAGGAATCTTTCCCACCCACTGTGGCAACCAGAGAAAAGACAAAAAACATTTTACAATATTGCTGGCAACAAACTTATAACAGTCTGTAAAAAGAAACTTAGAAGACATCAAAAATGCAACTATCACTAATGAAGGTTAAGTTGTCTACTACCTTAACAATACTGAAGAGTATTCTCAGCAGCATGTAGGCAAACAAGTTAGAGTAGCCAGCCATCCTTTTGAGAACTTTTCCCTTTAAACAATCTGGTTTTTGTTGGACCTACATACTATGTTACCTCCAATTTTGCAAATTCGGGCTGAAATCCATAAGCCAACCAATAATGTTAACACTGCTATAATTAGACCAATCAGTTTTCTTACAATAATATTTAAATTTGGAATCCATGGTGTTATCCAATCAAATATATCTTGCCCTTGATTTTTTTGCAAGTCATGAAAGATCTTGGTGTTCTTTCTAATTTCTTCCAAATCCAGTTGAATTCTCAAAGTCTGGTGCACGTTTATACAGCACCTAGTGTTGATGACCGTGATGACCTTTGGTAGCCAAAAGCAAATCCAAAGCCCTTTGATTTTAACTACCTTTGAAGGGCTGGTAACTTCTTGTAAGGCACTGACTGCATCGTTTGTCTGATTTTGTATTTGCTCAGTAATTCCGGATATGTTCGCTATAGACTTTTTCAATTCAGGCACTCCTAATCATGGTAAGAATCGTCTCGTAAACTTGTGGAATCCAGGGGATCTCTCAATTAAGGGATTTTAATGTGACTTGTTGTGGAAACGGCACCAAACACCTGGCATCTTAACCAAGATTAGAACAAGAGAATGCTGACTCTAAGGACTGCTAATCTGTGTGTTTGGTGGGAATGCTGTGAGAAATCACTTCAGTGGAAAACCACTCAAATGTGTGCATGATTTACTGCAGACACTCATGTGAGAGGAGTGCTTGAGGAATACTTTGTGTTACAAATTAGCAGAGATCCTGAGGCCCAATTATGGGGAATGTTTATCTGTAACAAATTTACAGTAAAAGGGAGCTCGCATGAGAAAAAAAGAAGATAAAGAGATAAAAAAATATTGAACCTGCAGAGCTCAGAAACTGCAACACTGTATCAGTGTGTTTTCATTGCTGACATCTGGATTTTTTCTTTACATTTAGATTTTTTCTTTACCTTTGGTTTCATCAGCAACATTTGGTGACCCTGACACGCGAATACATCAAAGATGTGATACCAACAACGTGCTGACGTGCACAACGCGACTCCGACCGTGGGGGACTTTTTGGCCATCCACGATCCAACGGGGGGTAAGTTGTCAGCACATCTGTCTTGGGGTGACTTTATGATGCTGTATCCCCTGTCGTCGCTCTATGCCAAATGTGAGATCCTGTGCCTTTAAGCTGGGTCGAGAAGCCAGGCGAACTGTGTTTGTGTGTTTGAGGACACATACGCATTCCTCTGTGTTCACACAGCTTTTTCCTTTAGCTAGCTCTCAGCCCTGTGTTTCTCAGGAGAGAGGGACAGAGAGTTGGGGACTTTCTTTTTTTTGTTTTTTTTCCTGGGACTGTGGTTTTTTCGCTCTTCCTCTGGAACTGTACAATTGGACTCCGTTCTACATACCATCACCGGAGGCCTACACCCGAGGCCCGTAGTGGGGTCTACACCGTACCCCAGCTTCAGGAGAGAGCAGAGCTACACCCTGAAAAGGACTCTGAATTCATCCAAGTTTCCTCCACCATGAGAGGTTTATTATCTAACATTATTCATTTTTTTTTTTCTCTTTCCTTCCCCTGGTGCCTGCGTGCACCCCTCTCCAGCACCGTGCTTGTTAAATAAACAGTTTTTTTCACTTTCCTCTGAGAAATTCCTAAGGTGGGGGGAGGGAGTTTTCGAACCCTACTGTTTGTGGAGGAGAAGCTTCTAGTCTTCCTCCCGATTTTGTCCAAACCAGGACAAACGTATTTGGCGCCCAATGTGGGGCTAGACTGAGACAACAATTTTAGTGCATTGGCTGGGAAAGTGAAAAAAAGCTGTATTAATTACAATTTGGTTTTAATTACTTTGTATGGGGTATAGTAGTCACCATGTTGTTTAAGGCAATAATGCTTTTCTGGTCTCTAGGCCTGTTTGCCTATCCACAGTTAGCCCCAATTTTGTCCTTGGCCTGCTACTTCTACATGGGAGGTGCACGAATCCAGATTGTTACTTTGCTTTGCTCAGTGATACTGATTTGTGGAAAGTGAAGAGAGGTACTGGGAGTTGTTCAAGATGTGTGTGATCTGCTGTTTATGCATCCTGGTCTCCATAGCCTGTTTTGGGGGTTTATTGGTAATTGCAATCAGTTGGTAGGAGCAGGAGGAGATGGGGTTTACCAGCCTTTCAACTCCTTCTTCCCCTTTAAATTTGATACGTCACCTTTTGAGAATGTTCAGTTTCCCCTGAATGCTAAAGAGACTGCTTTCCTGGTTTTCATGGTGCTTAATCTCGCAGGTTTATTCTATATGGTTTACAGCCTCTCTAGAATCAGGGCTGAGATGTCCAGGGGGTCTGATGAGACACCTGACCCAGGCGTGGAAAATCCTGAGTGGTGTGGGCAATGGGAGGATATGGGCCAAACCCTGAAGGAATTCTCTGACCCGATAGTCTGGAATTTCCCCCCTGAACAAATTCAGAACCCAGTTGAGGTGGGGAAATATTTACAAGAGAAGTGCAACAACAACTCTAAGGAGAAAAAGCTTATTGCAATGTGCTGGGCCTTGGCATATGCTTGTCACGCAGTGCTAGGTACTGCAGGGCAGCAGATAAAGGCAGAGGGGCAGGAAGATAAATCAGCAGACACCCTAGTTACTCAGGCTGCAGCCAAACCAGACACAGAGCCTAAGCCAATGACAGTTGCTTCTGTCACAAGAAGAAAGCACAAAACCAAAACTGATCGCCCAGTGAAGGATGATGATGATGATGGGGGGGAAGGACCCTCAAAGCCAGCAACTGACTCAGAACCAGAAATCATTATTGAGTCCATGTCCCTCAAGTACCTTCTTCGTGGCCTAGGAAAGGATTACACCCGACGGTCTGATGAATCTGTATTAAGTTGGTTGGTCCGTATTTGGAACTCTGCAGGTGATACTACAGTTCTGGACGGCACTGAAGTGAGGCATTTGGGATCCCTGTCCCGTGATCCAGCTATCGACCAAGATATGGTAAGGCAGTCTGACCCTCTCAGTGTCTGGATCCGGCTCTTGGGAAGTGAGTGAAAGATACCAGTGCGAAGACGATCTCCTTTTGCAGCAAACCTCATTGAAGACCATGGAACAAGCGATTCAACGCTTGAGAGAACTGGCAGTGATAGAGATTCTCTTCACAGATGACCCAATACATGGAATTATGAATCCAGACTTGATAAGAGTTACACCAGTGATGTGGCTAAGACTCGTACTACTTGGGCTACCAGCATACACTTCTGCTTTAGCAGCAATGGAGCCAGAGCGGACCGTGCGTGATATGTCGAAGAAGCTCCGAGCATATGAAGATGCCGTGCATGGCCCAACACACGCAAGAATTTCAGCTGTGGAAACACGCCTGTAGAAAATGGAAGATAGTATGGAGAATATGGGAACTCAAGGAGGAGATTAAAGAGAACCTTCTCCAAATCTCGGCGGTACAGACTAGAGGTTCTGTTACCAGATACAGATGTCCCCTGGCCAGACAGAGAGTGTACACCCCACGAGGTAAGCTGTGGTTCTTCCTGTATGATTGTGGGGAAAACCTGAGGAGGTGGCACGGACAACCTACCGCTGCTCTGGCGCGACAAGTGTATGAAATAAAGGAGGGCAAGACTCAAAAAGGAAGTTCCACCAGAAAGCAAGCAGCTCCAGTTGCCCATAGCCGAACTGCCAGGTATGATAGAGAAGATTACATGTCCAAACCCCTTGAAGGAACCTCTAAAATGTATGCCCAGGGAAGGAAGGATAACCAGGACTAGAGGGGCCCTGCCTCTAGCCAGGTCGAGGTTAGGGAAAACCATGTTTTTTGGACTATGTGGATTCGTTGGCCTGGCACATCCAAACCACAAAAATATGAGGCCTTGGTCGACACTGGTGCGCAGTGCACACTAATCCCATCACAACATGTGGGGGCAGAATGTCTTTCTATTGCTGGTGTGACATGGGGATCACAGAATTTGATCTTGGTGGAAGCTGAGGTGAGCCTGACTGGAAGAGAGTGGGGAAAACATCCCATTGTGACTGGCCCAGAGGCCTCATGCATTCTGGGCATAGACTTCCTCCGAAGTGGGTATTTCAAAGACCCAAAGGGACTCAGGTGGGCATTTGGGATAGCTGCTGTGGAGACAGAGGGCATTAAGCAATTGAATACTTTGCCTGGACTATCAGAGAACCCATCTGCAGTAGGCCTTCTAAAGGGGGAAGAGCAACGAGTACCAATTGCCACTTCGACAGTGCATCGCCGGCAGTACCAGACAACTCGAGATACTGTGATTCCCATCCACAAGATGATCCTTGAGCTGGAGAGCCAAGGGGTGGTCAGCAAAGCCCACCCACCCTTCAACAGTCCCATTGGTGTCGCAAGTGTCCCAAGAAATACGACACAGAGCCCAGGGAGAACAAAGCTATGCAGAGTTTATTATTATTATACAGAGCGGCTTATATCCCTTAGCTTGCTTGAAGTTTATAGAAATGTCAAGAGTCTATTGGACCCTTGGTCAGCCACCTACCAAGTTCATTGGTCAGTTCTAACAACACCTATTCCAAAATATTTATCTAAGCAAGAATGATAGCAAGCGCAGCTGCATGAAGCTTGATTAATTTACAAAAACTCCTAGGATTGTTTATAATAGTTTCCTCTTTGCCTGGGAAAAGAGAGAAAGAGAGAAGTCTCATGAAAATGCTGGGTGAGTTAGAAGGCCTCTCTGCCGACAGCTTTTCAGCAGCCACACGTTGGGCCTGTGTGCAAATCTGAAGGAGAATGGAGACTGACAGTGGACTATCGTGCCTTGAATGAAGTGACTCCACAGCTGAGCGCTGCTGTGCCAGACATGTATGAGCTCCAGTACGAGCTGGAGTCCAAGGCAGTGAAGTGGTATGCCACTATTGACATTGCCAATGCATTTTTCTCCATTCCTTCGGCAGCAGAGTGCAGGCCTCAGTTTGCCTTCACTTGGAGGGGCGTGCAATACGCCTGGAACCAACTGCCCCAGGGGTGGAAGCACAGTCCTACCATCTGCCATGGGTTGATCCAGACTGCACTGGAAAAGGGTGATGCTCCAGAACATCTGCAGTACATCAACGACATCATTGTGTGGGGGAACACGGCAGAAGTATTTGAGAAAGGAGAGAAAATCATCCAGATTCTCCTGAAAGCCGGTGTCGCCATCCTGTACAACAGCGACATCTGGTGACCTGTGACACGTCCTACAACTGCGCCTGAACATAACTCCGAGCTGAACAGGAACGCCGCGCATCTTCCTCGGGAGGTATGTAAAACCCTCCCCAGGGGCTGCGGGGACGGAAGCCTGGTCCAGACACCAAGGTTTTAGACAAAAACTGAAAAGATGGGACATAAAAGCTTGAAAGAAAGCACAGTACTTTCTGCCTGGAAGACTGTATTAGCTTTAACAAGAGCTAATCTATCTGATGCCGCTCTGAGTGAGTTGTTGAACTGGGTGGTGGGCCATGGGTTTTCAGCGGAACCTAATACTGCATTCAGCCTCGAGACCTGGCAATTGCTGGGGGACAGGTTAACTCATGAGCTCACAGACGGAGAAGATGATGTGGGCAAATTGCTCTGCATCTGGCGATATTTATACGATATGCTGCTATGGGTTAAGGCGGAAGGAGAAAGCAGAGGATTGCCCGGCCGGGAGGGTTCTGAGGGGGATACAATTTCCGAGGGACTTTGTCGCCCAGAGTTTTGCAGTTCTTCGATGTTTTTTCATTTCTGTAACAGAGTTCTCACGCACTTTCTGTAAACATAGCCATGTTTTGCTAACTGTCCTTTATTGTTTGCATTCCATTCTCCTAGGTGGAGACGTTTGATGGATTTTTCCTTTGACCAGCGTGATTGAGGGGTGCTAACCTCACCCTCCAATCCACGGTGGTTTCTAAGAACATATAAATAAACAAGCTCGGGGTCGTCTGATCCCCTTCTTGCCTCTTGTCTTGACAGAGCTGAGTCTGCGTGGTTCTTTCGTGTCCAAGTGCGACATCTGGCGCCCGAAAAGTGGAAGTGCAGGCTCGTTTTGTCAGGTAAGGAATTCCCCTGGCAGCTAGGGTTTTAAAATGGTGGTTATTACACATTCCTCATGGGATACCTTGGCGTTAGAGGTTTTAGAGATAGCGTTGGAGAGAAAGGGAGTCTTGTTTTCCAGAACGGAGTTGGAAAATGTGTATTTCTGGGGGAAACAACGGGGTTTCTTCCAGGAGTCTGGAGATGTTTTTTCTAAGGCAACCTGGGCGGAGATAGGAGATGCTCTGATTGATATGCTAGCTGTGGAGTTTAGTCTAGATGTGGCAAAGTTGTTGATCCCCTGGGGACGCGTGAATTCTGTTATTCAAGGCCGCGGCAGTCTGTCGGGAACAGCCACTCCCGTGGACTCGCTCGGCCAGCCGGGAGCACTCTCCAAGCTGGCTGAGGTGGAAGAGGACGAGGAGCTCGGGTTTCAAACAGCGCCGGAGCCCCCCCTCCCACCTCAGGTCACTGATGTGGGGGATGGGCCCCCCCCGGAGAGCGCTCGGCTCGCTAGCCAGCCGATCTGGGATGATCGGCAGGCATTCGGGGATGAATTGGCCTCGGAAAGCCCCAGGGGGCTGGCAGCACCGGCTTTGCCCCACCCCGCGCTGCGGGGGCAGCAGAGCAGCGAAGACTACCCTTTTCCCTGCGCCTTCCCAGCACTGGGGGAGGGGGCAGGGTCGTTGGCACGTGCAAGTTTAACCATAGAGTGTCCAAATTGTGGCATTTCCACCAAGTTCCCCCCTGGGGCAGCGGGCGTGCAATTTGACCCGCCCTCTGCTGACGAGGCGGCAGCTGATTGGTCGGCTTCGGCCGAGATTGACACAACAGTTCGCGCTGAGCCCGGCCCCGGGGGGCGTGAGGTCTTAGTAACCGGAGATCTGCTGGAWTTGGCAGAAGCTCCGAGTGCCAGAGAGAGCACGCGACCCCCCCCGCGGCGGGCGGTCTCTGTGCTCGGGCTTTGCACTCCCAGCGGGACCCTTCTGGGCTTGATCTCGGCGGTTCCCCCCACCGCGCGACTTGTGCAGCCCGGCCCGTCACCATCCGGGCCTTTGCCTGTGGCGCGGCAGCGCGCCGCAGCCCTGCAGGACCCGCCCCTCCCAGCGGCTCGCTCTCTCCCCGTGCAGGGGCGGGGGGAGTCCGGGCAGGCCCCGCTCCGCCCTGCGTCTGCGGTGGTGAGCGCCTCTGGGGTCCCGGATGCCGCGGGCTCTGCTGGGGCTGGGGGGAGCCAGGTGCTGCCTGGCACGGCTTCGCCCCCACGGCATTCCACAGTTGCCGAAGCTGCAGCAGGGGTAGGTCCGGGACTGTTTGTTTTTGGCGCAGGCGGTGATGCGGCTGGGAGGCCAGTGCCTCCCCGGGATCTCAGATCTCGGGCTGTCAGGTTCCCTTCGGCTGCCTTGTGGACTCTTCCGCCGTGTAAGGTCACGGTTCGTCCCCAGGATCCTGCGAAAATCTGGGCGGACGTGAAAGCAAAAGCTGAGGAAGTGGGTGATGGTGCTAAGTCACGTTGCCCCGTGGCTTGTGGCGATRGGCCCCTTAGCCCTGCTGCAGCTGAAGTCCCTGTGGACACCATGGGATGGGRCGCAGCAGGTGCTGCRGTTTCACCAGAAGGTCTCCAGGCTTTCCCTGTTATTCTCGGTGACAATCAAAACACCCATGAGGTTTTATCGTTGRAGGCTCTGATAGACCTCTGGAAGGAGGCTGAAAGATATGGTCTGGGGTCTAGTGAGGTTATGCAGCTGCTTGGAGTCTTTAATGCTGCTCTACTAGTACCTTATGATATTCGGACTCTGGCTCGTGCTCTCTTTCAGCCTGTGAAATATGACATCTTTGAATCGAAATGGCATCAGTTAGCAACTAGGACACTAGCGCAGAATGCTGTGTTGGACCAGCAGGATCCCAGACGCRGGATTGGGATTGACGTGCTGCTGGGTACAGGCGATTTTGCTGACGCTCGCAGGCAGGCTGCCCTGGACTGTATTGTGATCGATCAGTGCCAAGAGGTAGGCATGGCAGCGTTGATTCAAACCATTGAGATGGCTGCTGTGGCTGCTGCCCCGCAGCCGGTCTGGACAGGGCCGCATGGCGGGCGACAGAAGCAGGGGAGTGCTCAGGCCAGCAGAAAGTCGGGAGGAAAGGTGCGGAAAGGCACGGCTGTCTTGTTTTTCTGTGCTCGGTGTGGAAAGCCGAACCATGGTGCAAATGTCTGCAAGGCGGCAGTTTCTGTTAATGGTCAGCTTTCCTCAGGCTTGGCTTTAAATGGGGGGCGGAAGCACGCGGGGGAGACGTGCTCAGACACAAGTATCTCTCCAAACCCCGGAGCCGATGGAGGTCTGCTTGGCCAGCTCGCAGCCAGCACCACCGGCTCAGCAGGTGTGGATGTCTGCACAGCAGCAACGGCTGTCTTAGACTCTTGCGCAGTGCACAAAGTCCCCTTGGATGCCTTTGGTCCCTTGGGTGATGGCATGAGTGCTCTCCTCATGGGGAGGTCTAGCGCCACCGTTCAGGGTCTCATTGTGCATGTGGGACTCATTGATGCGGATTACACCGGACAAATTTATGCCATGGTTTCCACACCCACCCCCCCGGTCACAATTCCTGAAAAGWCTCGGATTGCTCAGCTTGTCCCTTTTAAGTCTTCTGTTCGCAGGACAGAGTCGARGTCACGAGGAGACGGCTGCTTTGGTTCCACTGGGCCGCCTCATGTTCATTGGACTGCTGTCATGACCAACCAACGTCCTGAAATGTGGTGCACCCTGTCCATCCCTGATGCCACACCGCCAGACACCCACCTCCGCGGGCTCCTTGACAGCGGTGCGGATGTCACAATTCTCTCCCTTGCCGCTTGGCCTCCGCAGTGGCCGTTGGATCCAGTGGRGACGCCTGTCACGGGATTGGGAGGAGCGAAGCGCTGCTAYGTGAGCCAGAAGCCTGTGGTGATAACAAACTCAGAGGGACAGACGGCCATGGTTAGGCCTCATGTTACTGAAACTGTTCTTAACCTCTGGGGGAGGGATGTTCTGGCTGCGTGGGGGGTGCGCATCGGGACGGGTTTTTAATGGGGGCCACTGTGGTGAAGGGCGCAGAGTGTCCTACGCCTCCTATACGGTGGCTGGTGGACAGACCCATCTGGGAGAATCAGTGGTCCCTGCCTAAAGACAAACTAGTAGCCCTTCATGAGTTGGTTCAGGAGCAGTTGGACCAGGGTCATCTGGAGCCTTCTACCAGTCCCTGGAACACTCCTGTCTTCTGCATCAAAAAGAAGTCTGGGAAGTGGAGGTTGTTACAAGATCTCAGGAAGGTGAATGCCATAATGGAAGGCATGGGGACGTTGCAGACTGGTATGCCGTTGCCCACCATGCTTCCCGCAGGTTGGCCAATCCTCATCGTGGATCTGAAGGATTGTTTCTTTTCAATTCCTTTGCATCCCGATGATAGACCGAAATTTGCTTTCACGGTGCCAGCAATTAACAATGCT
>JACAXG010000087.1:2484624-2550190 GCA_018881555.1 Amblyornis subalaris
AGCCACAAGTTGCTGCAAGTGGCAAAACTCACAGAGATTTCTCTGAGGCCCAAACACAGTCAGGAGCCGGTGCAGGGACCCACTGTCTTTACTGACAGTTCGGGAAGAACTGGAAAGGCCATTGTTACTTGGAGGGATGGATCTGAGTGGCAGGTTCTGGAAGGTCCTGGAAGGGCTGAGGATGGCTCAGCCCAATTGGTAGAACTGAGGGCTGCTCTTATGGCATTTCAAAGATTTTCCCAGGAACCTTTCAATTTGGTCACGGACTCCGCCTATGTGGCTGACATAGCACAGCAGTTGGGTTATTCAGTTTTGAAGAAGGTCGGCAATGCTGATTTGTTTCATTTGCTGAGGACCCTGTGGTGTGTCATTCAGGACCGGGTTCATCCGTATTTTGTTCTGCATGYGAGGAGTCATACCAATTTGCCAGGATCCATAGCGGAAGGTAACGCGTGGGCAGCACCTCAGCCTGATACACTCGCGCAGGCCAAGGCATCGCATGGGTTTTTCCATCAAAACGCACATACCCTGCAGAAGCAGTTTCAGTTGACGCCAACTGAGGCACRTGACATTGTCGACTCGTGCGACGATTGTCATGCGCTTGCTGCGCCTTTGCCGGCAGGGGTTAACCCCACGGGCCTTMGGGCCTTGGAGATTTGGCAGACTGATATCACCCAAGTTGCCGAATTTGGCCAGCTCAAGTATGTGCATGTCACGGTGGACACCTGCTCYTCTGCCATGTGGGCTTCTGCTCACGCTGGAGAAAAGAGCCGCGATGTCATTGCCCACTGGAGGCAGGCCTTTGCAGTTCTAGGCATACCTTCTGCTGTGAAGACCGACAACGGTCCTGCTTATGCCTCGAAAGAGGTGCGGCAGTTCCTGCAGTTGTGGGGTGTGTCACACAAGTTCGGTATTCCTCATTCTCCGACTGGTCAAGCTATTGTAGAACATGCTCATGGTACTCTGAAGCGGGTTCTTCAAAAACAAAAACGGGGAAYGCAGGGTGAAACCCCGCACAGTCGGTTGGCAAAAGCTTTGTATACCATCAATCACCTTACAGTGCCGCAGAATTCTAATAATCCTGTCATTTTGAACCATCACCTGTCGTTACAGGCTTTGGACAAGGCACAGCAGCCTTGAGCGAAGGTTCAGGTGTGGAATTTAGTCACCAAACAGTGGGAAGGTCCTTATGACCTCATTGCTTCGGGGCGCAGGTATGCTTGTGTATCCACAGATGCTGGGGTGCGCTGGGTACCTGCAAAGTGTGTTCGTCCTGACCTGCGACCGCAGAGGCAAAATCTGGCCAACAGGCAAGGTGGAGACCGTGACCAAAATGAAAGTCATCAAGGGGATGGAACATCGAGTGATGACTCAGATGCAGATGATGTGGGGACCACTCCGATGGTCCTTCCGCAAGCAGAGATTGAACATTGTTAATTTTTCTTTTTTCTTTTTCTTTTCAATGGAAAAAGGGTGACGTCGCCCTGAGTTTTGCAGTTCTTTGATGTTTTTCAGTTCTGTAATAGAGTTCTCATGCACTTTCTGTAAACATAGCCATGTTTTGCTAACTGTCCTTTATTGTTTGCATTTTATTCTCCTAGGCGGAGACATTTGATGGATTTTTCCTTTGACCAGTGTGATTGAGGGGTRGTAACCTCACCCTCCAACYCACGGTGGTTTCTAAGAACATATAAATAAACAAGCTTGGGGTCATCCGGCCCRCTTCTTGTCTTGACAGAGCTGAGTCTGCGTGGTTCTTTTYGTGTCCAAGTGYGACAGCCCATTAGCCTTATTGACCCTTATCCATYGGATAAAATAATTACAGTGTACCCTTAAGAAATATAGAAAAAGGCTGTCGGGGGAGAAATTGCAGCGAGCGGAAGAATTGAGGAAGTTGGATCCAGACAGCAGACAAGAACAGGATGTGGTCCGAAAAACCACAACAGATGGTCAGCGTGCCCAGTCCTAGAACTTTGCTAAAAAGAGTATTGCCTTAACTGTCAGCAGATTTTTTGCACTAACCAATCTTAAGAGCTGTTGCACCAGCACTGTTTTGAGCAAGAGATAAAAAGCACAGCTTGTTAGAATAAAAAAAGGTTCCTTGCTAAGCACTCAGCAGCTATGTTTTTCTGTCCTAACTTCAACAGGATAGTTCTGCTTTGGATTAAGGCAGAGCAAGGATTTGCCATACTACACCCGATGCCAAAAGGGAACGTGTGGGTAACCCTTGCCAACGCCTTGAACCAATCATCACTATATCTATCTCTTGCAACACCAGGATCGCCTTTTCACACATGTTTAGTTGGGGTACCAATTGAACCTTCTTTAATAATTCAGGAAGCCCATGGCCATCTTCCTTGAACTGCTTGTAGCAATACCCTGAAAATATGCCTCAATCACATTGACTCATGGGGTCACAGACTTCCTGTCGCCCTTGAGCCACAGCAAATAGATATTCTGGGCTCAATAAGGACACCAGCGTGCTTCTTTTTTAATTACACAAAGTCTGGGTGCGGGAGAGATCCATTGTGTAGCGTTACTSAAGACRTATCACCTAAAAATCCTGCATTTCAAAATGTTTCAGCRTGGTGCAATTGGACAGCTCTAGATAACAATAAGGTATACTATTAAGCCCCCTTGGACCAGTTTCCAYGCAAATTACCTCGAGGGGTGTTCTTAATTTGTGGAGATCGCGCTTGGCCTGCATTGCCTTCGTGCRTGGTCGTCGGTCCATGTASTATTGGCCGCCTGACTACGCTTACACCAAGTTTAACTGCTTTTAAATCACACACCTGTAACTCGTGACAAACGGTCCTTGCATATGTTTGCAAAAGACTGTGATGACACTTCAAATTTTTGGAAATTAGAAAAACGTGTTTTAGTTTCTCTTTTCACCCCAGGTATAGAGGCTGGAAAAGCATTAGGATTATTAGATAARTTAGGTTGCTGGCTTGTTAAACAGAGTAATGCCACTTCACTCGCTTTATCAGGATTATTAACTGATGCTGATTCTATTAGACACACTACTTTGCACAATCGAGTGGCCATTGACTTCCTGTTGTTAGCATAGGGACATGGTTGTAAAGATTTTGATGGTATGTGCTGTATGAATCTTTCTGACCACTCTAAACCAATGTTTGCTAATATCAAAGAATTACAATTAGGTGTTTCAAAATTAAGAGAAGAGGATGAGTCAGGCTGGTCTAGTGCTTTGTTTGGTAATTGGCAACTTGCTAGATGGGTCAAAGACCTCATAAAAWCGGGATRTATAATTGTAATTGTTATCCTTTTTATTTTACTCCTTGTGCCRTGTTTATTATCCTTTCTGCAAAGGGCCCTGCAGAGGACCATAAACRCTGCATTTGTGGTTGAAAGACAAAAAGRGGGAACTGTAGGAATAGACGACTGGTCTGTAAGCTTTGTGGATATCTACATTGRTRCAATTTCTCTGTACCTGTGAGAGAATTCAGCTTATACCCATGAGAAATGTGACACTGATAGAAGCAAGAAGCATAACAACAGAAGGATGATCCGCACCTGCAGYAGGGAGTTACTAGTTGATATGTGCAAGAATGTGTTCTAATAMTAGGTAACAAGTAGCTTTATATACATGCTAAGAATAGACAAYCASTAATGTTATATTGTTATTTGCAGCAGCCAATGAACATGTAACATGGATACTGAGAAACGGTATAAAAGAGGCCATGTATTATTAAAGTTTGGCCCATTGTCCCAAAGCAGTTTGTGTGTGTATTTTTGTGTCGTGACCATCTCTACAGCGACATGACACCTGCTAACTGGAATATCTTGATTGTAGATTTGAAAGATTGCTTTTTTACTATTCCTCTGCACCCTAATGACACCCCAAAGTTTGCCTTTACTGTTCCAACCATTAATAATRCAGAACTGGCTAAACTATATCGGTGGAAAGTGCTGCCACAAGGCAAGAAAAACAGCCCAATCATATGTCAATGGTATGTGGCACAGGCCTTGTCAGTCGTTCRGGAACAATTTCGTGACGTTTACTGTTATCATTATATGGATGACATTCTGGTAGCCACTYCTACAAAAGAAGGCCCAACACAGGTACAGCYGAAATTGGYTCRTGCATTACAAAATTATGGATTGCAAATAGCACCTGAAATTTTCRAAGATATCTGTAATCGAGCAACAAAATGTACAAACCAATATTTATGGGAATTGCTTTATCTTTAGGTGGGGCTGTTGAAGAAAATCTAATACTGACTTTAATCCAAGGGTTTGGTAAAATGCACAATCTGTCCRACATTACACCCTGCCTCTCTATCCCCTGTTCCTTGGGGAATTATCCCTATAGTGATGTCAAAGAGATTTTTGTTTTATTTCTTTTTCAGATATTCGTAGCTCTGTGGCCTATTATTGTRTAACTATATAGTTTTGTAGCTAGCTCCAGTACTTTTCCTATCGTGTTAAATAGAAAGACAAACACATTCCTGGAATCCTATTCTAATCTTGCTTCTTCAGGAACCAAGGCCATTTCACTTTTCCATATATCATAAAATGTAGAAAATGTGGGGCTGGAAGCTAAGGCGAGGGGGGCTTCAGTAGGAGGCCRGACCAAGGGGGGAATTACTTCATAAATTGTATTTCTAATTGGGAGATTCTGGTCAATTACGTTAATTTATTAAACTTACAAAAGTGTCTAAGTCGTGTATCACATGTGCATTTCACCATAAGTGTACCTGRAGGACCTTCAATAAATGGTAACCRCTTTTGTCAATTTAATCTTGCTTGGCTTCTGATTTTAGATGGCTGAAAAGGCATCAATAGATCTGTCAATGGTAATTCAATATGATGATCTGAGTAATGCAATAGCAAAGGCAAATATCACCCATTATTTGGGTGAGAAGCAGACATGTAGGCAATGAGGAGATGGTATTCTTGAAGACCCCACAGCCCGGAGGCCAGGGGATAATAGGACTAGTTTTGGAAAAAGAGGAGGTAAGGAGTGTCCAACAGAGTCCCAGAACCTCGACCAACATTTTTYAGAATTCACCTTAGCACCCTCTGGAGGCCAGGCAGCTGGGTTGTTGGATTTATGTGTTACTAAAAATCACACCCAAAATGTTTCAAACTTGCCACAGTGTCAAGCTCTCCRAAGCAAGTCTCATACCTGGACAAAACACTTAGAAGGACAATGGGAATACTTAGAAGAGGTGGGCTGGTGTCTAGATTGGGGAATCACACCTATCTATAAGCCAAACAAGAGTCAATGGAGGTGTGGAGAAAAACAGAACAATGAGACTCGGTCCAACACCATAAGCTGGRTGGCCAAATTAGCTCTAAACTGTAGTAACCAACTTCTAAATGGTGCCAAGTCCCTGGAATTTCCTTCCCCAGGTTATACTGTTTGGGCTACCTCAGATGGATATTGGACCACCTGACTTCTGTTTGGCCCCACCACCCAACAAGTTACCTTAGGGTTATTAATTTTATGTCCAAATGGGAAAGGCAGCCCCATAAAAGCCCAGTATTGGGGCAGGGTAAAATGAGACACAAAGGATGAATGGGCAGGACCTTCAGCTTCCACACAGTTTGAATGGGCCCTACAGAGTTTTCTCTTACCAGAAGCCATGGCTCTGGAAAATAGAACTTTGCTAGATAATCTAACTTGGCAAGTAAAGAAGCTATCCAAAGCCACAGAAAGAGGATTTGAAATTATAAATAGGCAAATACAAGCAACTGCTAAACTGACATTACAAAACAGACTGGCCTTAGAACAAGTTGCTGGCCAAAGAACAAGTGCTTTGTGGATATTTAAAACTGGATAGAGAACACTGTTGTGTACACATCCCAAATGCAACAGAAGGTCTCCAAAGACAACTGAAAATACTGCAAGTTGCTGAAGACAGCAGTGCTATCCAGAAGGCCTCTGAAACCAATTGGTTCAATAAAATTCTTCAAGGAATAGGGAGATGGTCTCTGAGAGGATGGCTGGCTAAAATACTGGAAACCATCATAATTGTAGTTGTAACTGTAGCAAATACTGTAGCAATTATTGGTCTTGCTATTGGTCATGTTCATAAAATAATCAATTGTGATTTTGAGAGAATGTATGCTATTGTAGATAGAAATTGAATTGCAACTTATCAAATCATCTTAAGGAAGTTGAGGAGTTTCAAAGGGGGGAACTGACAKCAAAAGAATTAATTCAATTTCTACTGCACCTGTGAACTTTTATCAGAGAAACAAGGCATGCAAAATCTGCTTTTCCAGCAAGGATGGCTGGAAGAGCAGGAGAAGACATTTGGCTCAGGAATGCAGCAACAACCAAAACAAGGACTGAGTTTGAGAACTTGGGGAGGGTTTTATGCTAACAGCCAAATTATAATATGCATGTAGTGACTGTATATAAGCAACACACTTGTAAAATCACTTGTGCACACAAGGTTAAGAGTTATCCCCTGTCTAACCAGGCACCTGAATAAATGATGCCCTTCTTAACACTAAATTGGTTTAAAGGAATCTTATTCAACCACTTTTCTGTGGATTTGGAGACAGTTCAAACCCATCTTCTGGGCAAGGTAAGCAGCTCTGCTCACTCTTGGTGTGCAGCTGATCTAGTGCCCCAGGCAGGTAATGCCTAGGAACAGTGTTCTTGCACCTTTATATGGGATCAGTCCCTGCATGTTTTGTGTGTTGGAGGAGGGGATGCCATTTCTTTGGAGATAGGCTTATAGTGCCTCTCCTTGGCAAAGAAATTACTTTGGATCCACACACTGGGTGGTCTTGGTAAACGTCAAGACTTTTCCTAGTAGGCAGTTCTATCAGTTAGAGCTGCTGAACTGTTGCAGGGGGAATGCAAAAGCCAAGCTGTCGAGCTTTTTGTCCTGGTCCCTTTAGGGCGTGAGCAGTCCCTGGTGCCGTTCAGTTTGGATGCTGACACTGTGAGACTGAAGGATTCTGAYGGAAGCTCGAGCTGAGAAGGAAARTGCAGCGAGCAGGGTGTGTGCTGCTGGTTCGATGGGTGCAGCTGAAGTTGTAGGCAGCAGGAGCTTTCTCAGCTGGTGCTTTTGTGAACTCTGTTTTCGCCAGATGCTTTCAAGCTTCTGGGTGGAGTGTGTGAGAGTCAAAAGATGTTTTAGGGCAAAGGARTTCGTGTTGCCGTTTGGTGYGGTGCAAAAAAGAGTTCGCACTTGGAAGGGGAAGATCRGCGACATCTTTTTGTCCTGACACAGTTGAATTGGGAGCAGTGACGTTTGGAAGTTGGCTGTGCACTTGSGGTGCTTTGGAGCCGGGCGAGGTGTGTTTCCTTCTTTTKTAAGTCGACATCGCCATCGTGTGGYTTTTTCTATGAGCGCGGCCTGAGCCCAGGAAAAACCCAAGCGCTTTTCTGTGCCGGCACCATTCGTGGGCGAGAAGTTCGTGTAGGAGCTCCGCTGTGGATCCTGGCTCTTGGAGATGGAAAGAATGTGAACCTGCATGTAGCTGGGAAGGAAGATGAATAGTTTCATTGGTGGCTGCGCAATTCTGAAATGAAAAAGGAATTCCACACAGCCATTTTCTTCTCGAACCGTTGGGAGCAGCTGCTGGACGTTTTGAAGGGGTTCAGGATCTGGGAGATTGAGACAGTAGGATGGTAGAGAGAGCTCGAGGGAAAGTGTATATCTGCAGGGAGTTTGACACAGTTCAGCGTGGGTGAGTTACATCTTGAGCCAGCAAGAGCGTTCTCAGCTGGCACTGGTTGTGAACCAGCTTTTGACTGGATTTTTTCAATTTTGTCCCTGGTCTTCRAATGTTATTGTACGAATAACTGAGAAGGAACATGCAGAAGCCGATGCTGTAGTTTGTAGTTGAAAAGCTGCGAGGAGAAGGAATTATCCAGCAACTGTTTCCTGGCATGGGAATTCTTCTTGCATCTTGATTGTGGTGCTGATTAAGGGTTTCAAATGGATGGTGAGGTTTTCTTCTGAGCAGCACGYTGAATCTTCAGTAACCTTCAGAAGATCCACTGCCTTAAATAAAACGTCCCAGAACAAAAGAGGCAGTGCTGGGTACCATTTTTCAYATGCATCTTTAAACTGCACAACAGACATTGGTAATATGCTTCTTTTTTGCGTGTACAAGGCTTGAATCAAGAAGAATTTACCAGCTGATATTAATTACATTTATGATAATCGCAGACTATCCCAAACTGTTCATGTTTTTATCCACCTGGAACCATTCTTTAGATCATATGGGYAAAACAACACAGTGTCTGCTACTGTTATTCAAGTTTTAGTGTTGCAATCATAGGACAAGCATAAAGGAAGGGCACTGGATAGAATGTTTTGCCAATTTCATGCCTTTTCTGTTCCTAAATGCCTTAAAAAAGCACCCTATGACAAGTCATTTTCAGGGAAGTCTTGTACAAGGTACTGCTGTTGAAGGCAGTAAGAAAAATTCCTGTTGAATTCTGTGGCTAGCCCAGATCATCTGGGCTGAGGAAAGATTAATTCTGACAGGACAAGGCACAAATACTCTTAAGATGATCAGGAGCTGGGCAGCCCCACCACAGCAGGGCACATTGTTTAACAGTGCAGATAGAGAAGCCAGGGACAGGAATATTCCCCCCTGCCCTCATTTCAAATATCCATAGCCCTCATATGAATGTTGTGCAGGGAGAATATGATTTAAGTTACCGCATAAGTCAGCACAGAATGAAAATATGAATAAATATAGAGAAGGAAAGAGGAGAGAGATCTGTAACAGAAGAAAGGTAGTCTTAAACACTGTTCTGATAGATGCTGAGAAAAATTGTCCTGGACTGAAGAGCTGAGATGTATTTTTATAACAGATAATGTGTCATGCCTGTCACAACAACTGGACTCAATATACCAGAAGGTCCATTCAACACTAAATTCTCCAAAACATTTAGACAGCCTATATGTGTTTCCAGTCCTTTACTGTATTTATTTGCAAAGGTGTAAGTCAGCTGTGTCTAATAGGGCACGATGAGGCTCTCACCACCACACTACTAAAAAAAACCTCCATGCAGGAGTATTGATCACTATAACACCCATCAAAACTGCTCCTTGGGCTGCAGGCAGAAGGATTTTGTTTCATGGACACCATCTTCCTAATACAGCRATCTTTCAATGGCACACTCCTACGCTGCCACAGTATAAAAGAAGCAAGTATATTACTGCTAGGATATTTAGTAGTTTTTCTGAGATCTTCCCAGTATCCCGAGTTTTTTTCCTCTCCTTATGTTTGCAAAATAGAAGAGAGATTGTTCTATTTCAGTGGGTCACTTCAAAAGGCTTTTATGTTGGGAATGAGGCCCACTAGAAACCCTGAGAATGAAGTAGAGCTACACCAGACACATGCTTTTTCCCCTTGTCTCCAAGCAGATGGAAATTATCTCATCGAAATTATATGGGAAATTACACAGAGTGGTGTTACAGAGCCTCTCCTTTGAAACTACTCCTTAGCAGACCTCTCTTCACAATTGGGAGCATCTCTGTGACAGGAAGTGAAAATGGGATGGGAGAGAACTGCAATGGTGTAAACGTGAACACTCCATTTCCTGGCATCCAGAGGGCTAGAGAATGCCCCATGCATGTTGAAAGGCATTTTCCTCACATCCAACTCCATATGACAGCATTGGAATCAATTAAATTGCATGACTGAGTAGCAGACAGTTTCAGGAGGGAAATAAAAAGTATCACAAGCTTCTGCAGCTGAAGGACTGGCAGAGGGTGATAGGCAAGTCTYAGAAATGTTTATAGCCTGCCTACGTTTCTAGTAATTGTCCTTTTCTTCTGCTTTATCCAAACAACATCAGCCTGCAAACAGGGGCTGTATACTTCATGGGAATATTTATTTCCATGGAGAACTAGGATAGGAGTGTACAGCCAGCCATCTGTAAACAGTTTAAGCCTTTAACTGTTCACCAGGAACATAACAACTTTGTATTTATTTACTAGCCAGAACCATTCATTTTATAGCTATTTACCTATGAAGATTGTTCTCAAGTGAGTTCATTATATGTGCCTGGTATTTCAAACGCCAGGTTTACTGGATGTTGTCACTGGATACTAATTCCCTCAGCAATGCTCCTAGCTGAGTGAATACTAATACCCTTAAATATCTGGTTTACAGTAGGAATATTTGCATACATTAAGCTCCAGTCTTCTGGAAATATCTTTTTCTCAACTTAAAATCTGACATTTAACAAACAGCTCATTGTGAGGAAGGTTTAGAGGAAATAAGATGGGTCCAGAAAATGCTCCAAAGACCCATCCTTGCCCTCTCTCCCGATCACAGACGATTAAAAATAGTTGCAGTCCATTTGACCAAGCAAGTCTTCTGAGACTTTTGATCTTTGATCCTAAACAGAAAACGCAGGTGTCCCTGTTGGGTTTTTTTTTTAAAGCACAGGTCTCTCCATTAGGTTTTTCAGTCTTAGCCACAATCCAGAAGTGAATAACCAGCTAATTCAGAAATCCAAAGGACAGACTTCCTTCCTTAGCTTTCTATTTGCCTGTTAGGTAGAAGTTTGGTCTTTACACAGAACCCTGAGGGGCTGCTCTTTTCCTTTTGGAGGCAGAGGAGAGCCCAAAAAGCTCAAAAAACCAAGGTGATAAGCCTTTCAGTTCCACTAAAATGGAGCTGAGGAATACGTGGAACTGATTCAATTAATCTATTCTTTATCTTAAACCGACAGCATAATACTTTTTATTGAGAAGAAGTCATTGGATTCAAGTTTTATTTCCTAGGACAGAAATCTGAGAGAAGGCAAATCATCACAGTAGCATCTGTGAAATAGTAACTTATGTGCCCATAAAGCCATTAAGTTACACTAACAATATGCAAAGCCTAGAGAAGCTTTCATTAATGATCTCTACCGAGGGATTGATGGTCACACCAATGGCTGGCATCTGCTGTTGCAGAAATCAACTGGAAAGGAAACAATACCCACACAAGCATCAGACACAGAGTTCCTCTGCATTTCTCTCCTATTTTGCAGACTTTCTCATTCATTCCAGTGACAAGCTRGGCATACAAATATGAGACAGCCTTTGAAATCAAAGCTTTTAAGACACAGACACGCAGCACAGAGGAAGGACTGATGCAAAAGCGACAATACATTGGCAAARAGGAGCAAGTAGAAATGGCAGGAAGAAAAGAGCATTGATTCCTTTGATTTCCACTTTATGCCCAATGGAGGACTGTTTGGAAAACCACCAGACAATCAGGAAGTGTTTTTACTTTCTGGTTACCCAGCCAATTAGTACATGAAAGGATAAAGAACATAGTTCACCAGAAAGGAAGTGAAAAGTTGGAATTGTTAATCAGGCAGCTCAATTTCTCTTGTGACCAAAATCAGAACTCTCTGTCCCCTTTTCAGATACCCAGCTATCAAATCCTCCGCTAGAATCATTAGATAACTACCACAGGTTATTAGAATAATATTGTCASGGACACATGAACTTCTGTATCCACCTTCATAGAGGAGGTGATTAAGGAACCACATTAGATTAAATAAATTGTACAATGAGACCACAGCTCCTTGAAAACTGACTAAAACTCATCTCAGTGGAGGACAGCAGTTAATTCAAAAATATCACTTGAACCAAATTCTTGATTAAGATAAGAAGCAAAATGTCTTTGAGTAAGGGTATCATCCTTAATCATTGCTTSTACTGTTATTTATCTACTCTTTCCCTTGAAGTAGGGAAACTTCTTAGGTTTTTCTCATAAACCCTATATATACTACCTTATTGCAAGTGTTATCAGGAATGTTAGAGCCACATCCTAAATTTTAGCTCACAGGTAACTCAGACTGATACCACTCTGACTTTGACAACAGTCAAAGTTTTTTAGGCAAGTGCTGACAGTCCTTATTGCCTCTTCTTAGCAAAGATGTCCAGAAATAAGAGTACAGGATGTAAGGATATCCAAAGTATTACCTAAAGCACATCTACTAAGTAAAGCTTTCTTCAAAACACTGGGGACAACTTCTTTTAAAAAGCAAATTAGTTTGGTGGTGATCCTCATCTCCCTAGTCTTTTGTTCTTTCTTCCGTTTGCTCAGCACATGTTGAGCTCTTTCTGTTGACCAGCATAAAGGAGATACGACTTACACTCCTTTTTCAGTTGGAGGAAGTGAAGAAACATGCCTCTCACCTTCATATCTTTTATTCCACCTTCTGATTCGAAGTTACTTTTAGAAAAAATGTCATAGTTAACTGGCTGAGAAAAACTAAACACGACTTCCTACCCCAAGGACCAAGAAAATTTGTCAGATTTTGGTCCCTGAACAAATAATTAACTTCTGAAGGACTGCCTGGTCTACATCTTGAGGAAACAGTTTATGCACTAGCCTTGGAGAAAAGGTAGAAGCATGTACATATTTTTATTCTTGCTGAATTGGGACCTGCAAGTTAATTTATTTGAGAAAAGCTGTTTAAAAATAGCTCATCAGGCACATCTTTGTTTTGTACTAACCCAAAACTTGAAGGGTGTATATCAAAGGCAGGTGAACCAGTCTGCATTTACTTCTTTGTCACTCAAATAAACCTTCCAGATCACTTAAAAGAGGAGTTCCCTACATTTAGAAATTACTGTTTCCTGGCAGTAGCACCAAGACACCATCAGGAGTGCCTGTCTGGAAGCATTTTGAAGGCACTTAAACCACAACTCCCTTGATTTGCTGTGATCTCAGGCTGAGTCACTTTGTAAAAACTAACTCTAGTTGTTTACTTTTTAACATTTTATATTGGAAAACACTGGTGCATGGAAATCTGTTGCTGGATTCAGCAGGAGRAGGTTATAGTTCTCAGATGAGACACTTGGTCAAAGATAGGAATCATCTTGCAGACATTTGGCTAATAGGTCTCATGGCAATCTATTAATGATCCTGTAGAAGACTCAGCTTCCAAGCCAAGAGCGACATMATTGTTTTCCTTATATCCAATATGAATGCACTAAACATTTTGGTATCTTTAAAAAAAAAAAACCAAAACAAACCAAATTGTTTCTAACTTCTAACTTCTCCCTGTGTAGCTTATACACTCCTTTCAGTCAAGAWTTTTGAAATGTTGAAATGCCATTTTCCTCTCTTGCTCTGCTGAAWTGTTGTCGGGTCCTGCTCCTAATGCACGCTGAAGTCAGTAAAGTAATTCTTGGAAATTTGAATTCCCTGATAATTTCCCCTAGCCTAAGCAAATAAATAATAAAAAAAAAGATAATACACACACCTTACATTAGAAATTTAGCATGAAATAAGGCTCCAGTCCTAAAGCAATAGCAGAAATTATGTTCTCATTATGAATATTCAGAGTTCCCACTTCAAAATGAAGCATCATTGTCCAATATATTACAAGATTTTTCTATGTAATTTTTTTCTTCTTGCAATTTGTGCAACAAAGGTCACAGAGAAAGAACTGATGGAGTTTGGGGAGTTTAATTGCTTTCAGCTTTGATATATTAAGCAGGGTTTATCTGCAATTATGCCTGACTTGCAGCTGAAGCTATTCATCAGATACAAAGGAAGTTGTTTGTTTGACTGTGGACTAATAAAGCTTCTCCTTCCTTACCAGGGAGTCAACAACATTATAATTTGTCACTATAATTTTCTTCCTCTCCATAGTAGGCAACAATAGATCTTGTTTGCAAAATGATGGGCAAAAGCTTCACACCCCATTGCACAACTGGCAGGGAGCTCTGGGTGGTGACACCGCCCTGCTGACTATTCCCCCCCATTTCTGGATGCCTTCCATAAATAATGAAATTTTATTTCTCCTTGGATCCTGATTGGTACAGCAAACGAGGGAATGCCCCTGYCACCACACCTCCCTGGCAGCAAGGCAGCATGGTTGAGGAGCCAGAAAGAACACCCTAAAGCCTGAAACAACAAGCTGTCCCTCTCTAGGCTGCCAACTGCAAACAAACCCATGTCAGCCAAAATAGAGAGTATCCAGAAACTTATAGGCGAGTTTAGATTAGTTTATTCCTTCCCCCATCTCACACCAGAGAAATACTCTTTCAAAAGCCCCTTTTCATTTTCCCCCTCGTTTCTTTTCTTGCTAGGACAAAAATCATTAAAAGCCTAACTTTAATGAAAACAGATTTGTTGTGCTTATTTCAGTCTGCTTTGTCCGCTTTTTCTTTCCCCTCCTGCTTTCCTATGCTGTAATTTAAGGAAAAGGAAGTAAAGCACAAAAAGGGCTCAAGCTGAAGAAAATAATTCTCGGAAGCTGTCAAAAGCCAGCAGATGCTTTGAATATTCATTTTGTGAAACATTTATTTTTCAAGAAATGCTGCAGCTGAAATGTGGCTGCTGGATGCCAAAAGGGGGAGAATGTACTGATTAGACAACACAGGTTTAGTGTCATGAGGTGGTGACAGTGAGCTACCACATTCTCACGGCTGATGATTCTTAGAAACCAAAAGAGTATAATCTGTGAGGATAGAAAATAAATATTCTGTGTGATGCAGAGATACGATGACAAGAGCGACTTGACAATTTTTTCTAGGCTTTGAGGAAAAAAAAGCTTCACAGCACTATAATAAAAGAGAGAGAGAGGGAGCTCAGGCAGAAGAGAGGTGATGAATGGAAAACACTGAGTAATGGGGAAAGAAATAAAAGGAAAATATTGTAAAAAAATCAGCTCACATCACATAAAACAAATCAAAAAATATTCTTCCTTCTCTCCTGAAATCCTCTTTCAGTTTAACTCAAACACTTGGAGTAAAACATTGCAAATAAGAAGAATTGCTTAAATTAACGCAGAAATAAAGTGTTTTGCTCTATAAAAAGAAAGAAAATATACAAATATTGAGTTAAATGGAGAGGGTAAAACTGGAAGCAGAAGTCATTGCAATTTTTCTCCCACTAAGAAATGGTTATGTAAAAAGAGAATTATATAAAAACCAATCAATTTTCACAATTGATATAAATTATCATGTTCCATATTTTTTTACATTTTTATCTTTGTTTTTAGTCTCTTCTCTTCAAAGAACATTTGAGGTGTTAGTGACTCTGTAGCAGTTGTTATTCTCTGCAGTTATACCCAGAGAAGAACCATCATTCTTCTGCTACATCACAGCAACTCTCAAATAAAGAGCCCAAACCAATAAACTCATCCTCCTTTCACTGTTCACTCTCATAATAAACACTGACTGCAACCCTTTTCCCATGGGGAACACTGCTACTGCTTCATGCCAGAGCCTAGGATTTCCGTGGAGATGCTCTTGGCCTGCTTTGCTATCCAACCCCTCTGTCTTTGCAGTGGAAGGACAGGACAGGACTGCCAAGTGAAAATATTCAAGTTTTAGTTGAACATATTTAATTTTTAAGATGTAAAAATTGTTATTTGCAAGTAATATCGTTACTTGGTAAGGTGAATTGCTAGGCTATGACTTGACTTCAACAGAGAAGCATTCCCTCTACAGCAAACCAAAGAAATACTTTGGAGAACTCAATAAGATCAGCACTTGTCCCTTGAGCAGAGGTGATTTCAGATTGATTTTTCACTCTAGCAATTAAATTAACGGCCTAAAACAGAGACACATTTATGCTTGCAGTCACTCTGTGATCTCTTGTGRTGGTACTGGTTCAGAAGGCTCTTTCCTATGCTCACTCAGGGCTGGCCAGCTTAGGCTGCAGGGCAAGATTTAAGTGACTTCATGGCATCCTGTTCAAACCCTGCTGTCCTCTCCAGCTGCCATTCCACTGCTTTTCTTCCTGAGAGTCAACTACCAACACTTTCTGATGAGGTGGGGAAAAGGGAATTAAACTGCTTTAAAGTGTAAAAAAACCCTCTYAGGTGGCTTTGTTCATTTGACAGAATGAACACCTGTCTTCTGCACTTCTTTCACTTCAYGTACTGTTCTAACAAGGGTTATAAAATTACTCTGTATTTTGTGACATGCACACGGTCATTGCCATAACTCAAGGGGACAGCACAGACAGGCAGGCTATGGCACACACACTAGAGCTGCTAAAGACAGCTTCTCTGTCCTGAAAGCACTGCTGGTGTGCAGTCCTGAGAGCAGGGACTGGAAACCAAGCAACAGAATGGATTCTTCAGCTACAACTCTTCAGGTTCTAGGTCAGTTCTGCTTTAAACTTCACAAGAATGTAGAAGTTGAAATGTGAATATTTTCTAAGCATGGAGTGATGCAGAAATAGAATCACAGGATTATTTAGGTTGGAAAAGACCTCCAAGATCATCAAGTCCAGCCTGTGAGCAATCCCCACCCTGTCAAACAGACCAGAGCACTGAGTGCCACATCCAGTTGTTGCCTGGGAATAGAACAAACCTTTCAAAAGACCTTAGAATCATAATATAGAAGCAAACCTTTGCTTGAAAGCCTTCAGGTACACAATATGGTGAAAAACCACACCTGGTACAATATTTCTCCAAATTTTATAAGGTTAGCTGATTAGTATACCTATCAAATATTGTAGAGTTGGAGAAGAGTAGTTGGTTAGGTAATCTCCCCCTGGGTTCTGACCCATTGAAGCTTTCCCCCCCAGTACTCTACTTTTATTATGTCTACAACACATGGTGCAAAAGTAGAATGTCCTTAGTAAACTAACAAATGAGACTAAGCAAAATTTCAAGAATGCACCAATAAGGATTTGTTGGCTGTGGGAAAGAGAGCTGGAAAAGTACTAGAAGTTACAACCATGCATTTAACAGTCTACAAAGCTACAAATACGTGAAGAATACATAAAAATCYAAAAATCCTTGGGCATCACAGTCATTCCTTGAACACCTCCAGGGACRGGAACTTCACCACCTCCCTGGGCAGCCTGACAAGCCTTTCAGTGAAGAAATTCCTCCTGATGTCCAGCCTGAACCTGCCCTGGCACAATTTGAGGTCATTTCCTCTCATACTGTCCCTTAATCCCTGGGAGCAGAGCCCGACACCCACCTGGCTGCACCCTCCTGTCAGGGAGTTGTAGAGAGCCAGAAAATAGCCAGAGCATGTGAGTGTTAACAGGGAGCTGAAATAGCAAAGCATAAACCTGTTCCTGAGAAATGGAATTAGTACATTGGTACTAACACACACACTGGGATGACATGAAAAAAAAAACATAGAAGGGACAGACTCTTCTATTCAGTGCCCTTTTCAAAAAATTCCTGCAATGTCATCTAACAGGAGTTTGCACAAAGGGCTGCACACTTCTGCCAGCGGAACAGATTGCAACTGACAGGTGAGAAAAGCAGTGCTTGTAATCTTTATACATCTGAATAATTCAAATTTTTACCTATTCTTAATTTAGTACTTCAATGGTTACCAGGCCAACGGAGCACCTGCTAATTAGATACATGAAATTCCCTCTATGGTAATGAAGCAAGTCTTGGCCTTTGGGCTTGCAAAGGCAGCTGGCACAAAGGCACCAGGTGAGTCAGAAAAATGTCAAAGTGACATCTGGTTCTGTAATGACCCAATGTTCCACCTGCCATTAACTATCGTCCATCCTCCAGGCAGTTCTCACTTTAGATATCTGCAGTGCCAGGTTTTGTTTGGGATTCTGCTCTTAGAAACAGTTGCCAATCCAAACTGAAATCAAGATGTATGGAAACCCTGGAGTTTGTTTGTTATTTGGCCTCGTATCTGATGCAAATAGATAAAAACAGATATCAGTTTGGACTTACGGATATCAACAAACTACAGAGAGGATTTAACTGGTGATAAGAAAAGCAGTGTCTTATCTCATGTAAGTTCCCTAAAGCAGTCTTCATAGCTATTTAATAGACGTACTTCTCACTATCTACTACCTTTTTCTAATTCAAGTCTTAATACATAGGTGCTGCAAAATCTGTCTATTTATCTTCCCAGCATTCCTGAGGAGTCACACAGACTCCATCCTGTTGGAGCAAAACAGGAGGTCCAGCCCAGGATTACCAAAGCCAAGGGCTGAACTAGTGGACAATATTTTCTGAGGAACTTACACACAGTAGTGGCTCCTCTTGGTTCTTCAACAGACCTGAATTTTGGAAGGTCTGTGGGGTCAGATGAGTTCTAAAGGCTCACAAACAAAACAAATAACATCGGCCTGGCTTTTATGAAGTAATTTACCCTTAAAAAMCATGAAATTGGAAACCAGCTTTCTTTAGGTTCCATTTTGAATTTTGGTTTTCCTGCTCCCTTACACATGTGGTAGAACAGCCACTGGTGTATTTAGGGTGAAGCTTGATAAATGTTTACGGGGTTGGTGAACAGCTTATTCCTCTGGACGCTCATCAATGGATTTTGGAATCTCCATCAAATCTGTGTTCGGGTGCTGAGGTTCAGGGCTGGCTGGGACTCGATGCATTACTGGGAGATGATTCAGAATACTGAGAAGCCTTTTAGCAGTTTAGTCATGTGCTCTTAATGTGAAATCACAACTCCATCCAAGCTGGGTTTCCTACTAACAAAAAAACTGGCACCAGAGGGGAACTGACTTTAWCTCAGTCACTTCTACATTTGTGCTGTCTCAGAGTGCATTACCCAGCAGCTATTCAGGGGTGATAATGTTGCCTAGAATAGAAAGACAAACTTTCCAAACAATATTAAGAGTGATAACATAAAGAGCAGYTCCTTGATGAAAGCTTTCAGGTGAAAAAAATATAGGTATGCACACACACAGGATGAGATTTTCACCATTTTTACAAGTCCAATTAATTAGTATATCTAGCAAGTACATCCAATAGGAGACTGTTGGCCTGGTAACCCACCCCCTTTGGGTCTGCCCCTCAGAGTCCTTCCAAGAGTTCGTAGCCCTATATTTTGTTATGTCTCCCAAGTGCTGGTACAAAAGGCAGTGTCCTTGTTAGAAATCCTTTTCTTGAAAATAAGGCTAAACAGAATTTCAAGAAGGTGGCATAAATGTGTGAAAAAGGGTAAGAAAGTGCTAGAAACTATACAACTCTATATTAAAAATATACAAAGCAATGAATATATGAAAAGTATATAAAAATCCTTAGGCATCAATAACACTATTTCAAAAAGGTTACATATTCCTTTTTTATCATTTCTTTGCATTAGTTTCTTGAAAAGGTTATTTCAAACCAGAAAGCCTTCCATTATTGCATTTTATTATATTTCAATATTTGCACTTGTGGGGGGAATACAAAGCGGGATAGAATCAAAAAAAAWCACCACCAAAATGACTTAAAAATAAACAYTACAAATAAAAGTACTGACAGAAAGTAGTAACTCCAAATAACTGACATGATTCCCATTACTACGGGAGACAGTAATAGAGATTCCCATCTCTATTAAAAAAAAAAAAAAAAAAATCGATTTTTTTTTTTCAGAAGCAGCAGGCATGACAACAGTGATGTATCTGAAAGCAGGCTCTGTGTCTACAGCCAATATGAGAAACGTGATGTGTAATGCAACCTTGTTACCTACACACATTTTTCAAGTCATTATTCCTGAAGGAGATTTGCATTGCTATTTAATCATGGGTGTCAGGCTTCCCGTGATTATAAGCTTCAGGCAATTTGTGAAAGAAACTCAGCCTTTCTACTTTCACATGTACTRGAGATTAGGAGAAGAGGGAGGTCAGAGTATTTCCCTCAGTGGGGTTATATTGCACAGATAATTAAACCTGGCAGATTTCTTTGTTATCGACTGATAYTAAGGCTTACATTGAAACTTTCAGGCAAGGATGCTCAGCACAAGGCTGCTACGCGAGCAATTCAAATAAAAATGTCCTGACTCTCCAGGCCACTGAGCATTTGTGACGTGGAAGGGTTTCCTGCTCAAAAAGTGCAACTGAGGGTTTTAAGTTTTAAGAAAGGTTTTCCAGGAGAAGGGTCTATACAGTACCTACCAAGCAAGGACACAGTTGCATATGTGTGTTTTATGTTCACACAGTCACAGAATTACAGAATGGTTTGGGTTGGAAGGGACCTTAAAGCCCATCCAGTTCCACCCCCCTGCTATGGGCAGGGACACCTTCCACTATCCCAGGTTGCTCCAAGCCCCATCCAACCCGGCCTTGGACACTTCCAGGGATGGGGCAGCCACAGCTTCTCTGGGCAACCTGTGCCAGGGCCCCACCACCCTCACAGGGAAGAATTTCTTCCCAGTATCCCATCTAACCCTGCCCTCTGTCAGTTTGAAGCTATTCTCCCCTTGTCCTGTCACTCCAGACCCTTGYAAACAGTCTTGCTCCATCTTTCTTGTCAGCTCCTGCAGGCACTGGAAGGCCACATTAGATCACCCTGGAGCTTCTCTTCTCCAGGCTGAACAAGCCCAATTCTCCCAGTCTTCCCTTACAGCAGAGCTGCTCCTTCCCTCTAATCATCTWGGTGCCTCCTCTGGACTTACTCCAACAGCTSCATGTCCTTCCTGTGCTGGGACCCCAGGGCTGTACGTATCCTAGCTGTCTTCATACATAAAGTCTGAGACAAATTGACATTTTCAGCTAGACAAAAGGTCAAGGCCATTGCAGCTCCCCTCCCCTTAACAAAAGTGGTCAGCTAAACCCACTGGTAGATATAGTATGCACAAGGCTAGAAAATGTTTCTTAGTGTTGCAAGTGAAAAGGAGAGGAAACCCAACACTCTACAAAATCTTCCATAGAAAAGAACATTCACTACCAAGTAAGCGTTTGCAGRAATTACTTACATGAAATAACAGGAATATAAGTTTGTTGTTCTGTAATGGTCAGTAAATATATTCAGATCCTCACTTAAAAGCACACTGTCTCTGAACACGAGAGCTTACATAAAAGGTGATCCTACTCACACTGTAATAAACTGCACATGAGAACTCTTAAAAATTATGAAAGCAGACAAATTATTGGATGTTTAGAGCTGTATGCATCGAGTATAAAACAAGTAATATAATTTCAAAATTAGATGCATGACAATATTTTACTAGTTATAGTGTGGAGAAGAATTAACAGAGAACAAACAACACCTTTTTGATTTAAACCCTTAAGTCCTTACTAACCTTCACAAAACTCACCAACATGCTCATCTAATACTATTTAGTAAATGCTAATAACACATGCAAGAGAAACTAAGAGACATCTCCATAAAATTGTGCARCTACACCCTCCCAAAAAATCATTGCATTCTTCCTAGGCACAGTGACTTCATCAGTTCTTCTGCATCACCAGACAGATACTCAACCCATCCCTTTTAATAAACAAATGTACACACATATATGAATATGATTTTTTTGTTTCTCTAGATTATAAAATTGGGCAGACCAATAAATACCTTCATGTCACACACATATGCAAGGACAATCCCAACCTGTTCTCTGTTTCTGATGCACAGCTTTCTGCATGACAGAAGTTGAGGCTGCCATTTCCTAGGAACACCATAGCACAGTAAGCTAAGAAGCCTCCTCATACGTTTGAAGCCTGAAGGGTCTTTTCCTTAAAGAAAATAATTGAAATCAGAGCAGTGTATCACATGCTCTAAAGTGGTTCTTATAGTCCACCATAACAGTGCAGCTGCATCTATTCAATGTCGTCAAGTGTAATTGTTTCATTGCTTTCAGGAGCTCTGACTTAACGATATCAAGAATTAACAGATGCCATCTAACAGGCAATAGGGAAGTTAYGCAACTCTTGAGAAACAAAGACAGGCATCAACAGCAGAATATCATCAGAGTTGAGAGTATCCTTAAGAGGAAGGCAGACAACTTAGAGCTTAAGTGTCCATTTATGTGACAAGTCAACTGGAATGGCTTTTTCCACATGGGTTGTGCCTCTCTGATTTCAAGTATTGCTTTTTGTGGAGGTACTTGATAATTGAGAGCTGTCTCTTATCTCTAGAGCATTTCCCCTACTTGTCTATTTTCCCCTCCCATGTTTTTTCCCCTCAAAAAATATCTTAAGGTACATAGTACACTGAAGAAAGAAATAACTCCATTTTATGAGCAATACAACCATTTATTTAAGCAGTGCATAAAGCATTTTTATATAACAGACCAAAGTTATTCATTTCAAATTTGTCACAGAAATCTGGTGGAAAAAGTTAAAACACAAAAACATTATCGGGTTCCATGGTAAAGTGAGGCTATTTTTAGGACTTCTCAAGGATCACACTGTCCAGCATGTTCTTACAATCTTTGGAAGAGAAGATGGACTCTTCAGTGACCAATGCTGATGTTACCAGACTTGTTTGGGATTCTCCAAACAGACAACACAGAGGTACAAGGATATCACACCTCCAGGTGGAAAAATAGCAGATTTAGTTAAGTTAGAAATGAGGAGTGGGAAATTCCACTTTAACTATATGCACTATAGGACTAAGATYTTAATTACTGTGGAGAGTAAACATAAAGCCACATAAACACAATATAATAATTTCCTACGAACTAAAATTCTCAGGAAGAGAAAAGGGGTTGTTAGCAGTGAAATAAGAAGCCTTCTTATATCACTGTATCACTCTACTGGGCTTCCACATCTTATCCACTGCGCCTGTGTGTGATTAGCCCATCTCAGACATATCTGGAAATGCTGCAGAAGTGGTGGCACAGATAATCAGAGAATCACAGTTAAGACTTTGGAGGAGGAAGGACAGGGTGGATTAGAATATCTCAGCCTGGAAAAGAAATTACTAAGAGAACATTAGGTAAAGATAATCTGTAAATTGTGAATGGTGAGGGCAATAAGGAGTGTTGTTCCTTGTTTCTGACAGTACTGGAACTTAGGGACACCAGGTCAAATCTTCAAATAACATATTTCAAGTTAGCCATGGGAAATATTCCAGAATTTGGTGTTGCAGAGGGTAGGTAGCATTATGCAGATGTGTTGAGGCCTTAAGYCAGTAACTATTAAGCAGAAAGGAAACCACTTCTGGAAGCCTCTGAATTGCTGACTGTTGGAAGACCAAAGAGCAAAATACTTTGTAATCCTACTTTGGCTTTGGTGATCCATGAGATTTATAGTTGAATCTAAGACTGCTGAGTCATAACRTTTAAGGTTCCTTAACTACTGTGGTTTTTCAACAAAATTATCATCTCCCACGTGATTTTTAGATTTAAAACTTGCCTGCAATGCYCATTAGGCTGCTGCCTGAGAAAATAATCAGATAGAGTTTACTCACCTTTCTTTCACCAGTAGAATTATTTTACTGGTACTTTTAGATTTGGACTTTGGTAGTCAGAGCCTTTGCTCAGTCTGATGTTGTGAGTAGTGCATACCCTTAGTGTTTGACTGCCTGCTCACAGACAGCACAAGAATTAATATGAACATTACTGAGATGTTTTCTTGTAAGGTGTAATGCCAGCAACTTTTAAAACACTTTTTTAATACAGTGTGTAAAGCGTTTCAGAAATATACACTAATATATTACAGTCAAGACCTTCAAACTGAGAACAGGCAAACAAGCTATATGTTGGTTCTCTGAGGAAAAAACAAAAACCATATGTAAAAAAAATCTAATTAGGTGCAGAAATACAAATGGCTCCATTTTTTGGAAAACATCATTAAAAAGACACAACAGCTTTTCCAGTCATATTTAGTCAACAATTCTTCAGAATACCCTTTGTGCCTCTGTCAGTGCTCATATGAAAAATGAAGTCAGAAGTGCTAGAGAAGCTGCAGAACTTGTGGGGAAACTACTCAGTGCCTGCAGCAAGAAAATTTGAGTGATAGCAAAGAAAACTGATTAGTAAATATCATATGTTTAACATCTGCTAGTAGAGAAGCAGATCTCTTTTTAATATAAAATCTGGTACTATGCCAAGGCATGAACCTCACCTATCTCAAAATTTAAGTGATGAACTACATGCAGACAGGTGTCAGTGCTGAATGCTTATGAATTCAGTAAAGAATCACCAAATAGTTTGGGGTAGAAGGGACCTTTCAAGGTCATCTAGTCCAACCTCCCTCCAGTAAGCAGGAACATCTTCAACTAGATGAGGTTGCTCAGAAGTCTGTCCGACCTGACCTTGAATATTTCCAGGGATGGGCATCCACCACCTTGGCTGGGCAACTTGTTCGTGTGCCTCACCACCCTCATCATAATAAATTTCTTCCTTAAATCCAGTCTGCATCTATCATCTTTTAGTTTAAAACCATTACGCCTTGCCTTATCACTACAGACCCTGCTAAAAAATCTGTTCTCATCTTTCTTWTACACCCTCTTTAAATACTGGAAAGCCACAATAAGGTTTCCCAGGACTCCCATCTTCTTGARGCTGACCAACCCCAACTCTCTCYGCCTGTCTCCACAGCAGAGATGCCTTAGCCCTCTGATCATCTTTATGGCCCCCTCTGTACTCGCTCCAAAATGTCCACATCTTTCCTGAACTGAGGATTCCATACTAACTGGGCATGAACACAGAACTTAACTACATTGCCTACTTGGAAAAAAGTAGACTTGGGTCATACTTAACTGGAGTTGTGAGATCTGGAATTTGTTCTAAGACTTCCAGCTATTCAGGAATAATGTAAAGTGAAAAAAAGAGCTGCATTAAATAATTGGTTACAAACTTGTTTGGTTAACAGAAATTTACTGATGAAATCTTGTTACAGTGCATCAAAAATAATATTTAGTATACATGAAGCTACTGATTGACAAAATTCACTCACAAATGTAATTCCACTGATTAATATGGCATCTCTAATCAGTGGCATGTGTTGCACAGAAATGTCTTCTGTTGCATTATTTGGTTTCAAGAGGAGCCACAGAGAGGATCACATCTTCAAAGACACGTAAATCAAACTGAAAAGATCTGAGAAAAAGCCCTCAAAAGTTAGTATAACCTCATATCGTGATAAAACCTTTCCCTAGCGTTGTACAAACACAGAATGCTTACTAAAAGCCCTAATTTACTGGGACCTTTTGCATACAGTAACAATCACATGGAGAATCCCCTGAATAAACAGTTGCTTTCTGTCTGGATGGCAACAAGGGTCCCTGGTGCCTTCATACGGATTTGGACAGCTTCACTCTGTCTCTACCAGGGTTGGTAATCCACACTGAAGCATGCAAATAATACCTAAGGAGTGTCCTATGCACTTGCAGGGCTAGGAATCATTGGGAATCTGGACATCTCACTCTCACAGAAAGGATCTGCTCTGTCCAAACCTATTTTTCACAAGATAACAGATGTCAATATCTTCATAGACCGAGAATGTCTCATTGGACCCAAAGAGCTTTATCAGTCTTTGGACAGAGATGAGATTTCACATCTGACTTTCTTGGAATTAAATATATTATTAGGTGAGAGCTGATAACTTTATCAGCTGAGAAGCATCAGCTTTTCTGCAAAGATCTGTATCTTTATATTGGAAATATGAAGGAAAAAAATAGGTATTTAAGGTCTTCATAGTTCCAATCATGGACAAAATACGATTTTCACTACCAGATACAAGTTAAAATAAATCAAGAACTTCCCTTAGGCTAACTATGCTCTCCATTTTCTGTTTCTGAATTTAACTGAAATTATGTAGGTTATCTGAACACTTCTTCTTTTAAACTAAGGAAGGTGTCATCATGTGGATTGGATTCTCTCCCTGTAATATTCTGATAAGCACTTTCATATTCTTGCTATGCCAATCCAGTATAGATTCTTCCCACTATACTACTTGATATATATGGGCTGCACACTCTCAGGAACACTGCATTCTGCACCAAATACCCCAAGAGCCATCAGCAACAACTTCCAGTATCCACACAGCTTTATAAGGCTGTCAGCAGAACTGGCTGAACTGGAGTAAAATTGTTCAAAGCAGCGGAAATCACAATTTATTGGGTCGTTTATGATTCTGATGGAGAGAATACATATATTTAAAGCAAGCAAAAATGGAGTACCTCTTTAAACAAGAGTTTCTTCATGTCTGAGCTGACTCTAGCTGTAGAGTTGTAGCTGTGCAGCTTCAGAAACAAAGTGGAAGTCACACCATTTCATCCCACTTACAATATTCCGGCACTGCCTTCTCAAATGCACAAGGACTATTGCCACATAACACGACTCTCAATGAAAGGCCGTGGAGTTAAGCTGTTGGCAATAGTCTACAGTGATTTCTTTGAAAAAGATGATTTAACAAAGCACTTCCCCTGCTTTGTAGCACACATTGTATTCTCCGCATGAAGGCAGAGTTTCCTAGGATTCCTCCAAGCCTCCGAGCAAAACTGTGGAAACATAATAAAAGACCAGAGAGAAAAAACACCGATTATAAAAGAAGGGTAACAAAAGAAAAATAAATAAGCAGTGAAGGAGACAGAGAAGCGACAACCCATGAAACAAATAGGCAAATTAATTATGCTTTAGTAAGTGTGACTGTACTGACAGCAAGGCAGAAGGGCCTCACTGCAGTCCAGGTCTGTTTGCTTGTGATTACAATCCTGAAGCTTCGAGCCCAAGTGTGACAGCAATGTTTAAATAAACTTTAGCAAGGAAACGTGTTTTATCACTGAGACTACACACCATGCTCAGGGAATTATCTCCTTGTGCAGTCAAAGAAATTTTTATCTATTTCATTTGGCTTCGGATCCAGACCGTAATGATTGATTTCCAGAGGAATGCTGCCAAATCCTATTCTTCTCCTGGAAATAATAGAAGAAAGCTTGAAAAATAGTCAGAGAGACTTTTTTCAAATATCTGTGTAGCTACAGTGAACCCCCTATGACTAGCAATCTCCTCCTGGTCTGTCATTCCTAACCTTTTCTTACCATTTCTTTGATCTGAATATAGCAAAGAATCTTTTAATATCTTTTTATAGCTCTGTAACATTCCAGAGCATCTGATTACTCCATTAAACTACATTATCCTACAACTAAAACCCCATAATCTTTCTCACATGCCAGTTAGTATTTTATACTATCAGTTAATGCAACACTGAGTGCAAATAAATTAGCTTAATTTGACAGTAATTCAGTATTGTAGTCAAAGATGAGCAAGCCTATTGGTTCAGCTTATAAACCTAAAAGAAAATATACCAGGAAACTGCTGGATACTTAATTGCTTATGGCCAAAAGACCAACAAGAAATGCCAGGATAAAAGGATGGGATGTAAAAGAGCAGGGTAAAATGCCTAGATTTAAATGCTTGTGTCACTGAAATATCATAATAAAAAGTATCATGCCAAACATAATTGGCAATGCTAAAGCTGGAAGAACAGACTCTGAGATGAATGCAAATAAATGCATTCCAATTATCTTATTAAATTTTCTGGCTTAAGTAGATCTATTGCTTTAATAAATATTTTGACTATCCCCAGGTTTTAATTTTCTTTTCTTAAAATTTGGGTTGCATTATCCATCAAAGGCAATTCAGGCTCTAAGCTTGAAAAGAATAAAAAAAAGAGGTATTAAGTTGGTTCCCATCTAATGAATTAATTAAGTAACCAAAATTGAAAGACCCACACAGATGACAGAGAACAGAGCAAGTTATTACATTGCTATCTCTATTATCAGCTGTTACTAAGCATATTTTCAGAACCAAAGAGTGAAGTTAGAGGTCTGTCCCATATGCCCACCCCTCTCTTTCTCCCTCCACCTGCACTACTGTTGGAAATTATTTAACTTTCATAGCTAATTTTACTTAGTTCTTTTAATTAATTGTAAGCAGTGCCCACTTTTAGACAGCACCAGTTAAGTTTCTTCACCGACTTCTATTGTTACTTTGAGCATTAAATCAACAAAACTTTAAGTTTGCTAAAACTAACCTTGACAAACTTCAATAAACAGAGGTAAGGGAATTGAAGATTGGACATCTGGGATCATAAATTTATGTCCCTTCAAGGACATTGCAGTAACCGGAAGATACAGAGGAGATTAAGGCCTGGAAATCTGGAGACTCTCCATCTGAGAAAAAAGGTGATGAAAAGACTAAAGAATGTGGACTAAATTAGCACGAAGAATGAGAAATCAATAACCACTAGAGGAAAGAATACTAATTAATGAAGAGAATTATATAACTTAGAACCATCTATTCTAACCAGCTATTCAAGTTGTGATCCTACAAAGGAACCCATTCCAGCCAGCAGCTCTTTCATGGGGGAAGGAGAAAATGCTGCTGCTTCCTGCAGCTCCCTCCTTGCACAGACCCTTTTGTTGGCTGATCTGGGTTGCTATTGCACAGAAAAGTACTTTTTTTTTTTTTTYCCTGAGTTAGTTTTCTGTTTGGTTATCTGAATCAGTTCAAGAGGACATGGTCTGAAGAAACAGAGGAACTCTTCTTTCTGAAGCTGATACTTGCTGCAGGACCCAGAAGACAAAGTTAAAAATATGGTTGAACTTATAATTGTATTGTTCTCCTTCCAAATAAGGAATGGAAATATGAGTGATAAAAATCAGATGGTGATTCAGACTGGCATAAACAATTTTTTTTCTGAGTCTAGAAGCACTAAGAGTAGCCATTTAAATGAGTAAACACTCGGTATTTCCATGAGTTAACAAGGCCTTCACCAAAACAAGGCCTGCAAAACTCAAACCAAATACATCAAACATAAGCCTGTCTAATATTCAGGTGTCTGCACAGAGCTTTGATTAGAGAAGAGACTGAGTGAAACCTCAGTGATTTTGAATTTTAAACATTTAATTCTCAACCAAGTCCTATATCTAATCTTATTCAGATATTTCCTCTTAAATTAACTGATATTTAACATGTGCAATGGTATTTGTTCCACAGCAGTTTGCAGAAAGTAGGATCTCTGACCTTCAAGGGAGAATGCAAGCACAGACTGTCCTGCCAAACATATTTCCAGTGCAAATCAAGTCTGGGTACATGGCTACAATGGCAAAGAAAATAAAGATTCAGTACTACAGCAGTCACTGCACTCAGTTTATCTGTGATGCTTGATTTGCTTGCAAATGGGGTAAGAGAGGTCAAAGGAAAGACATGAATACTGAAATATTCGGGGCTGCCTTCTATACACAGAAGAGGGACCTTCATCCTAATTTGAAAGAAGAAAACAAAAATAAGCTGGAATTAAAAAGATCGCATATAAAATTAAGTCACTTTTATACTTAAATACGCTGTACAATTGCTGTAAAATTGCACTGTATTAAATGGGGGAAAAACATCACAGGTTGGACAAGTGAAAGCTCATGCAGTTTTAAACCCCTGAATTTAATTTAATTTCTGGGCATCACTTTGGAACAGAAAACAGCTTAGATTTTATTTTTATTTCTTCATTGTTTTTTTCTGTCTTCAAATTTTTACTTTAAATGCATATCACACCCCAATAAATTGAATTCCCCATTACACTTTTTTTTTTTTTTGCTTGAGATAGTAATTGATTTCAATAACAGCCATGAAAATAGAGCTATCCATGGGGCACAGAAAATCTTCCATGCAGAATCTAACTCGGCTTTGTGGATTTTTCTTATCCTCCAGGCAGTAATTTGCTGAGATTCATTTAATCAACTCAGGTGCTATTATGTGAACAACTAGCTGAAAGAAGTCTATTTCTAGTAATCTTCAACAGATCTCTCAGAAAATACTATCTCACATATCTGTATTACAAGTAGTATAATAGAGAGTAATCACTTTGTACTTAAATGAATTCCTATACTTAGTCCTGAAATTCTAGGATTAAGAATTAAAGAAATTCAAATGGGGCTGTGGTTCTTTAAGCACGAGAGTGTGAATCAGCTTCTAGTCTAGAGACTTAAAGTTTTGCTTAAAAAAAAAAAAATAACAAGAGTCTTATTCTGCATATGAATCTGGTTTAATGTGTAGTATAAACATAACATTCCTGACCATATGAAACGGCAAATGACACACAAATATATTTACTTAGTTAGTTGTCCTGCATTTTACTGCAAGACACACAGCGTGACCTGAGGGATGAGAGGTTTTAGGCCCAGTTTTGAAGTTGCTTTCTGTTATAGTAAGGCTGGACTTTGCTTCTTTAGACTACATTGGAAACTGTCACATCAGAGCCCTCTTTGTTATATTGGGGCCTTTAGGTTATAGCTGAGTACACCCGATTGAGTTCCCTGCAGCCAAACACAGAGTGAATTCTGTCCTGAGGATACCATGCATACACCAGTCTTCTGGGTTTTTCTCCCATAAAGGTCCAAACAAACCAAAAAACCAAAATTCAGATTTTAATTAGACTATTTTGAATATTATTAAATTTGGAAATCATTCCTTTCGCTTGCAGTTGCTCTTTTATTTGACAATACCTTTTAAATAAACCAAAATCTTTCTTACCCCAGTCAGGGTCACTACCACTGACAACCTTCTCTCCTACTCTAATAAAGAGTAGAAGAAAAGCCTCAGAAATGACTCGGCTCTCCCATGAGCCGAGTTGCACACAGAAATCCAAGTCACAGAGAAAATGAGAAAGTAGACAGTGAAACAGTCCTGCAGTCCTGGCCCCAGATTTCTTTTAAATCCTGATTGAAAAGAAAATTCTGAGTTTGTCTATGCCATGCAGCCAAGCATGGACCAGGCCCTTAACATTCACCACACCCAAACAGTCCTTCTGCCATGTCAAGCAACACTACCACAGATTCTGTCTAAAATAAACTCACCAAGATAACTTTAAAAAATATGGGGAGAGCAGACATGTCTCTTATCACTGGACTTGCAGTGGCAAAGAGAAAAAATAGACAGAAAGAAGAGTCCCTGGCCAAAATTGTTGAAAGACTGTAAAATTAAATGAATTAGCTGTTCCTTCATATAAGCTTGTCAGTTTATCTTTAGTATAAATATTTACACAGATGGCACTTGAGCAGCTCTATTTTGGCACCTCTGCTTGTGCCCCACCGTCAGAACAGGCCAATTGCTGTAAAATAGCCAGATAGTGCTGATAGCCAGAGGTAAACTTTTTTAAACCTTAAAAGCTTCACTCGAGGTGAGTTTGTTCGGTTTGCAATTGCAGGGGAGGTTTGCTCTGCAAAATCCGGGAGAGCAGGGGTTCAGCTGCTCTTTAGGGCTCCTGGAGTGGGAGGGACACTTGACTGCCCAGAGCCACCCTGCCCAAACCACGCGCTGGGCATTTGTGATTAGGAGCAAAAGTATTGTTAAATAACTTTACTCAAAAACTGTAATTGTAAAATGTCAAAATAATTGGGGTCTGTTACGAACACTGCAGGAATTTCAGGTATTATTTCCTTGCATTTAACCCGCAATAAAACCAAAGAAAAATAAAAGGATTAAATGGAAGGGAATGTGGCTGTGTCATTTTAGAGGCCACAGCTCTATGAAGAGCTGAAGGTACAATGTCTCAGTTGTAACAACATAGCCTGGCATGCACAAATATTAATCATTCCTTCTTAAATAATTGCTGATTTTCTTTACATAGCTCTCATGAATTTGCAGTGTTTTCCTGCAGTGTGAGCACTCATTGCTCTGGACTAACCCTATCTATCTGGCTGGGCCAAATGCCCACTCTATAAGCGTGACCTTATTTGAAGAAGACATAATTTTCTATTATCACTCCCTCAGAATTAGAAATCTCTAACTTTCTCCTCCACTGACAGTTATAAAAAGTGTCATTAAAAACGGATATATTCATGTTGCATGTGCATATTCATTTCAATATAGTGCAATTTTTTATTCATACTTCATTTCCTTTTCATAGACCTAGTTCCCAGCGGTGTCTAGCACTTCTCAGAAATATCCTTTCATGTTATACCAGTCTTCTAAAAAAACAGTAAGGGGAGATGAAAAATAGCCTCTACTGAAGTTCCTGCTCAGTCAGTGCTTCTGGGGCAGAGCCAGAGTGCTCTCATGTAGTAGTTTTGGCTATACTGATTTGATAGATGAGTTCCATCCAGAAAAATGAGCCCTCATCTCTTTTGTTTTAAAAGATACAAAAGACCAGAAGTCTGCAGAGTGGGCTGTAGAAGAGGGCTTATTTTGCCTCAGGACTGATGTGTTAATTAGAATGAGGCTAGCACAGCATAAAGTTGATTCTCTTTACAATATGTTTTTGCCTCTCTGGTGTAGGATCTGTTTTCACAGAAGAAGTTATTTATGAACCAAGTTGTCATGTTCTGTCAAGCAATCGGTGACTATTCCTATTCTCTGACAGCTGCTCCTTCTGATTGCACCAATGACAGTTTGCCTCAGGATGGTTGTATCAATCTTTCTCACTAAAAAATATTCTTGACTTTGATTTCCTTTTCATCTTGTGGCACAAAACCCATCCCATCTTCAGGGGAAGTCCTAATTGTTAGCTGTGCTACTCACATCATTAAAAAAATACCCTCTGCTTCCTGCTTACTTGCTGTTTTGACAAAACATGAGAAGAGCCGTGGGAACAGTTGTATCAGCAACTGTTCTTTCCTGTACAGTGCTTCTCAAAAGGAGAAATGATGGATCCAGTCACCACGTAAACTTCTTGTACAGATGACAGGGATTGGAAACATGGGCRAAGAACTCCTGCTTTGAGTTCTCCATTTCAGTGAAGTTCAGGCAGTTGTACACCACTTTTCTTATAGCAGAGCTTTACATTCCTTTGTCCCTCGAAATTTTGGGACCAGACTACAGCAGATGCACACAGCTTTAGATAAACAGGTAAGGATGATGAGAGACAGCACCTGAACAAAAGCATGTGCGTGAGCAGGCTGTGCCTGCCTTCTCATGGCTTCATGACTATTCCTCTTGCCACCTTTCTTTCTGTGACAGAGAACCCTTAATGAGTTGCATGTGTAAATCAGTTCTTTGATGTGTCTTTGATGGGTTGACTGATAGAAAAYGGGAAGTCAAAATCACTCAAGAAGAACCTCTCTTTTTTATTAAGGTGAGATGATCAGAACRGGCGAAGGTAAACACCTTCCCCTGCAAATATGTCTTTCAGGGGTTACCTGAGTTCAGGGCCACCTTTTCTAACAGGGAGCAGAAAAAGATGGAGTGACCTTTGAGATCAGCTATAAAAAGCTGCATTTCTGCTCCAAGGCAAAGGATGCCATAAGGAAAGTTGAAGTGCTCACCTGCCTAAACTCTGTGCGAAGGACAAAAGTTTATGAYCATTAAACTCCTTTCAGACTGAACATTGGAAAGCTGAGCTGGGAAAGCAACTTTAGGGCAGTTAAGGAAAGGAAGACATARACATGTGCTGAGAAGTGGGTTAATGCATCTCACTTCTTCCACAGAGAAAGAGAAAGGACTTGAGTAAGATCACAAAGCATCACTCCAGCATTTGGCTTATTTTAATGCCATGTAAGGGAAATTTTACTCTTAAAATTGGATTTTTCCACATTCAGTTCTAAGCATAACTTATTGCAATCGTGCAAGTATGTTTCTCCTTCTTCTTCAATCTTTTTTTTTCTTTTGCAAATCTACAGATGCTCTTTTATACCTTGTTAATCAACAGAGTTTTCAATTAACCTGTAGCAAGATAGGATACAGTGCTCAATTATATCTGAAAGCAGGGCTGGATACAGTGGTCGAATATATCTTAAAGCAAGGAGGTAATGAGGCTGAATATGCATTRCTGGTAAGGTAAGAGATGGGCAGAGGGGGCTGCCAGTTGGCTTTCTCAGTCTCATTTTCTTGGAGATGCAGTTAGCGAAGTGTAAATATCTTTAGACTTATAAATGATTAGCAGAATCATGAACTTAATGAGGATCTTCAAATATCTCAGCAATGCATTAATTTTTCAGTCAGCTAAATTTTCCAATTATAAGCTTCACAGGCTAAAATCCTRGCTCCAGCACAATTAAAATGAGTTTTCTCATTGACTTTTATGGAATCTGGATTTCACTTTTTGATGTGTGTACTATTTTTGTAAACACATGTGTGCACACGTTTGTATTTTAAACAACACTAATATTTTGGCATCATCAAGGGATTCCCAAAGACCGAATCTGCTCCAAAAGTCGTGTAACCCATTTGGCTAGGACTTAACTGAAGTCCTGTATATGATTCTTTCTAGTTTTCCTAATGAGTTCACTCGTAAGGCAGAGATCCAGATGTCATTTTGGAGCCAGCACAGGGTAGAAGCAAGAAATCACACTGTATTCTCAAGCGAGATGCAGGCCAGAAGGCAGAAAAGGTAATTTTGGTGATATTTGTCCCTGTGTTAATGACTCTGAACCAAAAACAATCTCCAGAAGTACCCTAGTGAGGGAAATATTAGAAAACAATGAGGCCCTCATTCATGCTGGTTATTTAATGCACACTGATAAGTTCATTTTGATAAGATTACTAGCTTTCCTTCTTCTTCTCTTTAACATAGTTCAAACATTTTTACAGGAAAATGGATGGAATATGATAAATTAATGGATGTTATGTCATTCAGCAGCCCCTACCCTACCCTATCTCACATACTGATTCTATAGATGGACTGAAAGGTGCCAAGGAATCTCAATTTCCTGCTATTTGTAGATACAGCTGGTTTAGAGTTCTAATAGTAACAACAGGACAAACAATCATCTGGTGAGGACACCACTAGTGCCTGGCCCCACAGTGTACAGGGCAGGCATTGCAACAGCTTGGCCATTTTGGTTACTAACCCACAAAAACCAGAGGGATGTGAAAGACATGAAGAGATAATCCACCCAGGAATCTGAAAAACAAACTTCTCAGGTGCAGTTCAGTTTGGCTTCCGGTGTTTTCCCAAAGCTAGTAAGTTTATGTACTTTGGGGTTTTCGGCCCTAGAGGTGTCTTTTGAGTTGAGCGCCTCTTTCCTTTCTCATTCCATTTTCACCTTCCATGTGGCTAAGAGGTTTCCATGGCAATCCTAACACTGGATTAAGGAGGACGTGCTGCTGAGGGTAACACATTGTCTCTGGTCTTGCTGTAGCCAGAATGTGCAGCTCTGCTGTGTGAGAATGACATGGACATGCTATTACCAACTATTACCAACTGATGTCAGTAAGAAAAGATTATAGAATATCGACAGGCTCCAGGGGAAAAAAAAAAGCAAAATGCTGCTTCTCTGATCCTCTGCAAACACAGTTTCATTGATTTTGATGGAACTACACTAATTTCTACTATTTGAGAACTCAGCCCCAACAAATTGCAGTTGTAGCAGTAATTCCATGAAAAGCAGTGTAATTAACATTGCCTGCATTGAAAACATCACTGTTCACTGGTGCCAGAAAATATTAGTTTTATTTCTCTTTACCCTAGAACGGGAGACACTCTGGAGACTTTCTCTTTATAATAACCAATATTCATATTTTCCTGCACGGCCTCTAACTGTGACTTATAAGATATTTCAGACAGCTCAATAATTACAGTTCCGCTACAGAACGATTCTGCCTCGGGTGGGACTGATATTTTTCAAAAGGAATGAATGAGTTATGATAAGGCTATCAATTACATCCAGAAAGGGTAGTAAAATGCAAATAATTGTCTTATTTTGTTTAGAGGCTAATTTATTATCCCAAGCTATTTTATTGATTCAGCTTACAAAGATGTGGCTCAGGCAGTGTGTACCTTCACGCAGGCACACACTGTCTACAGAAACCACTCCCTGCACTTGTCTGGTGCCACATCTCAGGGCTGGGCTGCAGAGATGGTGTCTGGAGATTCAGTCTTCCTGTTCAGGGTGTGCTGTCTCGTGGGAAGGAGGAACATTTCTCTTTTTGGTACAGAGAGCTGTTCATCAGAAACTGAAACAAGACCGGAGATCTAATTTCCTCCAGCCAGTCTGTCTAAAGTCACTTCAGGCCTGGTATTAATCTCCTCTGATGTTTCAGGTACTGGCTGATTAAGATGAACTTAGTCAGTGGCCTACTTTCTAATGAATATTAAGCTTGCAAAAAATGGCAAGGTGGCTCATGGGTAACATTTTCAGGAGCATCCAAGTGAGTTAGGCACTTCTGAACACTAAATTTCTATGAAGGTAACAACAGCTAAGAGCCAAAGTGAGCCCTTTGGGGTTTATATAGTGCACTGGTTTACAGTGGTTCTTTAATATTTTGTTTACTTGTTTTGATTTTGTTTGTGTATTGGTTTTTGGAAAAGCTTTGTACTTCATACCAGTCAGGTTAAACTTAGCCCTATTACAGAATGAGTTTTCTCCAGGATTTATGCTAAATTCTTTATTTCTATAGCATTTCCACCCTAGGATTCTCAGTTCTGCTTTGCAACATTAATAAGATAAGCCCTACTGTCAATGCAATCATCTCTATTATTCTCTTTCTGATGCACAAATCACTAGCACATCTTCCAAAACTGGCCGAAACAGTCAGTTATTTCACAAAGAACTGATGAGAAAATAGATTTTAAAAATATCATCAAGTCATTTGTGTGGCTTTGTTAAAATATATTTTGGTTCTACAAACTTGTTTTCTATTTCAAATTCTTATATTTGCAATCAACATCATTTATTAGAGTGCAAGGGATCTTTAATTTTGGTTTACGTTTCCTGACAGCCACCTCTTATAAGGGGCTGCTTCAAGAACCCAACTATAGTTCTTTTTCCACCTGATATGACATGAAATTGTGCCTGTAAGATACCAGAACACACACGTGTGCATGCATGTGTCCATCTGCATCTACACACAAAAAATGTGGCAGTTAACAGACTTCTGATATCTTTTTAAGACTGAACATGGAATGAGGACTCTCCAAGCCTACACAATGGGCTGGAAGGGACCACAGTGGGTCATTTGGTCCAATCCCCTGCTCCAGTGGGACCATGCCGGAGTACACAGCACAGGATTGTGTCCAGATGGGTCTGGAATATCTCCAGTGAGGGGGACTCCACACCTTCTCTGGTCTCTGTTCCAGTGCTCGGGCACTGCACAGGAAAGAAGTTTTTCCTCATGTTCAGATGGAACTCCCTGGGCATCAGTTCCTGCCCATTCCCCCTGTCCCATTCTTGGGCCCACGGAGCAGAGCCTGGTCCATGCTCTGCCCCCTCCCTGCAGACACTGACACACAGGGATGAGGGCCCCTCTCGAGGCTGAACAGCCCCAGTTCCCTCAGCCTTTCCTCACAAGGGAGATGCTCCAGTCCCTTCATCATCTCCACAGCCTCCGCTGGCCCTGCTCCAGGAGCTCCATGTCCCTCCTGTCCTGAGGATCCCAGAACTGGACACAGCTCTCCAGATGTGCCTCACCAGGGCTGAGCAGAGGGACAGGGTCATGCCCTGAACTGTTGGCAATGCTTTTCCTAATGCATCCCAGAATCCCAGTGGGCTGTGTTTGCAGAAGACCCAGCCCATATTTATACAGCCCATACAGCCCACACAGCTGCTCCTCCTTGTGAGATGGCAACAACCCCAAGAACCCTTCAGAGCTGCTGCTCCTGCATGTGTTGCTACTGCAGCATAAAACCAGTAACTAAATCTGACCTGAAACTGAAATGGAGCTAGATAAGGGACTCAGAAACCCCTCTTTAATCTCCTCTCCAGCTGGCTTGTGGATTTATCACAAAGAAGAATTTGCTGCCTGTCAAAAAGGACAGTTAATGGAAGTTGGAAGGATACAGTGTATTTTTTTTTTTTTTACATTGTTCATTATGATAATACATGAAATAGCTACTTGGGATACTGCAGGAAAAGTTCTTTCAGTTGTACAAAGCAATCAGCATGTGACAGTATGACTTGTTTTACATGCTGTGTGCAGGCATGCAAGATGAAAGCATATTCTTTTCTATAGTGTGAGTTGCAAGCTTGTACTATTCTGAGGACTGGACCATTGTGCCGAGAAGAGACAACGCTTCAGAGACAAAGAATGCAGTCTTATGATGAAGTAAGTTCAAAGAGTAGAGCTGTCTATTCTTAAACTGGGATGGATATCCATGAGAGGAAAGCATTGCTCAGGCACCTGGAGTGAGGCTGTGTGCTGGTTTACAGGGTGTCTCTGCTGGAGGGAATCATCCTCTGCACCAGGAGAGGGGCTTTTAGCTTCTGTTTTACATCACTCCTTTGATGCAGTGGCCAAAGTGAGGCTCTTTTCCAAGGTTTTCATCTCGAGTGCAACCCTGGCCCTTTGAAATCCATAACCAAACTCCCATAGACAGCTCTCCCAAGACCTGCAAGGTTGGCTCCTCCTGCCAGGAGAAAGCCTCTGACAATAACATTTTAGGAACAGCTCTCTGGTTTGTTTTTGCTTATGCTGCATCTGCTTCTCTGTGGGTGTATCTAGAAATAGAATTGGACCAATACTGCACATAATGTACGACTGGTGTCTGACAATTTCAACTGTACACCCTCAGAGAGGCGTAAAATGTGCTTTTAAAAGTATCCAGAGAAAGATCAGGTAGAATAATCCTTTTTTTTTGAAGATCACTCAAGAATTAAAAAAGAAAATTTCCAGCCAGAACAAGCTATTATGTTTTCGTAATTCTATGCAAAAATATTGAAACTCTTGGCTCTCAGTGCAAGCTTTTCCACTGGAAGACTCTTCTTGTCTTGAAATTGGGAATTTCCATATGAAAAAACATGTTAAAGCAGCATGAAACAGAGGTGCAAAATACTGCCTGCCCATGGTTCTCCCTACCTCGACTTCAGTGGCAGCAATCTAAAAAAAGAAACTAATTTTGTTGGAAGTAATCTATTAGAGTAGAAACTCTGATTGTCATGGAGGCTAAAAAGAGGAAARGGCTGTTTTGTTTCACTTGGTTGTCTGAAACTCCAGATGCCTTTAGACGTCTTCATTGCTGTAAAGGAAGCAATAATGATAATTATGAATAACATCATTTATGAGTTGAATGAATAACATCATTTATGGCTGTAGATCAGCAAAGCTCCCAGGATAAAGACACATAAATGTACAGGTGGAAATGTGTGAGATGGTAAGATTTCAGTATGCAAGCTCAGAAGGGGAACATGCTGATATACATGACACCACCATTTATATTAAAAACTGTCTGTACATGGTGAGCTTACCAAGAAACAAAACCACAGATCTTTGTTACCAAAATCACTGAATATTGCAGGACTTCAATAACATCAAGAGACACAATCCTTGAAACCTTTGGAAACAAACAAACAAAAAAATCAGCGTTTTGTGGTCAAAAGCATTTCAAGCACCTGATCATGTTTGAGGCTCAGGTACACACTACTGCCTTTAATTTTTGTTATAAATGGGAACATTAAAAGTGAAGATGGGAGTATAGGTGAAATAAGTACTGCCTGGTGGAGTTTTCACCAAAACCAAGGTTCAGTGTGTCAGTTTTTGTAATGCCACCTCTCCATGTCAACTCGTATGATCTCACCAATTGGCAGGGAGAAGACCTGAACAAAAGCAGACAGGAGGCAGCTTGAAAAACACTCTTTAAGATGGGGACCAGGTKGTCAGAAAGTTTTGTCCTGATCTTAGACCAGTTCAAGTTTGTGACTAAGTCTACGGAAACTCCTTTGCATAAGCTAAGCATGATGGTAATTAATGTGTAGGTGGAAACACCTTATCAACTAGGAAAGGCTGATGGAAGACACTGGAGCTGAGTTGTGTTCTACATCTTTGTTTGCAGGTAATAACACCATTCTCTAAGAAAAAAGGCTTTCATTTCTTTTCAAGAAATTCTGAGCAGATTATTTTGAAGCAGCTGTGAGACTGCCTGGGGTGTCTGTTTCAGCATTGCTGAAATTTAAGTGCCTCACCTTAGAATTAAAAGTGACCCTCTGCTATTGTGGAGTCAAGGACTGGAATAGGAAATCAAAGAGTTCCCCTCTCTTCTAGCAGGGAAACATCCTTTCTCATTTAGAGGAAACAGAAGGAGGGAGTTGGGTTTCCATAGTGATTCATGAGGAAAGGACACGGTTACCTGGAAACAGAACTGCTCCCATCCRCTGAAAAAACGTTTCTTATATTTGTTTATTGATGAGAGATCAAAGCCAGCTCTTCACTCACACAGGAGTCGGGAGGCTGGACCTGGAGCAGCTGCTCAGCATCTGATYCGAGCACAAGCAAGTAGAGCGAGACACTGAAAACTTCCAGCAGGACTTCTACAACCTAGAAATTAGTCTTYCTGTTTGTAGATAAGGTCTTTATTGTCAGAGGCTTAAGAAAAGTAGCTACTGATTTGGAATGATTTGCTTCAGTCACTGCCATCTGCGGCTGTGTGAGAGTCATGACAGCATTTCACACACCCAGCCAACTGTACCTGGGGAGCAAAGTCTGTCTGGAGATTTTGCAGTTGTGCTGTACCAACATTTACAGAGCTCACACTGCCAGCTGCTCCTCTCCATGTGACTCTTCCTTCCTTCCTTGCACCACAGGCTTGGTGGGCCCTTCACTCCTCAGAGCAGAAGGATCAAGGAGGCGAGATTTTGAAAGGCTCCAGTGAGGATCTAAGGGAATAACTGGAACTTCTGGTATCTGTGTCTTGCAAATACCACCCAAGAGGGTGAGTCGACACAGGCAGRCAGCCAGAACAACCACAAAACTGCGGCTCAAGTGCAAAGAGTAAAGTTATTTCATTACCTCATTCACCAGAGGATCCCAAAGGAACACCTGAGTGGAGGCACAAATGGGAACGCCAGCAGCATCCGGCTCGGTCCCTCCCAGTGGGTGGGGGCTGCTGTTGGCACCCATYTACCAAGGACGAGTTGTTTCCCACTATGACCTCCCTCTGAGCTTTGWTCCTCTCTCTCCTGAAGCAGAGAGCTCAGGCCTGTCCATGGGAGGGCCTCCGAGTCTCTCCAAGCACCTACATCATGTCTGCACAGAGATTCTACTTCTCACAGCAGACAGAGGATGAACAGCAACAAGCATAAGAGATGGGCTTTCCCACACTTATTCTCCGGGTCTTGGCATTCCCAGATGCAAGGTCAYTCAACAAACCCTCCATCCTCCTCAACATTCTTCCAGTTTTAAGCTTTTCCTCACAACACGAAGCGTGATTACTTTTACAAAGGATTTCATTCAAAGCACAGAAATATTTCTAGAGATCTCACCAAGTGTTCWAGTTGTCCAAGAAAAAATGAGTTTATAGCTAAGCCACTGGACTACACCTCAGATTCCAGCTTTTTCTTAAAGCTGCTCAAGCACAATCCTTGCAATATCAGCGTATTTAGGGAATTTCCTTCCTCTGTTAGAACTAGAGACAATAAACTGTGCTGCTTTTCAGAATAACRTCCTTCTCTCAAAGGAAAATAGTAAAAATGGACAAGGATCGGGCAGATACATATTTCCATAAACTCATTCTAAAAAGCTGCAGACTAGAAGCAGAATTGAAACTGCAGACATAAACCTCTGGTCAGTCACACAAAGGGTCATCAGAACACACTGGAGTGAGAGCAGTCACACACAGCTTGGCTACAGGCAACACCTTGTGTTTTTCAGAGTGTTCTTCTCTGGGAACAAGGCTGTGCAGATTGTGTTAACATTAACTTTAATGCTATTCCTTGTCCATTCAGTTAAATGAGGGGAAAAGGTAAGCCTGTGATTATGAGCTGGTTTCACTTGGAGACTGTTTGCCTCAGGTTCTAATTTCAGAATCGGACTTAATTTAAGATCCTCGTTTTGATAGCTGACTTTGAAATCCTTCTGAAACAAACAGAAAAAACCAGAAGTACCTATCTGGCTGTGTAATGAAGAAAACTAATCAGATTGAGCTCTGGAGCACTATTAACTTATTGCTCTATTACACAATTTTCTGGTAGTTTACAGGAGCTCCTTTATCCTATAATTATTTAGTTTCTTCTTTCTTTGTTTGTTTATAGAGAAAAACTCCACCACACAACAYGTCTCAGACATGTTCTTAGGGCAATCACTTTCCTAGAATGACTTTATGCTCCAAAATGGAAATATTTCCCTTTATCTGCTTAAAGATAGGCTTAAGCATATCTCAACAATTCTGTCTCTTTTGGTAGAGATAAAAAATATTTTAGGTTGAGCACCAACAGTGTACTTATTCATACTTATATGTACTTTTATGTATTGATTTATAGATGTGGTTTTGTGCCTCAGGAAATTGGTCTCCTAAATAGTTCCTTTAGTACCCTAATATGCTTACAAACYTTGTTAACCTCACATCACTGTAAACAAAGACCATTATTTTCCTGAAATACTTTTTCTTCCCATGTCACCCAAAAAGAGAACACTGTAATATGAGAAGTACGTGTTACTCCTAGYGTTTCTGCAGTCTTTCAGAGTCACTGCAATTCAGTGATAAGGATGACATTTATTTTCAGTTTATTCAGTTTACTGTTGAGTCATAGTCAGGGTTTGATTTTTCTTCCAGTGAGGCAAATTGACAGGGATAAGAAAAACACAGGTTCTTAGAAAAATAAGTAACCCCAAGAACTTTGACAACTTCTACAGGCCCCCCACCACCAGTGTTAAATAACTCTCCAATAACCATGTTTTGAAAGCTTTGGGCAGGTACAGCAACAGAACTCATTACTGTCACTCAGACCCTTTGGAGTGAGCACAAGAMAAATTCCGTGTACATCAGTTACTGAAGGTGTTATCTGCTAATCGATTCCCTCAGCACAATGTCAGGCTTGGAGTTTAGTCCCCAGTCCCTCATTGTTTTCAAGTCAGGCAGCAGTGGGGGTGCAGAGAAGATATGTGTGGAGCAGAGTACAGGGGGGACAAAAGGGCATCCCAGATTGTGAGCACAGGAAAATGACATTTATTCTTTCAGCTGGTAGCAAATGAAAATAAAGAAAAGTTATATTTCTCTCTAACTGGATCGCAAGAACTCACAGAAACTTGAGGTAAAATGTCCAAAGCTGCATCTTCGAGGTGTTTCATGAAGGAATAGTAAGAGGTTTTGCAAGAGGTCTTACTGTTGGGGTAGTCCAGGATTCTCTGCAATTCTTCAGCTGCAGCCCTCAGTTTTGCTGAGTGCTAACTCTTTCCTCAGCAACATTCCCACTATTTGTATTGACTTGGAGGGCTGTTGTGATACATCAAATCAGCGACTGCTGCAGCAAACTGTATAATTAGAGCAGCRTAAAGAGGCATTTCCTCCCTGATCCATATTTATGGAACAGCCATTTTTCAGACCTCCTTACAAGRCTTGTATTCCTAAGCAGGAGGGCTTGCAGTGCCTCCACTGCCTTCAGAGGTACATGGACTTTGTAAACACCCACTTTGTAGGTTCAACCTCGTCCTGACAAAGTTCCTCACACTTTGAACCCCAAAATGATCTTTYACTCCAACTTTGATGTGGACAGCTCCTGCCTCAAGCTGATTTGGTTGTGTCTGAGTAAGGCACAGCTCCAGGTATTTGCAGGTGGAGAAGATGTGCTGTACCACAGAGCAGCTGCAGCAGAGCCAGCATCTACACCAGTACTGAGGTAACCAGCGTAGGATTAAGGATTCACTGGAAACCACGGATATTTTAGGTRTTTATCTGCCATTGTCTGCTCTTAACCTGAATTCTATGCTTCTCACAAGCACCTGTAACATCCTTTATCTTCAACCCCTCTTYACAGACTGGAAACAGAGGTGCAGACAAGGATAATGTCCTGGCTCAGGTCAGATCGCYGGCGACCATGGGCTGCACATTGCTAATGCCTGCTGGCACTGTTCCTCACAGAGAGGTAGCTGGGCTTGTTCCTCCTTCCCAGCTTTGCCTGAGCACAGTGCAAAGCTCCAGGGTGCCACAGGATTATCGAAAGGCAGACAAGATTTATTGAGTGGTAGCAGAACTTTTATAACACAGCAACTTCACCGTTCTTTCTGTCCTAAAAATTCTGAACAAATATTAACCAAGGAAAGTTTCCTTTTTACAGTGCAATAAGCCAGAAAGGGAGGGGCAGACACTGATCTCTGTGGTGAGCATTGATAGGACCTGAGGGAACGGCTGGAACTGTGTCAGGGGAGGTTTAAGGTGGATGTCAGGGAAAGGTTCTTCCCCCAAAGGATGGTCAGGCACTGAATAGGCTTCCCAGGGAATGGTCACAGCCCCAAGGCTGCCAGAGCTCCAGGAAYGTTTGGACAACGCTGCCAGGCACAGGGTGGGATTATTGGGGTGTTCTGTGCAGGGACAGGAGATGGTCTTGATGATYCTTGTGGGCCTCTTCCAGGTCAGGATAATCTGTGTTCCTGTGATACRTGGTTTTGATAAATTGTCTCCATGAGCATAGTTTTCTGCTTTTGTTATTCGCATAATTTACAGCTCCCACGTGAGCAGACTACCGTAAGAAATGAAAGAAAAGATGCTCAAGTGTGCTCTATAAGCATCATACAAAAGAAGAGGTCAGAAAAAAAGGGCAACCTGAAAAAAAAAATCCAAATGTAATCAGAACTGAGTATTGGTTTTGACATKGTGTCAGTAACTTCTCTTATTATAAGAAGATATTCAGATATAATTAGGCTCCATGTCRCAGACAATCAGAACTGATAACTTGATGCAAATGTTTGCAAGCTGGGGATGTAATGTTCTCAGGRTCTCTTTTGTCTGTTAAGTGTGAGGACAGCCTTCCAGAGTTGTCAAAGAKTTTGAAAGGTCGGAGTACTCTAGTGATAATAACTACCTACTTGCAACTGATTGACTTTCCTTCTTATTCATATTTGTAAGAGTTTACTTTCCCTATGATSCATTTAGCCCCGCTGCTTTCTGTAAAAACCCGCATTTGCTAAATGCTGAGATGGAACATTCGTGAAAGGCTTGTTTATGTGAGGTTGATTTCAAGGGCTGGAWCTGTGATTGCACTCCAATCTGCCCACTGAAGCCACTGATGACTCCAGTTTGTTAGTCTGAGCYTCTGCTGTCTCACACCCCACACGTGGGAATCTCAATCACTTCCAGATAGCAAAATACGGTCATTAAATGGTTTCAAAGATTTTGATTTGACAACATTTTTCACTGATGTGAAATCTACAATAAAAATAGATGTGAAGAAGCAAACCCCACCCTCTGTATATCAGATTGTTTGGAGCTTTTGGTGGGTTCAGTTCTGCTCCATCCCATCGTGGTAGCAGCTGTTATTTAGGAGTGCTTAAAATCTCAAAAAAAATCAGGTCCCCTCAGTTGATTTCAGCCTATCAGGATATTAACAAGTCAAATAATAAATACAGAAGCAACATATTCCATATTCTGTTGCTTGTATAATGATTGTTTCCCATGTTCTCTGGACCATTCACATTAGCACTGCTGCATCATCTTCATTCCTTCAAAGTGATATTAAATTAAGAGAATGAGATGAAAGTGGATGAAAGGTGGAAACAGAAAGTGAGAGAAAGAAGAACCAATTAAGTTAATTAATGGCTGACAAATAACAGTAAAAAAGAAGCTTCACAGTTGCAAGTGACATCAAATTCAGAAAGCAGCCTGAAGAGAAATAATGAGGTTGCCAGACCTTGTCTGATCTGTATGATTATGTTGTTCTATACTAGAGAAAGCAAACAATCCCCCAGCTCCCTCAGACGCTCCTGGTGCTCCAGACCCTTTCCCAGCTCCATTTCCTTCTCTGGACATGCTCCAGCCCCTCAATGTCTTTCTTGTCCTGAGGGGCCCTGAACTGCCCCCAGGATCTGAGGTGTGGCCTCAGCAGTGCCCAGCACAGGGACAGTCCCTGCCCTGGCCCTGCTGCCACACCATGGCTGGGACAGCCCAGGGGCCATTGGCCTCTTGCCCACCTGGGCACCCCTGGGCTCATGTCCAGCCACTGTCTCCAGCACCCCCAGGGCCTTTCCCAGCTTCCCAGCCCCTCTGCCCCAGTCTGGAACTGCAGGGAGTTGGTGTGACCCAAGGGCAGGACTGGGCCCTTGGCCTTGTTGACCCTCAGACCACTGGCCTCAGCCTGTTCAGATCCCTCTGCAGAGCCTTCCTGCCCTCCAGGAGATCCACACTCCCACTCAACTAGGCATTATCTACAAAGTGACTGAGGATGCACTCAATCCCCTTGTCCAGATCATCAATAAAGATATTAAACAGAACTGGCCCCAATACTTGGCCTTGGAGAACCCCACCGGTGCCTGGCCACCAACTGCATGTGGCACCACTGACCACCACATGGCGTGGCTGTAGCTGCTTTACCCCGAGGTATCATCAAGGAAGAGCTTTTGTTGTCCAAAAGTTCCCTAGACTGTAGTCAGCAACAAAGCTCTCCGTGTCTTCTACTGGATCAGGCTTTAATTGAAAAGATAAAAATTAATGTGGGAAGCTTTTTCTATCTTTTTACAATAGTTGTTCTATAAACCCAACTCCCCATCTAATTAACTGCATTAAGTTACAATATAAATACAAATAGGGTCGAAGTTTATTATCCCTTCCTGACTTAAGTAGATTGCATGATACATCATTGTCCACTGGAAGCACTAATGTTATTGTGGAGGAAATTAATTGCTTAATTCCACTCTCTAASCTGCAAGCTAATTAGCAGAATAGCACTAAGCATTAGCTACCAGCTCTACAGTATTTCTTTGAAGCATCTCTCACTTTATTAATTTTCTATGAAGTCATAGCTACTCCCAAGATTGAACTCTCGACATCAAATGGTATTTAAGAATTTAAGCATAACCGGAGGCATTCTCTCCACATTTCATGTCAACCAAATTGTTCATTCAGATAATCCTGATCCCAAACGTAATTGTATTTCTGGGAAATGTTTTGGTATATAAACACAGGATAGATACATAATGCAAAGGCTAGGTTATTGTGTGGTCTCTAAGGAAAATGTGCAATTCCTTTGGATTACACATAGTATTACATCAAATACAAAAAGTTCAACAAATTCTATGATATGACTCATAAACTTACCTTTCTTTGAAGTATTTACTTTTGTTCAGAACTAGGCAGGTTTCACATGGAAAAGTGCCCACTTTTGCACATGATACTTCAAGAAAGGTGTAGTTTCACAGAGGACAGTCTGGTACAGAGCAATTCGATCAACCAGCAGTTGGAAAGGATGGTTTGCAGAGAAAGTGTGAATGAGATCAGGTAGCTTGAACAAGGACTGAAGAATGATATGATGGAGTCTGAGATACACAAGAGGGTGTTGTAAAAGAAAGAGAATAATAGGTTTCAGTGTTTGGAGTAGAACAGGCAAGAAATAGTTTGCTTCAATTGCAAAACAGATGAGTGGTACATAATAGTAGGGCATACTGGTATTGCAAGGAGGTTAAATGGTCTCAGCTTCTGAAAAGGTTATAATACCTGAATAGTCAGGACAGCTGGAAAATTCTCCATGGTGTACTTCTTTTTTCTTCAAAGTCAGTGCATACTTTTGAAATATAACACCTTTTTTAGCCAGAAAGAAAAAGAAACTGGATTTCCTGACTCTGAACTCACATTAACGTCCCCCAAGCAGTTATTGCAGCCTGCAGGAGCCTGTGGGAAGTGGAGCCCTGAGACGATAATCAGTCAGCAATGCACAGACCATTGAACGTGAATAAACAGTGGGACAGCGTAAAGTACACAGCAGCTTGGGCTTCACAACCGCCTAAGGRAAGCAGGGAACAGATTGATTTGAGAGGAAGCTCATCAAGGAGAATCCTCCCTCCTGCTTTCTACCCAGCAGGCAAAACCACCAGGACTAGAGTCTTCACTCAGSGAGCGCCAGCCACTCGGTGATCCCTTCCCAGGGAGTAACTGGGGGTTTGTTTCACAAGCTCACAGAGTGGTTGGTGTTGGAAGGGAACAGCAACTCATTTGACATTTTATGTAAATTAAAGTGCACTTTAGAGAGTATGTTTCTTTTGGCTCAGAGAAAGACACCAGCTAGCTGGTGGGGGCCACAGCACGTTCTCAGTTTTCATTGCAGTCACAGAAAGCAGAGGATGTCTGCCATGTTTAGGTTGAAACTCCCATTGAATGATGTAAGCTCGTTATTTTTTCTTGATTGTATTTTCAATGGAACACGTTGGGTAAAGAATTCCCTCTACTGCTCTCTGTGTGTCCCCAGAGCAACTACCACAAAATAAATGGGATTACTTTGAAAATTAAACTCTCTGTCATAACTGAGAAAGACACTGAAGTGGGCAAAGTTTTTGTTTTATGAATGTGCTAACTTGCACAAAGAGGTGATTTTTGCAGTTTTTCAAAGGCCTTCTTAGAATTAAAAAATCTTCTTGGAATTCTTCTTAAAATTGTTTCTTGAGCAGCAGTGTTTTCTGCACTTGTTTTGCAGTTTCAATGAAGTTAGACCATGGGTCTTTGAAACTCTTCTGGAGATTCTATCTAAACTATGTCAGGTAGCAATCAGCAATTCAGGCAGAAGTTTTCTGCTGACTGGAATATCATTTTTTGGAGAGATAAAAATGCTTTAGACTTATGACAGGAGAAAAACCAGGGAATGACTGTGATGGGTATTCATCTAACGTATGCAGAAACTGGAATGAAACTGTCCAACTGACACAAGTGGAAATATCACTGTTACATCATAAATATTTAACCTGTCACTTGAATAATATGCAGGCACTCTCCACTCGTTATTTGGATCTAGATGTCTGCAAAGAAGAACYTACTGTACAGCTTTTCCAACTCTTTCAGATTTGTACTATTTTTAATACTATTTCCAGCTCCAGGAGAGCTCTTTTCTGATATTTGCTGGTGCATTTCCCTAGCATGTTTACGTGCAAATTCAGATAGTTCAAAACTGTGTCTGCAAACTCAACTAAGCCAGCATTTATTCCATGCTGGAGCAGCAGGGTTGGCAAGCACTGAGAGTCAGAGCTGCCTTCTCCTCTCTCTCACGAATCCTCAGTGCGAAAATACCATGCTGAATCTGTCTCTGAAGGGCAATGAGGCTGTGAAGAGAAACACCAGATTGCTCTTGGCAGGTACATTGGCAAAGTCAGTCAGCCACAGATGAGAGAGRAAGCTGGTGAACACATTGGTTCTGACTATGCATTTGATGGTAATAGAGATGTCAYCCAGGAGAAGACAACAAAGGGATTGCAAAGGTGGCTTGCACAACTTTAGAACATTAACTGATTAAGATAAATGAGGAGAGAGAGCAGCTTGAGTTCCAGGTTCAAGTTTCAGAAAGATGTCTGTAATAAGATATTTCTTATCTTAACAGCACACACAAAGTGGAGCCACAACATGAATGGAAACCTGGGATGCTGTTTTTATCAAGTCCACAGTCAGAACTGCATTTCTGCCTGATTAAATAATACGACAGTTCATACTGAACTAACATCAAAGAAATTTCAGTCAGATACTTGGTCTTAGTGTAAAAGTGTTGAATGGACTACTGAAGAGGGAAACCATCTCACCTTATTTTCTATAGTATCATTCATACGTGCTTCTATAATTATTTTACTTTGACTCTATTCACTTCAATGAGGGTTTAGTGAAAAAATTACTCAGGAGAGTCATAAATTTCAGAGGGTAAAGAATAAAGAAACACTAAAGAGTAGCACAATTTCAAATCTGGAGTCAATAGCAGAGAAMAACACAGGTACTGTTGAAGATAGCTGTCAGACAACAAGGTGGATTTAAAGAGAGGAATAGAGTGGGAGTCACAGACAACTGCAGAAGGGGTTCAAAACTGATACTGGCTGTCTCATACACATGGTTAGGGAGATGAATTTATAGCAGCTTGAAAAATCTGAAATTAAGTAAAAATCACTTTTGTGTAAATCAGCCAAGGTTTTAATTTTTAAGCTTGATCAGGACTGAATAGAGAAGACTGACCCATCTGACTTGGAAAACCTTTCCTGGATAACATCACATAAGTGATTTTTTTGTCTCCCCTGATGATTTGTCATTCCAGAGACACTTGGGTTTTCTTCAGACAAACCTCTGCGTGTATGTGCCATCGTTTCCCTGCAACTGACCTGAAAAACTGCCTTCTCCCTCTGAGAGAGTGGGACTTTAGGCAAGTCAGACTTCTGTCCTTTTTTTGTGCTCTTACACCTTTTCCTGTCCTAGAGCCCTTCATGCTATCCTGAGTAAAGGAGGATAGTAAAACAGTCATTGTGAGCTATCCTTACTTTTCTTTTTCAAGATATGCCCAATTATCTTGAAGGTAATACACTGTACCGAAAAAACCTTGTAACGGATATTGATAAATACTACAATGCACTCCCAGATCTGTCAGTTCTCTCAGCTTTTTTATCTGCAAACTTCTACACAAATATGGCAAAATTCTGCACTGAAGGTTTTTTTGGAAAGTGGCTTTACTGCTGTTACAAAAATGAAAACCAAAAAACATCTGGCATCCTAATTTGCCAGACATATCCTTATATCCTAAGGAGCCAGCATCATCCTGATGACAATAGGATTTGGGGATAATAAAGATTTATTTTGGATGTTGTTAGGTGAGCACTTTCAAATACTTTAGCATATCAACCCAATACATCAACCATATCTAGAAATAATTTACACAATTTTTTTACCTGTCTCTGATTGAATCTGAGCAAATCAACATGCTTAAAGTTGCACTTCGTGACCAACACTCCAAACAAGATCTGGAAGAGCTGAACATCTTCTGTTGGTAGCCTAGAAATAAAACCCCAAATGACTGGGATGTCAATAGCCTTATTATCATCTGGGGAATGGAGGACTGATGAGGATGGAGAGCTCGTGGCACACAAGTAGGTGCCAGAAATGAGGCTGTAGCCTGGTAGGAGTTGGTCTCTTCTCCCAGGTAACAAGCAACAGGAACCTCAGGCTGGGCCAGGGGAAGTTCAGGTTGGACCTCAGGAGGAATGTCTTCATGGAAAGGGTGGTCAGGCTTTGGAATGGGCTGCCCAGGGAGGAGTCCCCAGCCCTGGAGGTGTCCAAGGAATGATGGGACATAACACTCAGTGCTCTGGTCTGGCTGACAAGGTAGCGATCACATATGGATTCATATGTGCTGGTGGAGGGAGGAGCTCCCAGATTTTCTCTCTTTGAGGCTGCCATCCCACGGATCCTGCAGCAGAGTGTGACTGCTTTCTGAAGTGCTTAAGGCACCATCAGCTGGTTTGCCTCAGTCAACCAGTTAGGACCTCACAAATAAAACTTTCTTGTAAAAAAAGATTTTCCCCAACAGCACAGTTCTTCTGTAACTCCAGTTGCATCTTGTGTTAGATGATTCACCATCTCATCTTTTTGAGTAATCAATATTTTTGGCTACTAAATTGCAGAATTAACTATTTATAATTACATTCCTGTAAATACCATAGAAATCTAATTAAAGAAGAATTAAAGCAAGCAGGAGTTTATCCCTTTTGCAGGCTGTTATGTAGTTTCATTTTGGTCAAATTAATCACTTGGAAATACAGTTTCTAGGTTGACCAGGTGATTTTGAAGGTCTCTTGCAACCTTGATGATTCCGTGATTCTCTTATCTATACCTAGTCTTGTAGAATATATGCAGGTCTCTTAATTATATGTATTTTAAGAGTTGTTATGATAACTTTATTTCATATAATTCAGAGTACCAGTGATAGATCACTGTACTAACAGATGGAGAGGGAACTAATAACAGTTAAAAATTAAATAATTTGGATAAGAGCTGTGAGAATACTTCAATATGCCATTATGAAAATACATTTTAATGAAATTAGTTTAGTTTGGTATTTGAAACTTTATTTGCTCCCAGGAATATCCATACAAGCTGCAATTTTTTTAGCAATAACCTTCATTAAAAAACTTAAAATTAATCATGCCAATATTTGTTTGCCCTGAAAGTATTGTGAATTCTCAGGTGGCTCTGCTTGTGTAAATTTTTACTTCTATAAAACTTACTCAAGTCCTTTTTCTTTCCCTTTTAAGCGTGATCAGATGGTGGAGACAACCAAATGAATACCCTGGGATTTAATATGAAAACAGCACTCTATAAGCAGCAAATTATAAGTAAAGAATGACAAAACCAAGGCTGGCCTGAGGCCGTTAATGAGCAAGTTATGGGCAAGAATACGATCACATAAAATCCTTTCTAAACAATGTCAGCCAGCATATTTTGTAGAAATGAAATAAAATTATTCCTATGGCTAAGGAGCAAACACAGAGAGAAGGGGTTTATATTAAATCCATTTTTCAGCCACCTATAACTAAAAAATTAAATAGTGCCTATTCCTCTTTTCCTACAAGATTGTATCCCTGCCTTATGGTGATGAACCCTTTTGCTGTAGCCTGTGTAGAGCAAGAGATTGCCTTAGAACGTTATTAACAGACATCAGGATATAGCTTTTAATAAACTCAATGCATTTTTGACATATATATATATATATTTATAATTCTGACAAAACCCCGGCATTGTATCCTAATATGTGATAAAGCCTTGATTCTGGGAAGCAGAATGCCTGCAYGTAGGTGCCAATATTAGGTTACTCCCTTGCCTTGCACTCAGGGCAGCAATTCACAGATGTGTCGTTCCTGCCCTGGGAATGCCATCCTCCTGCCATCCTCCTCATAATCTCTAGGAAGAGATTGTAGAGATCAGGGGATATCCTGAAAGACTGAAACAGGCTAATGTCACTCCCACATGCAAGAATGCCTTAAAGGAGAATCCAGGCAACTCTAGGCCCACCAGTCTTTCTTCATTCCCTGGGAAAGTTATGGATTCTCCTGGGGGCTGTCACAAGTTAACTGAAGCCGTGACTGGGAAAAGCTTTACATGGCTGGAACCCAGGAGCTGGTAGCTATGTYTGTTTTCCTATATCTTCCCTGTCTTTCTGTTTTTCTCCCTTTCTTCTTCTTCTCCTAACTCTTCTCACAGAACGTAACATCGAACAGGTTATAAGGTTTTCTGTGTTCAATKGGCTAAGCCTATGCTGTGATAAGTGATGTTATGTAGTATTTACTCTTTTTCCAATGTTCCTTAATTTTCTATAGTTTGCCAGTAAACTTTCATGTGTTTTTACCTCTTGAGACTATTTGGTTGGAATTTTCCCCTTTGCATCCACCCAGAGCAAAAGAACCTTGGTTTAACCCTGGAATTAACAAACACTTTCAGAGGCGTAACACTTTCAGGAGTGGGATCCCCCAGGGATTGACACTGGACACAATGCTGTTTAATATCTTTGTAAGGGACCTGAGTGGCTACAAAGAAGATGGAGATTCCCTTTTCATAACGAGTCCCRTGGAAAAGAYGAGGGGTAATGGGTACTTGCTACTGACCKGGAGATTCTGACTGAACACAAGAGGAAAATATTCACAGTGAGAACAGTCAGTCAGTGGAATATTCTCCCCAGGGAAGTGGTGGATTCCCCAGTGTTGGACACTTTTAAGATYGAGCTGAACAGGGTGCTAGGCCATATTCTCTAGCTGGTACTTTTGCCAAGAAGTTTGGCAAAAGGTGATCAGAGGGATGGAGCAGCTCTGCTATGAGGAAAGGAAGCGAACTGGGATTGTTCAGCCTGGAGAGGAGAAGCTTTGGGGTGACCTCATTGTGGCCTTCCAGGATCTGAAGGGAGCCCACAGGAAAGATGGAGAGAGACTCCATCTTGACAAGGGCCTGGAGTGACAGGACAAGGGGGAACACTTCCAGCTGACAGAGGGCAGGATTAGATGGGATATTGGGAAGAAATACTTCCCTATGAAAGTGGTGAGGCCCTGGCACAGGATGCCCAGAGAAGCTGTGGCTGCACCATCTTTGGAGGTGTCYAGTGCCAGGCTGGACAGGGCTTGGAGCAACCTGKTCTAGTRGAAGTTTTCTCTGCCCATGGCAAGGGGTTGGACAGGATGGGCATTAAGGTCCCTTCCAATCCAAACCATTCTGTGATTCTATGATTCTGTKATCCTTGAGGTCGCTTCCAACTTCACATTCTATGATTTCTGAGGAAAATAATTGCTTCCTCAGCACAAAAGAAATTAATAATCCTGGAGGAGAAAGTACAAAAATTTTCCTTTCCCTCCTCTACAGCCTCAGAGTTGCACATAGAATTATGTTAGACTTAAAGAGAAGTTTATCTTCTCTTTGCTTTGAGGTGGACATCTCCCACTGCCACAACTTTGGTTCCTGTCCTGCCCTTGAGCTGTCATACTGCTTGCCTTTAATATACCCCCCTGCTCTCTGCAGCAGCTGGTTCAGGACAGGTGAGCTAAAAATCACCCACTTTGTTTAGTGCAGACAAGCACCACATATTCCTGCCAGGCTTTTCAGTTAGATGGGGATTTATTATAATGAAGAAATGGAGTCATGTCCTCTGATATTGAATTACAGGAAAGAGAATTTTGAAATTATGCTTACAAATGCCAAAAAACATTCCCCCCAGAACATGGTGGAAAAGAACAAGTATGAGGCAGAAAGACCCACCAAAGAAATGCCTCTCAGTCACATCCATTAGCTACTGAATTATGCCTTTTCCCTTCCATGTAATGCCCTCAATGTAAAAATAATGACGCAGTAGCACTGCATACTGAGCAGATAATGACGAAGTTTGGACCCCCAGCCTCTTTCATCTAAATATCAGCTAAATATCTAACATTCCTATAATGATGTGCCCATTTAAAGCACAGCTAGGGCCTAAAAGTTCATGGACTTCCCACAAAGCACTTCATTTTTCCAGATCCATCAACTACCAGAGTTCTAGGCCTCATTTCCTTTAATTAGCAACAAAGACAAAGAAGCGACTCAGTTCAAGAGTTTTCTGTCAGACTTCTCTTATGCCATCAGACAGAAAGAACAGAGCACAGGTGATTTCAGGTCAGGTTTGGTATATTCAAAAGACCACTTCCTCTCAGGTTTCATTTGCTTTTCTTTGCAAGCAGCATCCAGGAGTTTGGCCAGAGAAACAGAAACAAAAATAATAATAATTAATAGTAATAGTAATATCAGAAACATGATCTGACATTTAAAAAGTTGTCTTATATAGGGGTAGGAGAACACTTTCAGAAATTGTCAGAGGCTTGGTCATGCCTTGCTCTAGTCTGAAAACAGAGGGAATGAGAAGGAATTATACGCTCTGGGATGGGTGTGAAAGGGCTGCTTGTCTTGGTTTGGTATTTCTTGGAAGCATATTCACAGGGATGGGAAGGAATGAAGCACTGGCATAAATAAACCATCTGCTGGGACACAGGGAGATTGGCTGTCCTGCCTGGGGCCAGCAGGAGGCAAGAGCCCTGCAGAGAAAGAAGAAGTAGGGACTTTTCATAAGGCACAGTGTAGCTCTCAGTTTTCTTCATTTCTTTACTACTCTGCACCTTGCCAGAYGTGAGGAATCATCTCACCCTTAACCTGCAGAGGCTCTGCACAGAAACTGCGCTTGGTTTCCAGATTTGGYTCAGTTTTGAAAACACGTAAAACCCCCGTGGTTCTGATGGTTCTGCTTCGTGTTTTGGCATTCAAGCAACAGCATTTCAGTATGGCCCTGCAAGTCACATGARGCACAATGTACAGTGACACCTTGCTTTGTCAGAAAGACAAATGATTTTGATATCCCCTTCCCTCAGTCTGCAAAGACAGTAGCTTGTATGACTCCTTCTCTGGGAAATTAGTGCTATTCTGTGTAAAAAGGGAGGGTGGGAACCTTTTGAGCCTGAGAAGAAATTTCTAGACGAGTCTTGAGAGGATTTGCTTTATCCTTGGGAGGAAACATTTTGCTGCTGTTAGAAACTGTGTAAGTTACAGTATGTGTCATATAACCACATAAACCTTCTTTGGGTGACCCACTGAAGAATGATTACTGAGATTTTTCACTAAAAGTTCTTTAAACATGAGCTCCTTCTRCTATCTTTTATATATAGAGTACCCTCATTTAGTCCCTTGTCCGTGATTTATCACAGCTTATTTATGTTAGAAAGTCTCAGTATTTCTTCAGTTTTTTTAACCTAGCTTTCATTTTCTCAAGCAATTATTTAACACACAGACTTGGATGCTACAGGGTTTCTAATTCATCCATTGTGAGGCGTTCAACACATGTCCACATGAAAATTCCTTAGTATATTCACGCCAGTAAAAAAACCCCAAACCCCAGTGTACCATGATGCACAACAGAATTTTAGTGTGTTGTTTTAAGTTAAGAAAAACACACTTTTTGAAAGATAAAATTACTGAGGCTATGCAAATTAATTTCCTGTTTAGCAGTGGAATAATTGAAAGAGTAGAGTTGCTTGTGAGATTAGAAAGCTGCCTGCAGGTTCTGTCTGTGAACAGGATTTCACGCAAAACGCCTTTCAAAAACATTTTTTTTTTGTTACTTAGACAGTTTCTTACAAAGAGATACGTAAATTAATCACTGGAAATGAACACTAAATAATAGAATGATTGGTGTAATTGCCTGAAAGTGGATGGCTATTCTTAAATGATCACAACATTACAAACCTCTATGGCAGAACATTTCTGTATCTGAACCTTTGTGTGCAGAGCTGGTGATTTTTGGCATTTTTATATTCGCCACACCTCCTGAAGTAGGAACTACTGTTCATTTTCCTCAGAGAGAATAGACTAAGAGGTGCCSATATATATTAATGGCAGGACCACTCAAATACAGCTGTATCTTGTATATAAACGAATATTTGTATAATATACCACTGGATATTTGCTTTTCAGCATCTAAAATGACCTTTTTTTGGATATAAAAACTATCACGATACTAGAAATGGCTGAATTTGGACTTTTTGCTTTTCACAGAAAAAAAATAAGGAAGGATGAAATATTTTTTTCTTGTTAAGGGTAGGAGGGTTTAGAAGCAAAAAGAAAAGTTAGTCAGTTCAGGTTCCTAGATTATACTTATTTCTCTAGACAAAGCAAGAACTCTAAAAATGGATAAAGCAGTTCATCCATATAAACCAGAAAATGGAGCTAACAGCAAAACAGATTATTCTCACCATACTGTTGAAGACAAGAAAGAAAAAAATTCAGTGTTTTGTCATTGACTGCAAGGTGAATGAGAAAGGCTGCAGTTTGGGTATCTGTAAGTAGCAGGGCTTGAATAACAGAGGTCATGGTCTTTGCAGATTCAGAACAGGCAGTACAGCCCTGAGAATGGCCAAGAAAATAATGAAATAYGTAGCAAGTAGACATCTGAATGTGCACAATCTCTTGTTTTGTAGGCAACCTGAGGTAGCTTTAGAACAGTGAAAATGTCTTTAAGGATCTGCTGGAAGGCTGCATTTAAAAGAAGTCTTAAAGGTGGTGTAAATATTACTTACTCCTGGTGTTCTTGCTGAGCTCTTAGGTCAGATCCTTTTCTAGTGATAGCTGGTGCTCAGTAACTTTGCTGGACTTCACCTGCTGAAGATCTGGTTATTCATGTGATAAAACACGACAATCTGAATTCACTTGGCACTGGTACTTTACAGTTATCAGAGAGAAGTGTACAAGTTTCCTGTTAAGGACAGACAASAAGACAAATTCTAGTTTGTGCTTTGAATGCAGTGGATCAGCCCAGCAAAGGGCATAAATGATCTTATGCAGCAGGGGGTTGCCACATTTAATTCATTTGTGTGAAGAAAATTATATCACAGCACACCTGTGAAAGTTTTACAAATTCTTTAGAATATATGATATGTGTTCTTTACRAAAAGTTCACTTTAATTTTATAAAAACACCTTTCCCATACTAAAAAYGCAGAGTATTTTCAAGCAATGAGCATTTCAGCTTGGTATGAAGTGGTTAAGAAATTATTAATACATATAAGAGATGAGATCTATGCTAAAAACTGGAACTAGTGTCATACAAATACTACTTTTGGCCACACAGTTTGTATTCAGTCCACAACTTCCTCAAATATGAGTCAATTCTCTTCTCTACCCTTCCTGAAAAATAAGTATTCAAGCATTTCCCCTTTGAATGGCCTCCATAGAAACAGCTTATCTGTGCAATGAATTGCTTAGCCTGAGTGACAAGTTTCAAAGACTGGACAGAGCACCTTTCCATTCATTTCTCTAGCACAGTCCTTTTTATCAGCACCCTCCAGGCTCGCTCCACTCTCTGTGGGGGGAAGATAATGAATTGAGAAAACTTTTATGAAGAATATTTTMTATTTAACAAACCATGGTTTCTCTCTGTTGTTAAGCACCTGAGCAGTGGGTGAGACAGGGTGACTCTATAGGTGGTGAAATAGCCACTAAGCTGATAAACCAAACTTCCCTAGGACATTTCAAATTTTCCCTTTTTGGCTACCAGGGTCACAGAGGAGGGGGATTACTCTGAACTTGGATTCTCTTATCGGTTGCCCACCACTCCCTGGTTCAGCCATAGATAATGAGRTGTTCGAGGTAGTCTGGGCTGTTTCATAAAGCAAACTCGTGGGGTTTTGTGTGTTCTGAGAAAACTTTGGAGCTCAAAGTGTCAGTTCCTAACAACAGCCTTCAACATCTTGAGGAAAAGTGAGGGAAACCTTCGACTGGGAACAAAACTCACAGAGCCCAGTTTTTTCGTAGAAAGATTCTGTAAAATATCTTGTGGCAGAGGGATCTGACTACAGTTTTCATTTCCACATGCATATTCATTTATATTCATAAATAAAACTGATAGCCCACTCAGTTTATTTACACACAGTATTTGCCAGTTGATCTGTGGTTTTCTCCTTGTTTTGAGTGCCTGCAAGGCTTGTTGCTTGATCTCTGACAACTGTCTTCCTAGAGAAGACAGCTTTACCCTTCATCTCCTGGTAGGTAGCGCTTAATTCAAATCAGATTTAAAAAAAACAGTAGCAGCTTGATGGAAAAAAGAAAAGTAGTTATTAATCACTGGCAAGAAGAAGAGAGAACATCCTTTGAAGCCAATTTATCCTGTGAGTTACAGACTAATGCACATTTTATTTAGCTCTGATGTGTTTGGGATCTGGAGCTTCACATGGTGTGTCACAGCTGTGTCGTCTCCAGGCGTCAGAGACTGAGTGAGGATTCAGCTCAATTTATAGGTCAGGCAACTGCTGATATGAAACTGTCAGATATGACAATAAACTACACAATGTCTGAAGTTATTCAGTCTACCAAGTGCAATTTCTTCCTCCTTTCACACGTAAACTTCACTTGACATCAGATTAGCAGTGTAGAGAAGAGTGAATAATTTATAGCGAACAATTAGTCCAATTGTGTCTGCTTCTGTTATGAGCTGGTGATGAAGGGCTGAGATTGGATGTCTGAAATGATTTGTGTATTTCTTGAAAACAAATTTTCCGTGTGAATGGCTTGTGACTAATTCATTGTGAATAGTTGAACTTCAGCCGTGATGATGGTTACTAAATTATATAAGTCACTGGGATTGTTTGTGTTTCTCTAATTAGATTATTTGCAAGTCCAGACAAAACATGGTGAATTTAAATTATTAGAACTGAAAACATCATAAGAGTGGAATAATAGATGGAAACTACCTGAACATTTGAASTCAATATATTTGGAGTTAAAGCAAAGCCATCTGAATAACTGGAAAATTAATAAAGAAGACCCATTCACATCATTATATTTACCTTATTTTCCAATGAGGAGGTTATTTAATGGAAATGTTTTTATTCCTCCAGGTCGAAGAAGTTCTTTAGCATCTGCATTTAATTTCTATGTTGCTCATGGAGGTGTATTCCATTAATTAGCTATTGACGTGTGGAGTTTGCCAAGGCCCCAGACAGTGATATAAAATCCTGTCTGAAATGAAATTTAAATGTTTCCACTGACGACACCAGCAATGTGATCTCTTTCTTTGTTCAGGGTACTTTCATATCACAGGAGAATCTTGTCTGGATCTAGGTTTGATGCTGTTATGCAAAATAKTGAGGTTTCTGAAAGTGAAAAGAAAAATTAAAGTGACTAAAGACCAGTGGGAGTATTCCTAGAGGACCCCGAGTGTCCTGCAGTGCCAGTGTCAGGTGGCAATGACTGATTCGTGCCTGGGTGGTGGCTTGAGCTCTTTGGAGACAGATATTTATCCCACTGAATACTTCAAACTTTACATCTGAGCCTGTCTGCTGCTTTATCACCTTCACCTTCCCCTCATACAGATTCTCTGAGTGGCTTTTGAAAAGTCTGACTTTCTTCCCCTTGGTATTTCAGCACAGGCCACCGTGTCAAGTGTGCCCTCAGATCATTGGTAAGGGAGTTTTCCATAGAATGCTTCTTTTCTGCACATCTGTAGTTAAGGTAAAGGCTCTCTCTCAGCATTTGGGCATCATTCCTCTGTGTAATGTGTCAAATTCGTGGCAATTAGACTTTTATCCAAAGAGTTTTGATGCACCCAAACCCTGTCATGGTCAGTTATTTACCTGTGCCATTGAGAGTGGATCCCAAAAAAGGAAYGTTTCAGCTCACAGATGTGCTCTGGGCACCTAAGTAGATGGTTTTTTATCTTAATTATCTGGGGGTTGGTTTGGGKTTTTTTTGTGTAACTTAGAAATCAAACAAATCATTGTTTCTTATGTCACTGGTGTTTTATAAAGACCAATTCACATTTGTGAATCCTASCATTCTGGTAATAAAGGGTATAAATTTGCTCAGAAAGAAATTAATCTTCTTTCTTTGCTTTGGCCACAGCACTGTAGCCCTGGCATTTCTAAAAAGCTGTGGAATGCTAAGAGGGAAAGGAATGATAATGAACAGGTCCTCAYGCATCACGGTTTTGGAAAGAAACATAAAATTTCATGGCTTCAGCTGTTCCATCTAGTCTATACCTTCAGATGCATATCCAAGAACTTTCTGTAGCAATTGTTAACTGCTTGAGCTTCTGGTTTTTTCAAACCCAGCAAATAATTCAAGCTGTCTGGAGCATCAGGAGTCCACTGTAAGAGGAGCTGTTAGAGAGAAAGTCAGAAAGTGAAGGTTGCTTTTCAAGATAATTAAAACTTTTCGGCTCCCTTCATAAAATATTCAGGAGAATCTAACAGAGATTTAAATTAAAACATATTTKCAAACATTTTAGTGGTGACCACCCATGACCTGGCTGCCTGTGTCACTGATGTAATGGTGTTTTGGGGGATGTTATTCCCTGAGGTTGCTCTACAATCTGCTCCTGCTCCTTGATCTGAACAAGTTTCCAGCGTGGTTTGGGCAGATGCAGACCCCCTSAAACAAAATCTTATGCTGATACTGTTGGTAAGAAATACTGTTTTGTGACATGGGGACAGCAGTTTGGCCTCACTGCTGTGCTGCCCAGATTCCCCACGGGTGGTGATGYCCTGGTCCCCATGAGAGTGCACTGAGAGGGACCAAAGGTGTACCCAGGACAGCGCAATCGTTGTCACTTCCATCAGTTACTGAAGCCTCTTGTACAAAATCATAGAAAGCAGTTTTAAATAAATTCCTAGAATCACAGAATCACTGACTGGTTTGGGTTGGAAGAGACCTTAAATGTCATCCAAACCCACTCCCTGCCATGGGCAGGAACACCTTCAACTAAACYAGGTTGCTCCAAGCCCATCCAACCTGGCCTTGGACACTTCCAGGGATGGGGCAGTCCCAGCTTCTCTGGACAACCTGTGCCAGAGCCTCACCACCCTCACAGGGAAGAATTTCTTACATAGATCTTATCTAAATTTCCCTCTTTCAGTGTGAAGTCATTACCCCTTGCCTTGTCACTCCAGTTCCTGATGAACAGTCCCTCTCCAGCTTCCCTGTAGCCGCTTCAGATCCCGGGAAGTGTTGTGAGGTCTCCACACAACCTTCTCTTCTCCAGGATGAACAGCCCCAGCTCCCTCACACTTTCTCCACAGGGGAGGTGCTCCACTCCTCTGATCAACATTGTGGCCTCCTCTGGACTTTCTCTAACACTATTGTGTCCTTCTTACGTTGGGGGTACCAGAACTGGATGCAGTGTTCCAGGTGGGGTCTCACCAGAGCAGAGTAGAGGATGAGAATCACCTGCCTCGCTTAAAAATATATTTCAGTGGTACATTTTTTCAAGAAATRGGCAGAACAAACAGACTTTTTCTGCCCAGCAAGAATCAGGAGTGTGCCAAATGCAGCCTGTTTTGGAATATGCGTGGGTCTTCTCATAAGGATACCTGAATACTTCCCAATCCCTACAGAACCAAATCKGTAAGAATTAAGAAAGCGTAATTCATTTTCTACAGATGAGGAACATGGTAGGTTAATTGTAAATTCCCTACAGCAAATTACCTCAAAATCATGCCGTAATGGGTGATGTTTTTGCTAACATCCTTATTACAGCATCTCTTTGAGTCCAGTGCATGACAGAGGCACCAGGAGACCAGATAATGCGTGTGCAGACACCATACACAGTCCTACATGTAACTCTGCCTTGGGTGCTCCTATCCCAGAGTCAGGAGAAGAGATCATTCCTACCACAGGCTGTCAACAAAAGTACCAGGGGGTATCTGCTGGCGTTTTCTGACGGCAGCATGAGATCCCAGTGGGGATCCATGGTCATCATTTCTTACTTCCAGGTGGTTTTGTTGGTTCATGTCTAGGCTGAAGTTGTAGAGGCAGAAATTAAGTCRGTGTTCCCTTCTGGCTGTAGTTTATTTCTCGGGTAAAGTACATTTCTTTCACTTATTTGCTGGAAAGGTAAAACAACCAAGGATGGTTTGGGGATTTTTTTTTKGGGGGAGAGTTCCTTTTATAGCATCTTCCTGATGGTAATATATGGATTTATGTGACATGAAGGAATAGCCTGCTGCAAAGAAACAGCACCATYCTTTCAATGCAAAAGCTAGAAAAGCAAAAATTATTGATCTTCCACTGACGAAATGCAAGGTAACTCCTTTAGTAAAATCACCTCGCATCAGGCTCCTGTGGCTTTCCCCATTCAATCTGAATTTCTAGGCACTGAAGAAATCTCATTATTGAGAAGTAAACTAGCAGCTCCCTGGCAAAATGGTCACGGAAGTGTGAAATAGCGCCTGTGCCACACTCAGCAGCCAGTCCCAGAATATGCTCCTCACTCATTTGTGAGGCTCATGATGCTTAAATGCCACCTACAACACAGCTCTTGCTCTGGCAGTCCATTTGCATCCCTCTTCTGCCTTTAATAAAGCAAAGATTAAAAGGTTTACAAGAGTTATTACTTTGAAAGTCACGGTTCCCTCAAGTCCCCAGTTTGCAATTACACAGGGAACATGTCTTCTATTAGARCACTTAATTCAGTGTGTTTGGATGTTTAGGCCTCAGCAAACCCAAAAATGTTTAAACATGTCTCTGAACTCTGAGGTTTTCTTCCTGATACCATGCCAGTCAGCTTCCCATCCATCCCCACCTCCCTTTCAGCCCAACTTAGTGKTTTTTTATTTTTTCCTGTTCTTTCTCTCCATTTCCCCAATGAGCCTTTTAACCTGTCTCACTTACCTCATACTGCAATGAGATCTTCCTTTTTACCACACTCCAGCAGCACCCCACAGTTATTTTGATCATTCAAATCAGAAGAATTTAAAGATCGTGCTTTGATTTTTCTCTCAGCCTAATTTGGTTTAGACTTCGTTTTAAATGAGGATTTGCAGAAGCATTATAAATGGTATTTAAAAAGGTTCTTTCAAGGTTTTTAGCTCTTTTTTTCTCTCTTCACAAGAAAAAGAATGTGTTACATAAGCAGACTAGCACAAGGAGAATCACGAAGTAAGTGGATGGGGAATTCCTGAAAAGAGTAGAACAAAGGTATCTGATGGGAGGTTACTTCAAAGGAAATATGGGAAAAAGAGAAAAACCATGGGGATATACCATGAGGAATACCTTGCACAATCTACTCCTACATGCCTGCCCTTCTGTACAAGGATTACGCAACTGCAGTGTGCACATGGGGACACCCCCTAGATAAAACCTTATTGAGACTCCTGGTGGGGAAGAGGAAGGAGTATGTTACTGAAGCGGGTCAGTACTTTTRCACTATACAGAAATATCTCTTTAAAATATTGAAGAATATCTGTTGCATTGGTGGTCTGGCTCAGCAAGGGAGATGATCATGGTTGTGTTTTTAGGCAAACTGAATTAAGGGAGAGGGTACACGCTCATGGAGGAGCTGTAGGTCAGCACAGATAGGAAATGCTTTTTGCTCTGGGCAGTTACAGGTGTAAAAGCTCTGGGGGTAGACATAGAACAGGAGCCTTGTTCAGTCCTCCATGCCAAATTCAGTTTTTCTTTCTGCAAGAGACATCTGAGAGCTTTCCTGCTCTCTATGCCCCTCCATGTGAACACACGCACATGCACACACTCACTGCCTCTCTTCCAGGCTCCCACACATCTTTGAAGGCTTGTACTTACCTGTGCACTTTCAGAACTGAAAGCAAAACAATTCTGACACCTGACAACATATTCAGTTTGTTGCATTGTAGTTTTTACCTTTTGCTGCTCACCGCTGCTCACTGAAGAGCAGCACACCAGTGCTTACCCTTTAAAGAGATATTTCTGCTAAGGATGCAGACATATTCAGGAGAAAAATTTGAGTTATTAGTGCTTAGTTATAGGTTTCCCACTCTGCAAACATCTTTTTCCTGCAGGAGATGATGCAGTGACACCCTGTCTGTGTTCTCCTTCCTGCAAAGTATGTGCAGAGCCTATGTTTGTGTGTTCAGGAAAAGCATGGGCACACCTTGAAGTCATGGACAAGTCCCAGGAGTTTTCCCTGAAGGTCAGTGAGGCTGAACTGGAAAACATCAGGCAGACACCTTCTAGGCAGAGAGGAAAAAGGTGCTTTGAGGATGGTGTTTGAATTCAATGTCTCCAAACAGGGTCCAGGAAACACTTTGTTCTCTAGCCTGATATGCTAAAAGGCTTTTTAGCTCTTGGTAAAATATGTCATTTGTGCTTTGCTTTGCTTTTCTATTTATAGTGTCAGGCAAGGCCTTGTCTGCACTCCCATTAGGGGGAAGGTCAACTACATGGTCTCATAAAATTATTTTTTTAGCTYTATTTAGTTTTTGATGTGAATATGTGTGTGGGATTTCACAGCACAAGTACTAACACACATAGAAATAAAAGCTTTGTCTATGTTCAGTTCTCTTATTTTTACATTGTAGTGAGATCACAAGGAGGTGATTTATTAAGTAGCCAGAGTATAGTTTCTGGATGATACTACTCTTTTTCTCTAAAATGGGTGTAAATGTCTTTTGCCCTTTATGGGAGTTAATAGGGAATATACATGCCAAAGCAATGCAAACCCCAAGTCATGCAGCTATTGACACTGTGTTCAAATCCCAGCTGCTTAACTGCATCTCCTCATCCAGCATCCACTYCTGACAGGTTTCACAGACTGGACAACGATAAAAAGGGGGGAAAAAAAAGCCTGACAATTTCTCCCAAAATTGCCACCTGCAATCCCAGAGAGAGAAGGAGAAATGAAGCCATAAATAGCAAGAAAGATTTGTCAGGCTGTGCAAGATCAGAGCATTGATTCAGCCTTGATTGGGCTCCCCACTGTTCTCCTTTCGTTATTTATGTCAGGTTAACCTCTCATTTTCAGCAGTGACATCTGCTCCCCATTTGAAGGAGCACACTGCGGTTTCCATTTTKTCAGCTGGTTTTCCTTCTTCTGATTACTTTGGAGCAAAGCTGCCAGGGTGGTTTTCATTTAAATAAGGCCTAACTCAAAATGAATGTGCTTGCTTTTGAGATAGGACACATGATACGATGCAGTACGTTCCATAAAACCTACCAAACACGTACGAGACGAGATCAAAACTATGAGGACATAATGGAGGGGACAAAGGTGGAGGAAAGAACAGGCTGAGCACCTGAGCACTGAGGTGGAAACTCCCAGGCCTGTGGGCCACAYGAGGAAAATGTAATCATGGAACACCACGTAGCTGCACAAAACAGGCAGATGAAGTGCCACCCAAGGGCCACCCCTCTCTCAGGTGTCTCAGCAGAATCCTGCATCCATTTGATGCTAGAATCTGCTTCTAGACATCACTCAGTAGAATAAGGTCTGACAGCTCTAAATCTGAATGTCATTTGGTTGTTCTCAGTGTGAATGGGGTCTATTTTCAAAGGAAGCCTTTGTAAGACGGTTGCGTGATTCCTCTCCTCTCCTCTCCTCTCCTCTCCTCTCCTCTCCTCTCCTCTCCTCTCCTCTCCTCTCCTCTCCTCTCCTCTCCTCTCCTCTC